>CM010614.1:7675608-7978106 GCA_003430845.1 Xanthoceras sorbifolium | reverse complement strand
GCTATTTTTGTAAAATATAACTACATCAATCTCACATAGGAAACTTTCCTAACATAATTTAATTGTCATTATTTTGTTCATTTTGGCCATAAATATTAGTCTGGTTTCGTGAGAGTTTCTAATAAATTGAGCCCTACACAATTCTCTTTCGAAGCTGCCTATTTCTCTCACATAGGTGATTCTTAGTTAAGAGTAACTTGTATTACTTTGCTCGGATTTTCGACGCATCATAAGAATCATTAAAAGCATAGCTTACACTTTCCCCTACGGACATCACTATTTCATCATAGGAATGGACTTGAGGTTATCCCTCATAATGATCCAACTAAGTCCTACATTTAGGTTGCCCCTTTGAACATAGGTCTTGGGATCTCCAGTCAACTAGGTTGGGTTTCCATTGTATCAACTTATAAGTCACGAGCTTTACTCTCATTCTTCTCGATGATTTGTCAACTAACTCTTGATTTAACCCTTTGGTTAGTGGACCCGCAATGTTATCCTTTGACTTTACATAATTGACAAAGATAACCCCAGTTGAGAGTAGTTGTTTAATGGTGTTTATGTCCACGACGTAAGTGTATAGACTTATCATTATACATGTTGCTCTGTGCCCTTCCAATTGCATATTGACTATTACAATGGATGCAGATTGCTTGAACAAGCTCTGGCCACATCGAAATATCCTCTAAAAATTGCCTTAGGCATTCAACCTTTTCACCACTCTTGTCTAGAGCAATAAATTCGGATTCCATAGTGGTGGCTATACATTTATGTTTAGAAGGTTTCAATGATACAACATCTTATAGTGTAAATATATCCACTAGTAGATTCTGAGTTTTTCATATCAGATATCAAGTTTGCATTATTGTATCTTTCCAAAACAGCTAGATATCTGGTATAGTGCAGTCTATAACTATGAGTATATCGTAAGTACCTAAGTACTCTTACTATTGCTTTCCAGTAGCCAGCTGCTGGATTACTCGTATATCTACTCAGTATACTAAATGCATACGATATGTCTGGTATTGTACAACTCATTAAGTACATCAGACATCTATCACTCTAGAATGCTCTAGTTGAAAGATACTTCACTTTTATTCTTAGATAGGTGTAGACTCATGTGTTCTGGACACTCCAAATCATCATTGTTGAATTTTTTAATAATCTTGTCAACATAATGTGATTGACTTAAAATAAGACCATTTGATGTTCTTGAGATTTTTATTTCAAATATTACATCTGCTTGTCCCACATATTTCATGCCATATTGAATTCAACATATTCTTCGTAAATTTGATCATATTATCATCACTACCAACAATGAGCATACATCAACGTAAAAACATAAAATGACATAGCCATTTTCTGTGTTTTTATCGAAAACACATTTGTCACACTTGTTAATTTTAAATTCAGTCATCATAGCATTATCAAATTTATCATGTCATTGTTTTAGTGCTTGCTTTAAACAATATAAAGATTTCACTAATTTACAGAGTTTCCTTTCATTTCCTAGAGCGAAAAATCCTTCGGATTGTTCCATATAGATTTCTTCATCTAAATCTCCATTTAGGAAAGTTTTTTCACATCCACTTGATGTATTTCAAGGTTTCGCAAAGCTGCAATTGCGATTATTATCTTTATGAAAGTTATTCTCGTCCTAGGAGAACATTATCGAAGTAATCCAGGCCTTCTCGTTGTTTGTAACCTTTGATTACAAACCTGAACTTATACTTATCTATTGATCTATCTAGCTTTATTTTCCTTTTGAAAAATCCTTTTGTATCATAGAGGTTTACAACCTGGAGGAAGATCCACTAGTTCCTAAATGTGATTTTGAATGATTGAATTAATTTTGCTCTAAATGACCTTTTTCCACATAGGTCCATTCTATAGAGCTTACAACTTCTTTAAAAGTTTGAGGTTCACATTCTAGCAAATATGTTAAAAACTCTAGACCGAAAGAATTTTCTGTCCCGGCTCTCTTGCTACGTCTAGGTTCATCCTGAACCTCTTGCTTTATTCTTGTTCTTGGTTCTTACTCTCCTCATTTGGAGTCTCTTGTGTTCATTTAGAGAACTTGATTCCTTCTTTAGATCTATAAGAAAAAAAAACATGCTCAAAGAACGATGCATTTTTAGATTCCATTATTGTATTTTTATGTATATCTGGGATTTCAGACTCATATACAAGAAGCCGATATGCATTACTATTATGTGGATAGCCAATGAAAATGCAATCAATTGTTTTCATACCAATCTTCACCTTCTTTGGTGTAGTTACGACCACTTTAGAAAGACACCCCTACATTCTAGGTATTTGTAGGAATTTTTTTTTTTTTATGAAATCTGTAGGAAGGTTCATTTTCATAATTCATATGGAGTCTTGCTTGTTTCTTTTATGATACTTTGTTAAAAAAGGTAATTGCTAAATAAAATAGCATATCTCCACATGTTTTAAGCCAACCCAGAACTTATCAACATTGCATTCATCATTCTTTCAAAGTGCGATTTTCCCGTTTAGCAAAACCATTTTGTTGCGCAAATAAGGTGTCGTGGTTTGAAGTATAATTTCATGTTGTGCATAGAATTCACCAAATTGTGCTCATCCTTACCACTTCAGTTACTCCTTAACGCTTTAATCTTTTTGTTGAGTTGATTGTCAACTTATTCTTATAATGAATGAATTTTTCTATCACTTCATACTTGCTTTTCAGTAAATACATCTAGTAATATTTTGTGATGTCATCAACAAAAGTAATAAATACTTGTCGCCATCCCTTGTTTGTATAGATTTTAAATCACACACATTACTATGAATTAATCAAGGTGTTTCGTGTTCCTTTCAATTGTTTGAAATGATGACATTTCCATCTTTTCTTCTACACAAATTTAACAATTGTGTTTGAAATCAATATTAAATGGTGAGTATATAATTTAAGTTAATTAATCTTCCGTAGAATATCATAATTAACGTGTCCAAGTATAGAATGCTACATATTGGAAGACTCAAGTAAATAAATAGAAGAATTATTCTTATTATTATTATTCAAATGCTTGATAGCGGTTAAATTAAGCTTAAAAAGCCCTCAATTACATAACCTCTTTCCACATACATTCCACTCTTAGACAAAACAATCTGTCTGTTTTAAATACCATTTTGAAGCCATGTGATTAAGCAATGAACTAGACACTAAGTTCTTGCAAATTTTAGGCACGTACAGTACCGTCGTCAGAATCAGCTCCTTTCTAGAAGTTATCTTTAAGACAACTTTTCCTTGACCTTGATATCAGATGTCATCGAATTCTCTATGAATAGTTTTCTCCCCATTCTCTATTAGTTTGAAGGATTATAACAATGCCTTATTTGAGCATATATGCCTAGTAGCACCTGTGTCAATCCACCACTTATTCGGGTTGGACCCAACCAGGTTCACTTTAAAGACCATTGCAGAGAGACTGAGCTCATAACATCAGTGGAGATTTCTCCACTATATTAGCCTCGTGTTCTTCTTTTTCTTCGGGCAATCTGCACTCAGAAGACTTATGACCCATCTGTCACAATTGAATCACTTCCCCTGAAACTTATAATTCTTAAGCTTCCTCTTTTTGGTCCCAGCTTGGACCCTTAGCCCGACTTGTTTGACTAAAACTTGGAATTTTTACCAAGATCCACAACATTGGTTTTCGCCTCATGGTGACTTGACCTTTTCTTCTCAAACTTCTTATTGTCTTCTTTAATTCGAAGTCTAACAATTAACTCTTCAAGGTTCATCTTATTTCGCTTGTGCTTAAGGTAGTTCTTGAAGTCCTTCTATGCAGGAGGTAGCTTCTAAATCACAGCAGCTACTTGGAAGATTTTACTTAGGACCATCCCCTCAAAGTGAATCTTTCACAAAATCACTTAGAGCTCTTGCACTTGACTGATCATAGTTTTTGAATCCACTATCTTATAATCTAGGAAGCGACCCACAACAAATTTCTTGGCCCCAACATCCTTGGTTTTATATTTCCGGTCTAAAAATTCCCACAACTCATTGGATGTTTCTTCATAATATACACATTGTAAAGTTTAATTCGACAGTCCATTCATGATATAGTTATGGTAGGGAAGTCAAAATGCTTCCAAGCATCAATGGCAGTAAGACTTGCATATCTAGCTCGTCATTTTTTTGGCTTTGAAGCCTCTTCAGTCAAGAATCTTGCAATATTCAGAGTGGTCAAATAGAATAGCATCTTTTGTTGCCATTTCTTGAAATTCTACCAACTAAATTTCTCTGGTTTCTCCATGTAGTTTATCAGAATCGAAACCAGTAATCATGGGTTCCTTATAGAGACCAAAACCGGACTCACTTGGGTGGTCACTTGAGTGGTCCTTGAGGCATGCTTGGGTTCTCCCTAGTCTGGCAGCGGATGTTGATTCAGAAGCCATTTCTAAAACAAACTATAATGCCAAAATTGGCATAAAACCCAAAGGAGAATTTTCAGCTAAAAATAAGAATGATGAGCCCCAGAGAGATCCCCGACCCAGAACTGCTAGGGGATCTAGCGAGGACGGCCTTATAGAAATTGAAGCACTCCATGAGATAGGCTCCAGAGAAAAGAACCCCCTCTCATAGGCAAAGGTCGTGAGGGAACCTTCCCATGAGCTAGAAAGAAGGGACAAGCTATTAATGAGGCAATTGGTGCAAATGAAAAGTGGAAGAACGATCCAACGACTGATGACCAAAGCATTATGACCAAGTAAAGTGATGGACGTCCAAATGAAAGCCACTTCAAATCATTGGTGGGTAAAAGATAGGATTTTCCCATAAGAAAATCAGACAAGTACGTCAAGAAAATGTAGAGGAGATGCAGAGCTCTGTAAGTACTTCAGGGGCTGTCCCTATAAAAGCGACATGTGGGGCCTCTACCAGAAAATGTTCCATGAACTGTCCTTATCATGTCAGCTACCAATAAATGCACCGAAACGACCTAAGGCAAATGATATGCTGAGATCCATAGGTACGTTAGGGGCTATCTCCTGTAAAGCGACGATGGGGCACTTGTTAGAAAACGCTCCATGAGTTGTCTTTATCAAGTTAGTCACTAATAAATGCATGGAAAGTAACCCAAATGGCCTCCACATGGAACCCAACCAATGAGATACACAAAAATGCCACTCGTTTACCTCAGGAGACGTTAGCGGGGCATAATATCTAGGTGGCAACATCTCAGTCCTTCAGAGCTTGTGTCTGCCATACTCAGGTAAAAGAAGATGATGAATGTGATCAAGTAATGAGAAAGGGACACTTGCCCTGCTCTTGTTAGGATTCATGCCCTAAAACTTGTAATTGTAAATACTATTAGACATAAATAAAAAGTTAAATGTTTATTATTCAAATAAAAGTGTTTTATATTTATTCATACATTTATATTATACAAGTAACATCCGAAATTGTAAGATGTAATCTCAAAATGAATATATGAAAGTCATATACAGTAGGATTTATTTTGAAACATGCAATCTAAAGAGTCCGTAGAGAGCAAACAAAGCTGGGTACTTTGTTTATGGTTGATCAACTACTGTAGTCCATTCTGTATCGTACGGTGGTTTTATTCTAGACCGCCCATGTAGTTAACGTGAGAATGGAAACACCTTATATGATGGGATCATATAGGACTAGGCCACGATTTATATGAATCACTCACCAAAATCCGTTAGTAGATGAGATTCGTATATATCGACAAACGATGGCTATTTATAGGTGATCTTAATCCTGAGTGTCTTATCGACTCCTTCAGGTTGGATCGTGGCTTTTGACTTACTATGAGTGAGGTCGATGTAGTATTCTCGACCAATACCTCCGTATCTTAGAGTTGCGGTTTAGCTTGTGGCTGGAAAGGTATGAACATAATTGGTGGAATCCACTTCTTCTTGATTAGAGTAAATGAGTAGTTCCCTTTGACACGCTCAAACGCGTGGGAATAAATCCCAAGTGTAGGATGTGTTGAAGTAATAATATTATTCTAAAACTAGAGATTATACTAAAGCGGTAAAATAAATCAAGTTATTTTGGGTTTTTGTTTAAACTACAATTAACTACTAATACAATAAAATAAAGCGAGACGGATTAAATGGAAGATAATGCTAGGTGGTCACACGGTCAATTCCGAATAAGGAAATATATTGACTATTATGAAGCACGTTATTAACATGACAAGACTTCTTCAACTAAGGCCACACCACATTATATTGCTCCCGCAATGGTATGGTATGTGAATTCAATCAAATACACCTATTGGTCCTAGAGTGCAATTAATTGAAAACCATAGTCAATCTAATACAAAGGTTAATTAAGTAATTTCTTATCGAAACTAACCTAGTATTGATTCTTGAGTCAATTAATCCATATTGTAATTTCAATGATTTCTCATATAATATTACAATAAATATTAAATCGGTTCTCATCAAAGAGCATGCAATCTACTTTCGCAATTGCAAAACACAAGAATTGAACACAAAGTAATAATATAAAATACGCTCAAAATCAATATCATGTATTACAATAAATATCAAATTGGTTCTCATCAAAGAGCATTTAATTTACTTTCGCAATCGCAAAACACAAGAATTGAATACAAAGTAATAATATAAAATACGCTCAAAATCAATATCATGAAATAATATACAAAATATATTCATAGTCAATAAAATCCAAATTCGTTCATGGTTCCTATGACCACCTAACAACAAAATTAGCTACTCATACAATCGAATAAACATAAAGAAAAGAAAAGGGATGTAATACAACCCATTCGGAGACGTGTAGAGTCGAAATCCTCTTTGGTACGGCTGAGACTTCTCTTCCGCAGATCTTCGTCTTTGATAAAACTCATAGGGTGTAAGTGGATCTACAAGAGAAAGAGAGGAGTAGACGGAAAGGTAAAGATCTTCAAAGTAAGGCTAGTGGCGAAGGGTTATACCTAGAAAGATGACATCGATTATGATAAGACCTTATCGCCAGTAGCTATGTTTAAATCTATTAGGACACTCTTATCTATAGATGCCTATTTCGATTATGAAATTTGGCAAACAGACGTCAAGACTTCATTCTTGAATGGTAATCTTGATGAGAGCATTTATATGATGCAACCAAAGAGATTCATATACCAAGATTAAGAGCAAAAGGTTTGAAAGTTGTAAATGTCCATAGAGTAGACAAGGAGAGCAGCAGTCACAGCCTTCACAAAGTGACCCTACCAGCCATGCTAAGAGTAGCACACTTCCAAGTAGCCAACCGTTTAAGAGCTTTTTCCACTAACTTATGACAAATATCATTAGTAACCTTCCCATGGATCAAGGGAACCTCAAGATACTTTCCCAAATTAGTGGTAAGATGAGAACCACACTCTCTAGCCAAATATTTAACAGTTCTATCAGAGACATTTCTAGAACAAAAAACTCTCGATTTTTCAAAACTGACACTTTGCCTCGAATTGCTATAGAAGAGATCAAGACACTCTTTCATCACCTTAGCTTGCTTACTAGTAGTTTGGCCAAAAGAATGAGGTCATCCGCAAAGAAGATATGAGATATTTCAGGACCACACCTGGAAACTTTAGTAGCTTTCCAAGCCCCCTCAATAATCCTTTGATTTATAATATGAGAAAGTTTCTCCATACATAAAGCAAATATGTAAGGAGATAGGGGATCCCTTCTTCTATTGCCTCCCTTATAATTGACATTAACTCTATAATTGACACTAGTGATGTCATTCATCATGAGATCTCCAATGCTACCGTCAATACCCACTTTATTTAACACTTCATTAATAAAACTCCAATTCAATATATCATAAGGTTTGGAAAGATTAATCTTCTGAGCTATAAGACATTTCTTCCTCTTGCCAACTTTAAATTTGTGTAAAATCTCTTGGGCAATAATTATGTTATCCTGAATTTGGCGGCCATGCACAAAAGCAACCTGGTTCGGGCTCACTAACTTAGGAAGTAAGATTTTTAGTCTTTGAACCGCCACGCTGCTTATAATTTTATAGACCGTGTTACATAAGCTAATAGGGTCTCAACTGAGTCATGTTAAAAGGACTTTCAATTTTAGGAACTAGAGTGATAAGAGTTTGGTTAAAAGAAATATGTTTTATGTATATTTCATACTTTTAGATTTAAAAGTTAGTTTCTAAAGTAAAGAAAATAACTTTTAAAATCCATGGATTACCCATCATAACAGAAACAGAGATACAGATGATGATCCGGCCGGAATACCCTATTTGTGTAGGGCAAGTGTTGGGAGGGCATGTCACTAACCAAGGGGTTGAGTCTGTCGTGTCTAGTGAGTCGCCCTCACACTTATGGGGTGTTATCTCGCTATATGTAGGTGAAGCAAAGTTTTGCCACATAGCCAGTGGGATGTCTTATTTCAGATGTCATGGTGAACGGCGCCGGTTTAGTCGCCTCATGACCCTTATTTCAGATGTCACAATGAGTGGCGCCAGTTAGTCGCCCTATGATCCCACTCATATGGTACAGCGCCAATTAGTCGTCCTATGAGTCAGTGCTTTATGGGTTCCATTAGGAGTTTTAGATATAGAAGTCAAACCATAAATATTTTACAGATTTTCAATGCAGAATATTAAATTTACAGAAATAATTGAATATATGCTTTGCTTATGCTTTAGTATTTATTAAAGAATTATTTGTACTTTATGCTTGGCTAGATTTCAGAACAGTTTTTATGAAATAGATTGTTTTTTTAGTACAGTATTCAGAAAACAGATTTTTATCCATTTAAAGTATTTTTTAGGAAATAAGAAAAGTATTATTATTAATAATTTCAGAATTTTTAAGAAAACATAAAAATTTTTATTATTATACTATGTATCTCAGTACTATTTTTAGAAAGCAGAAAAAGTTTCATTATTATGGATTTTAGTATATTGTTTTCAGTATAGTTTTCAGTACATATTTTAGTATAGCTTTCATATAATAAATTTCAATACAGTTTTCAGAAAATAGATTTCAGTACATTGTTTCAGAAAATAGAAAAATATTATTATTACTTATTTCAGAACAGTTTTTATGAAACAGATTGTTTTTTTAGTACAGTATTCAGAAAGCAGATTTTTATCCATTTAAAGTATTTTTCAGGAAATAAGAAAAGTATTATTATTATTCATTTCAGAATTTTCAAGAAAATAGAAAAAGTTTTATCATTATGTTATGTATCTCAGTACTATTTTTAGAAAGCAGAAAAAGTTTTATTATTCTGGATTTTAGTATATTGTTTTCAGTACAGATTTCAGTATAGTTTTCACTACAGATTTCAGTATAGCTTTTATGTAATAAATTTCAATACAATTTTCAGGAAATAGATTTCAGTACATTGTTTCAGAAAATAGAAAAAGTATTATTATTACTTATTTCACTATATTTCAAGAAAAAAGAAAAAACCTTATGATTAATCATTTCAATATAATTTTCATGAAAACAGGAAAGAGTTTATTATTATGCGATTCAGTATAGTTTTCTGAAAACAGATTATTATTCATTTCAGTTCAGATTTAAGAAAATAGATTACTATTCTTTTCAGTACAGTTTTTAGAGAGGTTTAATTAGAAAGATTAAATTGTTTAGAAGCTCATGAACACTCACTGAGCTCGTTTAGCTCATTATATTTTTATGTTTTATAAACCAATCTCCCAGGTACAGGTGCAGATGTTGTAAGGATTCCCAGGATCAGCAAGACTAGTCAGACATTGCTGTGACCGTTTTAAGAATATGCATTATGTTTTAATTGTAATACTCATGTAAAATTTTATTTTGAAGAATCCCTCATATAATCATCATTTGTTGTAGTGAATGGCTATTTTATTTAAAAATTTGATTTGTCTATTTCAGTTAATTTAAATTTTGTGGATGATTTTGTGTTGGACCTAAAGTCCTATGGGTAGTGGAGAAAGTATTTGATATTTAGTAGTGCTTTTAAACTATTTTGCAGTCGTTATGCTGCCAAAATTTTTAATAAAGTATTTTTGTAAAAAAAAAAAAATTTACTCAGATTTTTAGGATAAGTAACGGCTTAGTTTCACGGAAGTCTTTCAGCGGGGCAAGCCTTGACTGGGAAGCTACCGTGGGGTTGCCGGCAGGCCGCCTAGCATAAGATAATATATTAGGGGTCTGTCAGCTCAAATGATAACGCTTGCAACTATAAGTCCATCATTTATCTTAGGATTGAGATCAACTCTCCGATTGTCTCGCGAGAATACTTTTATCCACTGACGGTTGCGGACAAAGTTTTATTTATTGATCCTATTCAATGCACCTAGTGCACTAGATTCTTTTGTCCAAAGACACTGCACTGTGATGATTTTAGACGCGCAACTTTAACAAGGTAAAGGCGCGCAACCTTTATTTTAAGTTATGAATGTTGTTCGAGAATAACAAAAGAATTGTGTCTACCTCAAATATATCCAAATGTATGAACAATTCTTTACCTCTCATAGTTTTTTGACCTTATGATTATTTACTTTTGACAATTATAATAAATAAACTATAAATGAATAAGATTTGTTAAAACATTTATTAATATGATAAAGATTGTCAAATACACTATTATACTCTTGCTATCGAGCATAATCCTAACAATTATATTTCGCAGTCTCCATTGTTACTTCAACACCGTGAGATTCAAGTGACGCCTCGTGATGGCTTTGCTTTCGTCCTCCCTATGGAAGGTGTCCGTAAGAGTCAATACCAAGGTTGACTTCCTAATGGATAGGTTATCATAATGTATTTTGGAATTGACCTAGCCTACCTAGCAACTCTCAAGTTAAGTTCATGGATTCTGAAATGGTGGGTCACACTCACAAAGGACTGAATTAAGTTGTTAATTTAATGTCTTGACTACAATTAAAGTGATAGTTGGATGATATAAGAATAAAGAGTTATTCCAGTGTATCATTCGATTGAGAATGTCTCGATCTAACATGCAAGAATTTGACCTAGCCTACCTAGGCACTTACTTGTCGTATATTGGATTGTCGCGGCATAATAACTATGTTTTGGGATTTTTTAGTTCATTATAACATGTCCATGCATCATATTTAATTTTATGCCAAACATATAACATGTGATATGAATGTATGAAATGAATGATTTTAATTTATGTTTTTAAATTTCAACTATGTCTTCTGCTTTAATTTTCACTCGGGATAACTATACTAAGTGGAAACACAACATGAACGAAATCGTGGTTTGTAAAGACATTAAATTTGTGCTAACGGGGGAATGTCCTCCGTAGCCTGCTCCTAACACGCTATGGGCTGTTAAAGAAACCTATGATAAGTAGGTTTCGGCTGATGAAAAGGCCTACACTTTTCCGCTGGCCGACATGACCGAGGTGCTTACAACAAAGCATGAGTCAATGAATTCTGCATTTGAGATAATAGAATCATTGCAGGCTATGTTTGGACAACTCTCAGAACAAAAGCGGCACGAAACTGTTCGTTCCGCTATGCTTGAATTTATAAATGAGGGTGTATCTATTAGGGAACATGTCCTTAAGATGATGTCCTATTTCAACACTACTGAAGTCAATCGTGAGACTATTGACGAGGCCACCCAAGTGAGCATCATACTGACGAGTTTTGATCAGTTTAGAAGCAATTATGAGGTGAACAAGTTGAAGTTCACTCTCACTCAATTGCTGAATGAGCTCTCTATTTATCAGTCTATAAAAAAGGATAATAAGGGTAAGACTGGCAAAGTAAATGTTGTTGAGTCATCTTCTTCTGGAACCAAGAAGAGGAAGAGGTCTGCTGGGAAGACCAAGGTAGAGCCGAAGAAGAAACCTGCACAAAAGAATAAGCAAAGCACCAAAACTGACAAGTCGAAAGGAAAATGTTTCCATTACGACAAGGTTGGTGATTAGAAGAGGAACTGTCCGAAGTACCTCGAGGAGCTCGCGGCCAAGAAGAAAGTGAAAGGTAAATCAGATTTACTTGTCATTGAATCTTGTTTAGTGGAAGATGATTCTTCACCTTGGATAGTAGATTTAGGAGCCACTAATCATGTTTGTTTTTCTTTACAGTGGGCTAAACATTGGCAAAAGCTGGAGGATGGGTCCTTCACTATGCACGTCAGAACATAAGATGTCATTTCAACACGAGCAGTGGGAATAGTTAGACTACAGTTTGATAATTGTTTTTTTTCATTAGACAATGTTTATTACATTCCACGATTTATAAGGAATTTGATTTTTGTATCTAGATTGCTTGAACAATTTTATTCAATTTTTTTAATGATAAATCAATTATTATTTCGAGAAATGGTTTGAATATTTGTTCTGGTACGATTGAAAATAATTTGTATGTTTTAAGGTCGTTAATTCATATATTACTGCTTAATACTGAATTGTTTAAAGTTGAAAAACCTAAAACAAAATGACAGAAAGTTTCTCCAGATAATGAGACGTTTCTATGGCATCTAAGACTTGGATATATCAACCTTGACTAGATATAAAGACTAGTAAAGGTTGATTTTTAAGTCAGTTAAAGATCAGGACTTTACCTACTTGTGATTCTTGTCTGGAAGATAAAATGACCAAGAGACCTTTTACAGAAAAAGGACTTAGATCTACACAACCACTAGAGCTCACACACTCAGACATTTACGGACCTATGAGTGTTAGAACTAGAGGTGGTTATGAGTATTATGTCACATTCAATGATGACTACTCAAGATACAGGTATGTTTACCTAATGCAACGAAAGTCGGAAACCTTTGAAAAGTTCAAAGAATTCCGAGCTGAAGTTAAAAACCAATTAGGCAAAAACAATCAAAGCTCTACGGTAAAATTGTAGGGGTGAGTCTCTCGACCAAGAGTTTGAAGACTACATGGTTGAGCATGGAAGAGTATCCCAACTCACAACTTTAGGAACACCACAGCAGAATGGTGTTGCGGAGAGGAGAAATAGGACTCTGATGGAAATGGTGAGATCGATGATTAGTTTCTCATCATTAAAAAATTCCTTTTGGGAATATGCAGTACAAACAGCGGCTCACATATTGAATGTAGTTTCATCCAAATATGTTCCTAAGACTCCTTTAGAGTTGTGGAATGATCATAAAGCTAGTTTATGACATTTTCGCATATAGGGGTGTCCAGTACATGTATCTCGTTCGCAAGTGTGCTTATTTGTAGGATATCCAAAGGAAACTCGAGTAGGATTCTTTCATAATCCACAAGACAACAAAGCGTTTGTATTGACAAATGCAATGTTTCTTGAAGAAGATTATATGAGCAATCATAAGCCTCGAAATAAGATTGTGTTAAGGGAGCTAGAACCTAGTATGACTAGTGCTCAGTCAACAAAAATTGTTGACTAAGTTGTTGTTCCACAAACATCTGACAGTAAGATGATTCTTAGTAAGGATACACTACCACCTAGATGTATTGGAAGGGTTGTACGACAACCTGATCGCTATTTAGGTATTGGAGAGGCACAGGGTGTCATTTCCAATGATAGTGTGGATGATCCATTGACATTTAGAAATGCAATGGAAGATTCTAACAAAGAGGAATGGCTTAAAGCCATGAATCTCGAGATGGAGTCCATGTACTCCAACTCAGTCTAGGAACTTGTAGACTTACTGTAGGAACCATTTTTCTATTCTACTGGTCATCTAGAGTAGTCATCTATAAAGGTGACATAATACTCATAACCACCCCTAGCTTTAACATTCATCGGTCCGCAGACATCAGTATGTATAAGCTCCAGTGGCTCTTTAGTTCTAAGTCCTTTTCCAGTAAAAGGTCTTTTAGTCATCTTACCTTCTAAACAGGATTCATAGACAGGTAAGGTGTCAACCTTTAAATCGCTTAAAGGTCTGCCTTTTTCTAGTCTGTCTATCCGGTCAAGGTTAATATAACCAAACCTTAGATACCAGATATACGTGTCATCATCTGGAGAAATCTTATGTCATTTGGTTTTAGGTTTTTCAACCTTAAATAATTAGTTGCTGAGCAGTGTTGTATATATTAACGGCCTTAACACATACAAATCGTTTTTATTAATTCCTGAACAAATACCATTCTTTGAAATAATAACATATTTATTATTAAAAGAAACAGAATATAATTGTTCTAACAATTTAGAAACGAAAATTAAATTCCGTGTAAATCTAGGAATATAATAAACATTGTTCAAAAGTAAAAATTTAGAATTATTACAAAAATTCAATTTTATTGAAACCACTGCTCGACCCGACACGATATCCCCTGACCCCACATGCATCGAAAAGGCTTCCTCCTCTAGCTGTGTCCAAGAATCAGTCCACTGCAAAGAAGAACAAAAATGGTTAGTGGCACCCGAATTAACTATCCAGGGTGAAGAATCATCTTCCACTAAACAAGATTTAAGAACTAGTAAATCATATTTACCTTTCTGCTTTTTCTTCTTAGCTACCTCCTCTAGGTACTGAGGACAGTTCCTCTTCCAGTGCTAGACCTGGTTACAAAGGAAATATTTTCCCTTGTCTTGGTCCGTGGAGGTGCCCTTCTTTTTGCCTTGGGCTTTCTTAGGCTTGGGCTTACCTTTGGCCTTCCCAGGAGACCTCTTCCTCTTCTTATCTCCAGAGGAGAAAGATGGTTCAGCAATATTTACCTCACCGGTCTTCACCTTACTATCCTTATTCAAGGCCTCGAAGATCGTGAGCTCATTGAGCAACTGAGTAAGACTGAACTACAACTTGTTCATCCCGTAGTTGTTCTTAAACTGATCAAAACTCTTCGGAAGAGTCATCAGTATGATGCCCACTTTGCTAGGTTCATCAATGGCTCCGCCATTGATTTCTGCCATATTGAAGTAGGACATCATGGTCAAGACATGTTCCCGAACATATGTGCCTTCGTTCATGCAAGCGAGCATAGCGGCACGAACAGCTTCATGACGGTTTTGCTCAGAGGGTTGCCCGAACATATCTTGCAATGACTGCATAATTTCGAATGCTGTAGTCATTGCTTCTTGTTTTGTAACAAGCACTTTTGTTATAGAAGCTAACAGATATGAACAAGCTTTCTCATTTAATAAGACCCATCGCTGGTATGCCTCACAAACTCTTTGTGGGGCATTGGCAGCAGGCTGTGGAGGACATTCCTCAGTAAGCACAAAATTAAGGTCTTTAGTGACCAAAAACGCGTTTATGTTAAGTTTCCACTTTGTATAGTTATCATCAGTTAATTTGTCAAGTATAAGTATTTATAATAAGGCAGAAGACATTATTGCTGAAAAATAAATAAACATTCATTCAATCATTTATTAAAAACAAGTGCTAATACATTGGCATAAATTTAAACATGATACATGTACATGTTTAACGAACTAGAACTACCCAAATAAAAACAGTTACTACGCCACGATAATCCAACATACCATAAAGAAGTGCCGCTTTAGGGTCGGTCAAGTCCTTGCTTGTTGGATCGAGACATTCTCAATCAAATAATATTCTAGAATAACTCTTATTCCATATTATTCAACCATCGTTTATTTAGTCAGGTTTTCGATTAACCACATTTAATCTAAACCTTGTGAGTGTAACCTATCATTTCAGATCTCATAGGCTTAACTCGAGAGTGCCGCCTTAGGGTCGGTCAAACCCGAAATACCCCCAGAAATCCTATATGTTAGGAAGTCAACCTTGGTATTGACCTTCGTGGAAACCCTCCTTAGGGAGGACGAAAACAAAGCTGTCACGAGGCCCCACTCGGATCTCACGGTATTGAATTAACAATGAAGACTGCGGAATATATATGTCATATATCCCTCTCCCACTCACTATTTTAAAACTTAGAGTTTTCTATTCATTAATGCACCTAAACTCTACAGGATCAAACGGCTAATTTTAATCAAGTTATATAGGGCATTAACTAATTTATTATTAGAATCATATTCTAAATAATTATGATTTTTAACACTTAAAAATCTATAAGTAAATAATTTAAACTTAGGTAAACGTTTTACTAAAGTTAGATTATTAATGTGGTGTTTACCGAGTTTTAACTATTTAAAACTCTAATATATTATTTGGTTCATTTATTTATTAGGTGATTAATCATATTAAACCTAATTTAATAAATGAACATATTAATCTAAATTTATTAAACACTTTAATAATAAGATTAATATTAAAAGAATTATTCAGTTTTTAACTATTGAAAACTAATTATTTTTCATAGCAAATTATAAATATATTATTTACTATTTTAATCACATTAAAATAAATAATATATAAATGCTATAATGCATGTATGACAATATCAACATATATTTGTGTAGGCATACTTAAATCTAAATGATATGTATATGCATGACAATAATAAATTATCACATAATAAAGCATACATGAGTTGACCGAGTGTTGTAGATTATTTAACCTAAAAAAAATATTAAAAACTAAATTACAAAAATAACCTCATGGCATTCATTGGTCTTCTTGTAACTTTATAGTCTTCCAGTCTCTTCAGGACTCTTCGATTCATCTCATGAATCCCGAACAATAGCTGATTTACGCACTAAATAAAAAATATTAGATAAGAGTTTTGTGCACATGGGTTCACGAACGGTTCAACAGTACTTTAATATTGTTGATTTGCAATTGCATTAAACCAACACACTTGCTATCATTAATACACAATTTGCAATTGCAATCATATTAAACCAATACACGAATTTACGCATGACATCAGTGCACCATCCAATTTGTGCACATGACCAGCGCACCATGCAATTTTCCAATTAGGGCGCATGACAGTATACAGTGGCGCAGCAATTGTGCCTTGTGTCTGCAGTCAGCGCATTCAGTGTTCGATCATAATTTGTTCTTCGATTTTCAGTATCTTCGTCTTCGATTACATTTTATAAAAAAATATATGAAAAAAATAGAAAATAAAATGGAAAATAAAATAAATTAATTTACAACCCAGTATTATCTAAATCCACAATACCATAAAAATTTACGATCAACCATGTTTAAAATTAAACAATATATAGTCAAATAAAAAAAAATTGTGCCTACACAATCATAAATCAGGAGCATCGAAAACAATTTCTGTTCCGAAAATAACCTGTCTCTGATACCAATTGTAGGAACCGTTTTTCCGTTCTACTAGTCACGCAGCAGAATTAGGGTTTAAAATTTTTTTATACATATCACAAAAGCGATCCGTGACCAATAAAACTTTAGAACTATATTTTCGGAACAATAAAAAAAAATATATCAAATATATATTTATTTTAGATACAGAAAATTGTAATCAATTAAAAGAATGAAAATTAAGGAACATACCACCGTTGGAGGCTTCTTTGTATTTTTTTATGCAGCTCCTTGTCTGTACCACTACGTCTTTCTTGCTATGTCTCGGCACCGGTAACTTGCGTGTGGGCGCGTCACGTTGTTAGGAACAGTGAAGAGGTAGAATGAAGAGGAGTTAGAGAGATACTGTATCTCTCCGGTCACTTTTCTCTTTTCTGTAACTCTTACGTAAAAAAACTTTGAACGTAAAACTCTTTTGTTCAGTTGTCTGTTAAATTAAAAACTCTTTTTAATATATCTATTTAAGTTACCAAATTAATAAAAACTCTTTTTATTAATTTATCAGTAACTTTTGAATTTAAACTTTTTAAATTCAATTTTATTTTATTTTATTTAATAAATGAGATAATCCTATTATCTCTTTATTTAAAATAAAAATAAAAATAAACTATTATCAGACTTTTGAATTTAAACTTTTTAAATTCAAATTTATTTTATTTTATTTAATAAATGAGATAATCATATTATCTCTATATTCAAAAAATAAAAATAAACTATTATCAGACTTTTGAATTTAAACTTTTTAAATTTAAATTTATTTTATTTTATTTAATAAATGAGATAATCCTATTATCTCACTATTCAAAATAAAATATCAACTATCACCCTCCTCTTATGACTAATTACATAATTAAATAATCTTATTATTTAATTGTTATAATTGCCATTATGTAATTAATAGAATAATCACATCACTCAATTAACTCCTGACATGTGTCACTTTCGCAACACTATTAATTGGACCATCCAATTAACTATACGTGATCCTTGTTACCTAAATGGATCGGGCTAGCAAGGGGACCTAATGAACCCACAGTATTTTGAGCTCCGATAATCCTCAGAATTATTAATTGAACTCTTTAATTAATATTCCTTGATTATCAACTTCGGTATTATTCCACTAAAAATCTGAAGCTGCATTCTCTCAACTGCGGACGCTTTTACATAGACCGATGTCACTCGATGTCCATCGATATAGCTATTACATATGGTGTGACCCTCCACAGTAGTTCATAATTAGAGCTGGGTTATAATGTCCGTTATACCCCTCTAATTATATATATCCTTTAAGCACCGTTAATTCTCTAATGAACAATAAATCCTGTTTCCTCACGGAATCAGGAGAGCGCTCATATTGTTCAAGCCCCGAATCAATTTTTAAGGGAACTACTCTTTACTTCTCACAAGAAGGAGTGGATTCCACTATTGTGTGCAAACATTTCCAGCCACAAGCCAAATCGCAATCCCAACATACGGAGAATATTGATCGGGAATAATCATCCGACCTCACCCATGGTGTATCAAAGATCACAATCTAACCTGAAGGAGTCGATAAGACACTCAGGATTGAGATCACCCATATATAGCCATCATAAGTTGATGTATATGAATCTCATCAGTAAACGGATCTTGGTGAGAGATTCATATAGATCATGGCCCAGTCCTATATGATCACATCATACAAGGTGCCTCAATTCCCATATCTTCATATGAATGATTCAGGATAGAATCATCGTACAATATAGAATGGACCGCAGCTATAGAGTAACTACAAATAAAGTACCCAGATTTATTTGCTATCTATGGACTCTTTAGATTGCACATCTGTTACTGTATCCATTTGTATATGACAATCATATACACAGTATGAGATTACATCCGGCAATCTAGGATATTATAATGCACAAGTTTATATTATATAAATAACACGATAATAATGAATTGAACTCTTCTTTTATTTATTTATAAAAAACCATTTACAAATTACATCTTTAGGGCAAAAATCCTAACACTTACTAGATGGGATAAAACTCATAGGGTATAAGTGGATCTACAAGAGAAAGAGAGGAGTAGACGGAAAGGTAAAGATCTTCAAAGTAAGGCTAGTGGCGAAGGGTTATACCTAGAAAGATGACATCGATTATGATAAGACCTTATCGCCAGTAGCTATGTTTAAATCTATTAGGACACTCTTATCTATAGATGCCTATTTCGATTATGAAATTTGGCAAACAGACGTCAAGACTTCATTCTTGAATGGTAATCTTGATGAGAGCATTTATATGATGCAACCAAAGAGATTCATATACCAAGATTAAGAGCAAAAGGTTTGCAAGTTGTAAATGTCCATAGAGTAGACAAGGAGAGCAGCAGTCACAGCCTTCACAAAGTGACCCTACCAGCCATGCTAAGAGTAGCACACTTCCAAGTAGCCAACCGTTTAAGAGCTTTTTCCACTAACTTATGACAAATATCATTAGTAACCTTCCCATGGATCAAGGGAACCTCAAGATACTTTCCCAAATTAGTGGTAAGATGAGAACCACACTCTCTAGCCAAATATTTAACAGTTCTATCAGAGACATTTCTAGAACAAAAAACTCTCGATTTTTCAAAACTGACACTTTGCCTCGAATTGCTATAGAAGAGATCAAGACACTCTTTCATCACCTTAGCTTGCTTACTAGTAGCTTGGCCAAAAAGAATGAGGTCATCCGCAAAGAAGATATGAGATATTTCAGGACCACACCTGGAAACTTTAGTAGCTTTCCAAGCCCCCTCAATAATCCTTTGATTTATAATATGAGAAAGTTTCTCCATACATAAAGCAAATATGTAAGGAGATAGGGGATCCCTTCTTCTATTGCCTCCCTTATAATTGACATTAACTCTATAATTGACACTAGTGATGTCATTCATCATGAGATCTCCAATGCTACCGTCAATACCCACTTTATTTAACACTTCATTAATAAAACTCCAATTCAATATATCATAAGGTTTGGAAAGATTAATCTTCTGAGCTATAAGACATTTCTTCCTCTTGCCAACTTTAAATTTGTGTAAAATCTCTTGGGCAATAATTATGTTATCCTGAATTTGGCGGCCATGCACAAAAGCAACCTGGTTCGGGCTCACTAACTTAGGAAGTAAGATTTTTAGTCTTTGAACCGCCACGCTGCTTATAATTTTATAGACCGTGTTACATAAGCTAATAGGGTCTCAACTGAGTCATGTTAAAAGGACTTTCAATTTTAGGAACTAGAGTGATAAGAGTTTGGTTAATGTTATTAGGGAAGGTCCTGTGCTGCATACTATCCGTAACTAACCTAATCAACTCATCATTTCACAAATCCCACTGGCTTTGAAAAAATATAGCAGGGAAGCCATCTGGGCCAAGGGCCTTCAAACCCCTAATATTAAACAAGCTGGACTTCACCTCTTCTTAACTGATAACAGCCTGCAGAAGATTATCCTCAACATTTAGCCTAGGGAACAGCCTAGGAAGAGTGCCATAGCTGCTAGGTTTGGTATTCCACAAAAATAAATTTTTAAAGTAGTTAAACACCACATCCCTCAAGTCCTCTTTATCACAAACCCAAATACCATTAAATTTTGCCGTGTCTCCTTCTAATTAAAGTAGAGAGATGAAAGACTTTAGTGTTTTTATCTCCCTCTTTTAACCAGTTATTTCTAGACATTTGTTTCCAAAAGACTTCTTCTTGATTTAATAAACTATTATACTCCTCTAAAAGCTTGCCTTCAATAAAAAATATATATGTTATTAGGGACTCTACTAAGGCTATTTTGAATGCCTGAAAGGCTAGAAAGAATTTTGTTCATCTCTTAAAAATACACCTAAAATCTTCTTCGTTCCAACTTCTAAGAGTTTCAGCAAGACTGTTAATTTTTTCTTCAATACCAATCTCTTGATTCTCCCATTTATTCTTCTCAAAAGCAGCAAAATTGTCAAGGTTCAGCCACATGACTTCAAACCTAAAAGGTTTCAAAGCACCCCCTAGGAATGTGAATAGTCTGAATTTGGAGAAGGATTTGACAATGATTAGAGTTCATTCTAGGTAAATGCTTAATAAAAACCCTCAACAAACTTACACCTCCAATCCAAAGAACAAAGAGCCCCATCCAACCTAACCCAATTGTTATCACTAACACCCCTCTTAGCAACCTAAGTGAACTTTTGACCAACAAAACCTAAATCAGTCAACCTATTTCTATTAACCCAATCATCAAAACCACTCATAGCAAATCTAATCCTTCCCCCTCTTTTCTCATCACTATTGATGATTTCATTAAAGTCACTCATGACCACCTAAGGACCACAAAAATAATTTCGAATAACATCAAGGTAGTACCATAATTTTCTTTTAGAAGAAATAACAAGGTTAGCATAAACTACAGTTAAGATCCAAAAGAAACTACCCACCTTTACAATAGCATTAATGGCTTGTTTAGAATCAGCAATAATTTATAATTAAACCCTGGAACTATTCAACAAAAGCCACAACCCTCCAAAAAACCCATTAACTTCCACAACAAAACTATCAGAAAAACCAAGCTTGCTAAAAACCGAGGCAACCTTATTACCACTAATCCTAGGCTATAGGATAGCAAAAATATCAAAATGGTATAAACGTTTAAAATCAACAACAATTCTAACAAAATTATTCTTTCATGCTAATCTAACATTTCAAGTGCAAATCATGGCTAAAAAAAAACAGAAACAGAAGCACACCTGGCAAAAACAGCTACTCCAAAGCAACCCTAATGGCCTCATTTAACTTAGAAGCCACCTCCTCAAGACAAGTTTGATTGGCCGAATTGATATCAATTTTACTTCTTGGTTCTCCTCCAAGTTAGATATCAACAACCGCACTACTTTCCGTACTATCCTCCATAGGGTGTTGGCTGGTATCCATGAAAAGAGGTTGAGCTGACATAATATCCATATGGATTTGTTGCAGCACTCCTACCTCTTCCCTAACAGAATCATCTGTTACATTCCTAGACATATCAAGCTTTTTCTTATCCTTATTTCTACCCTTTTGAATTATGGTATCCCCTCTACTACTGCTAGAGCCATTGACAGCCTTCTTGGGTAAATCAAGACCCTTCTTGTAGTGTGACTGACTGCCCTCACCTATACCCTTCTCCTTCTTTTTGGTAACATGACCAACCTTGTCTTTAGCCTTCAAATAAGTAATATCCGCAAGAGTTGCCTTCTGATTGTTATCACTATGGTTTATAATGCCTTCAACCACATCTCTCACATCATCCTCCAGAATGTCAAATCTCGAACCCCCATTCTCATAAACAGTTCCATAGCTAGACATTTTGTATATTTAAAACCACCCTTGTTTTTTCTCAAATCAGTGCCCATGTTAGCCTTTAAAGCTTTCTCCATACTATTTCCATACTCAACATCATTACCTCTACCAAACATAGAAAAGGAAGTCTCAGCACCCCTTCGATTAAAGCTTCCCTACTGTTTATTAATTATATTATTTCCAAAGTGTTACTCGTTTTTGTTGTTCCTGTATAGGAGACTGTTAACAGGAGCCATAAGGGTTGGAGTTCACCTCCTTATGGGGTTGTGGAATTTTAGTAGGCTCCTGCCTTGCCTTTTCCTCCTGTTGATTCTGTATACCCTCATGACAATTGTCCTTGCCATATCCAATTCTACCACACTTAAAGTAGATTAAACCCATACTTTCGTATTCAACCTTTACATTCCTCTCATTTATAGTAATGGTACCTCTGAGGGGCTGTGAGACATCAATTTCAATGCAGATTCTCGCAAATCCGCCTCTGGCTTGAGACTCAGTAATAAGGTCTACCTTGCACATGTCGCCCAGCATGCCTTCTATGTTCCAAAGAAGATCCACCTTCATTCACTCCATAGGGAGTCTCAAAAGTCTAACCCAAACTGGCATTTTTTGGATGTCCTGCTCACCAGGAACAAAGTTAGGTCTCCATCTTTAAAGTACCAAATATTGATTCGCGATGACCCAGGGCCCCTAATTCAACAAAGAGTCCAAATCTGCCTTCAACTGGAACCTCGCAATAAGTATCCTTCCTCAAGATCAATAAGCTGCCATTGTCCAACAAGGTTCCACTTCTGTTTCAGCTTGGAGAGCATGAAATTCAGAGTATGGGGCCTCCCATATTCTTCAAAATTAAGGCATTCTCCCAAAGTTTATGAAGTTGCTTCTTTAGTTCGTCAAAGATGCTCATGGCAGGTCCATCAAGACCTTCAGAAAACATGATGTCACCCTGCCCTATCCTCAGCCTTTCCTTGTCGCTACCAAAACTCTCCCAGCACTTGGGACTTGCCTGTTTAACAGGTTGATTTAAAGCTAACCGTAGACGGTTTTGTACGATCTTCAATATCCACCCATGATATCATCCTTTTCGAACTCGAAGCCTTCGAATTCGGAGCTCTTGTCTCCTCCTCCATGTTAACCTCCTTCAAATGAGTTGAAAAGACAAACATTTTATCCATCTCCATCAGATCCGAAGAAGAAATCCAAAAAAAACTAGAAGACCTAGAAACGCATGAGATTAATCGTACTATTTAGAAAACCACGCGCCGGCGCATTCAATTGAGCATTTCTTAGGTGTTCCTCACACTTTAGCCCTAGTCTTCAATGGTAAGTTTTTGTACATGTGTTTCATACAAGAAGCAATACATTCAGTTTCTCATTGGTTTTGTTCTCTGAATTTATTCTCTTTATTTTATCATAATGGTTTCGAAATAGTAATTGATCCGAGTTTATTCTCGATTAATTATAGTACATTATTAACTTTTAAGTATATATTAACACGCATTTTTGTTAAATTATTTCTCTCCTCTCTACTTTTTAGTTATTTTCGTCATGGTCAAATTAACAATATAACTTTTTTTGTTTTTTGAAAATTGTTAATAATATAACTTTTTGTTAAAAGGTGTGGACATAAATGTAGTAGTGTTTTTTTTTTTTTTGGTGCCAATGGAGCTACCCAATTGAAAAAAATTTAAAAATAACAAAAAGGAAAAGGACATGAGTGTATACTTGAGTAATTAATAAATCACATACTTAAATGGGTTTGATTGTAAATTGCTTCTAATTATGGTAACTTAAAAGCAAATATGCAAATATCTAATAGAAAATCAGAAGATGATTGATTACAACGCATTTCTTAACACTATTGGATAATTTTATTTTATTTTTTTACCAATATCATTGTATTGCTTATTTTATCTTTATAAATAAAATCTTATACCAATATTATATTTTATTTTATTACAACCAAATAAATTTATTATACAGTCACTTTTGGTATGGACAATCCACATCATATTTTGTGTAAAGACACGACCTGGACATTAGATAGAATGAACTCAATTTGTCCTGATAAAAATGAGGCGGACATTTCACACTTGAAACGAATAAGCAATGAGATAATAAGATGAATTGAATTTTTTTTTTTTTTTTTTAAGATCTCAAATAAAAACCATGTGACATAATATTAAATCATAAATGAAACAATAATAGACAAAATAAATCCTAATACATAAATAATAATAATAATAATCACCACTACATGAACTGTGTATGACTTATAACATTTACCATATGATATAATAGTAATTAATATCTAGACCATAATTAATCAAAGCTTGAGGGACAAGTCAAGTCCAGATGCATCTTGTTCATTATCAAAATTTGAAGAATTGCTGAATTGAAGATAATCACCGCTGCTACGAGGCTTGCTGGTCTGTATATTTACATAACCCGGTGAATTATTTTCTTCGATTCTCGAAGAAAACGGAGAAATGCCAAACCCTCTATTAAGATATTGAAAACTATTATGACTAGATGGATGTGGGCTGACCATACCTTGCCTAAACCACCCACCACCACCACCAACACCAACACCACCAAAACCAAGGCCAAAACGGTACCCAGGTGAGTGCCATGGATAGGAAGGTTTGTTAATCATTGAACCCATTCTGACACCAAGTGGTGATCTAGTCAATGACGAAGAAGCATAAAATGGGTGCTCAGAAAAACTTGAATTATTATTAGGATAATAAGACAAGTTTGGATGAGCAAAACCACCCAAATCAATGCCTTGACGCCTCTTTGCTAGGACACGTTCTTGTTTATGCGCATTTTGGTGACCACCTAGGGCTTGGGACGTAGAGAACTTTCTCTTGCAAAAGTTGCATGAAAAAGCCTCCTTTTCTGATTGCTTTTCATGCAAAGCCTCATTTGACAATAACTCATTCGGATTTTGGTTAATTTGGTTGAGAAGATTGAATTCTATTTTCGATCCACAAATCGAAGAAAGCTTCAGATCGAGCAAAGGATTCGAACCCAATTCGAGGGGTTGGGAATCGGATGCTTTAACAACTTCCTTCAATTTCATCTTCTTGTTTGCACCACCTTCCATGCATGGAGTTGTTCCTTCCGGTGAGGCAGCTAATATGGTAGAGGCATGATCAGAAGAAGTTGGTTCCATGGCATAAATCAAAATTTGGGTTTCTTGAGATTGGCATATTTTGAGAGAGGGAGGAGTTGTTCTTTTTAACGAGGATTGAGAGTATGAAATCTTTTCAAGTATAGAAATAAATCCCATTTTGCAATTACTATAAACATCAATTTAGCATATGATATCAAGTGATGAGTAAGCTTGTTGAGATTTTGTACCATAAAAAGCTTTGCCATGCAATTATTCCAAATATGTTTTCAAGTACAATGTGAACACGTTTCTTATTTACTAGTATAGTCAAATTTTCTATAATAGAGTGTAGATATGTTTTCATCATTTTATGGTAATCACTACTTTCATTTCATATATAACACATAACCTGATTTTACTGCTATATAAGTAAGTTTAAACTTAAATAATTGTTTCTAAGATTTTGCTAAGTTCATGTTACGTCAAATAAGGTAACATTTAACGCATGAGAACACGTTATGATTTACGCGCCATTACATTTTAAAAATAAATTTGAAAACCGATTACAGTGTTTTTTTTTTTCTTATGGGAGCAAGATTAAAATTTAAAACTTAAAACTTTTTGAGTAAGATCTTACCAATTAATCAATTTATTTTTTTAATTAAATGGATACGATGAGTTTAATTATTCCATTACAAAATTTAGGAATATGAAAATTGTTTCTTATAACCTAAGAATAATTTAGTGATTCCAATGTTTTTAGAGGACTAAATTAAAACTTAGGGTTTGTTTGTTTTTTCTAATTAACACTTAACCGGTCTGAATTATATCCATTAAATTATTTTTGTTTATGTTTTTATAGCGGTTAAACAAATTCAAAATACCAAAAAACAACTTAAAAGAAAAAGTAAAAAACCTTAATTGTTCACTTAATTCTAAATCGCTGGATTATATTCAATACATTTTCTTCCTAAAGTATCCGCTTAAAGATAACATATTTTTAATTTATCATAATTTTACATAATATAATTTTCTTTCTTTTAGCCTGTTACTTATAGTAAACAACTTTAAAAAACAATTGTCCATATTATATAGAGTTGATATCACTGTCAACGTCATTATTGAACCTTCAAATGCATTTCATTTTAACAACTAATAGTAATATGACATAAATATCAAATTATTTATTTTTAAATATTTTTATTTTTAAAAATAAACAATTTGACATTATATTTAGAGTTGAGAAAACAAAAACATGTTATTCAGGATTCAAATTTCAATCACCATACAGTCTTTAGTAAGGACTGTTAAGTTTTTAGATAAAAAAAAAAACAACCTATTTATTGGTCGATTTATTTTTAATTTCTAACAGCTATACAGGCAATGCAAAATGGTATCAAAAGAGCAGTGCTATTAGTATCCGACTATTGACCAAATAATATAAACATTATTACAAAAATTAAACATTAAACATATTTACAAATTCGAGTGCTATATGGATTCAGAAGATATTCTTGACGAGGAGGAAAATAATGTGGCTACCTTCGATGGCCCGGTGCGTGAGATTGGGAGGTGGCTCTCAGTCTTGTTGGTAAAACCTTAGCAACCAGCCAAGTTAATCAAGAGGGTTTAAGAGGTCTTATCGATCCGATCTGGAAAACGATCCACGGTTTTGATACGGAGGATGTAGGGGGCAATGTTCTTGTTTTTCACTTCCTCACGGCAATGGATCGGAAGAAAGCATATACAATGGTCCATGGAATTTTAATAATGACCTTTTGGTATTTTATGACACAATTTTGATACTTATATTTTGCCCTTATTTCCTATGTTGTATACTTTATTTTCTTGTGAGTATTGTATGGGTAATAGACCCTAGAAATGGATTTTGAGCTAATTTGGTGATTTTGAGCAAAGAGGATTAAAATTGGAGAATTGAAGATTTCTTGTGTAAAATTTTGATGTTGCGGAGGCCACCAAAAATTTCACAAAACGAAATAGATTGCAAACCACATGTTTTTGGAAATATCTAGAAGTGTAGTTTCCGAAAAAAAAATTACGGTTTGTGACACCGAGTTTTCTAGAGTAAGTTATGATCTTTCTCGCACCAGTGTGCAGCCTTGCGAGCAGTTTCGCAACCATAGCTTGTGGGAAAGAAGTTTTTCAATTTCCAAGAAGGTTCTATGACCAAAAGGCCGCAACCCCAAGTCACAGCACTGCTAGCATCACCAAATTAAAGTTTTTTTTTAGCAAGAATGAAGCCCCAATCAGAAGGGGGCTACAAAAAGATCTCTCTTAAGCCCTAAAGAAAAGGAAGTAACGAAGGGAAGCTCTCAAGCAACTAAGGGGACCATACCCCATCAAATCACCTTCACCACACACCAATTCTTTCATACACCATTAAAACCTGCATTCATCCATATTTGTGTCACTAATTCATTTCTTGTCCAATTAGTTATAAAAAAATTTGTTATAAATTTACAATTCATCAATAAAAATATAGATACAATGCCGAACACTACTACTCCTTACTAGTTTCATCAAAATGATACAAATTAGTTACCAATCCCTACGCTATCACTATATTTTGTCACTAATTCATTTCTTAGCGTATTAGTTATAAAATATTTAGTTAGGAATTTACATTTGGTCTTCAACGATAACAATATAGTGTCAACCTTTCATGTGCCTCACTAATTCTACCAAAATTATTTCAGTTTGTCACCAAAATTCATTTCATTACTATTTTTTGTCACTAATATTGTTGCCACCAATCTTAATGATTTTTGTTTACGGTTTTAATGAGAAAATATTTAGTCACCAATTTATATTTCCTTATAAACGTATTGATATAGTGACTACCATTCATGTCCCTCACTAAATTCATCACAGTGATTCTAATTAGTTACTAAAATCTATTTAATGACAATCTTTTTCTCACTAATATCTTTCCCTCCATACTTTACAATTTTTATTTATGGTTTTAGTAAGAAGCTATTAAGTGATAAATTCACATTTTCTCACAAACATATTTACAATTACGACTATTAATATCCCTCACTAATTTCAGTAAAGTAATTCTAATTACTCGCCAAACGTTTACATATTGTTTACACTAATATTATATCTCATATTCTATTATTTTTGCTTATGTTTTTTGTGAATAAATATTCGGTTACGAATTTACATTTCCTAATGGAAAATCAAGTTTCAGAATATTCTAAATATTAGAAAAGTCATTATTAATGAAAGTCATAGTCAATATTGTTTCTAGGGAGATAATGAGTCCTAGGAACTTTAAGTCTATTAAATATGGTAGTTAAAGTTTGATTATAAATAAGGCTGTGTATGGCAAGGGGCAGTGTTTTCTTTCTTGAAATACAATTAAATTGTTATATATCCTTTGGAAATAAATCTTATGTTAGGTTTCTTTTCCAATATTACTTGTTTAAAGATTTGGAAGACTTAGGTTTTAAGGAGTTGACCCTGTGGCATCTTCCAGTCCCTCTATTGCTGCGTTTCGCGTGAGAGGACAAAGTCTGCCACTTATTTTCCTAATCGAACCATAATCTTTTAGTTTGTGTTTGTGCGTCGAATCCTTGTGTTGTTATATTTGGATTCACATCAAATTGGTATCAGAGCAAGTTCTTTCTGTGTGGCTGTCATTTTCTTTAGTAACAAAATATCTTGGGTATAAATGGCTGAAAAGCGTGGTCAAGGAAATCGCGGTCGAAGGAATGGAAATTATGTCACTCATGAGATGTTTCAGGCACTATAAGAACAGATGCAAAATCTTACTGCTATAGTTTAGCAAGCCATTAATATTCGAGGAAATGGTATTGAACACACAGATGGTGCATGAGATGAATTGAGTCTGGTATCTGAAAGAGAAAACCGTAGGTCTAGTGATGGTGAATCTAATAATTTCAGACAGCCTACTCGTCATCATAGAAGACCATAACATTGGGAAGATCGTATAGTACGTGCTCTGTGAAATTCTAAAGAATATGGCGTACAAGTTCAAATTTTGGAATTTGATGGTGACATGGAAGCAAAAGAGTTTCTTTACTAGGTGGACAACATTGAAAGTTATTTTGATTGGAAATAAGTGTCGGAAGATAGGAAAGTCTAGCTTGTTGGAGCAAAGTTAAGAGGACCAGCCTCTACTTGGTGGAAACATTATCAAAATGATCGGGAAATTAAAGGAAAGGGAAAAGTCAGAAGTTGGGATAAGATGAAAGAAAAGCTGAAAGCTCAATTTTTGCCTCGAGATTATAAGGAAGCATTGTATTAAAGGGTGCAAAATCTGCGGCAGCAAGAGAAGACTATGAAGGAATATACACAGGAGTTCCACAGAATCACATTAAGAAGCAACTTGGCTGAAACCAAGACTCAACGTGTTGGTCTCTATGTAAATGTTCTACGATTGACAATCCAAGACTAAGTAAGCTTACACCATCCATTTAAAGTGAGTGATGCTTATCAACGTACTCTTCAAGTTGAAGCTCAACTTAATCGAGAGTCTTTTAAGAAATTTGGAGCTGAACGTAGTAGAGATACAATGAGTAAAGCAAATAACAGTACCTAAGGAGGAAGAACAATAGCTCTTATACGTCCTAATGCCACTGGTGGAAGGGCAACTCAGACAAGGGATAATACGTAGAGACAAGGGGTGATCAAGTGCTATAGATGTTTAGAAATCGGCCACTGATATAATGACTGTCCAAAGAGAAAGGCTGATGCGCAAGTTAATCTTGTTAAAAATGGTGACAGTGAGGAAGAAGCAATTAGAGAAAAAGAAAGTCAACATGAAGAAGATAAGGCCAATGATAAAGAAAAATAGAGGATTGAAGGTAATAAGGTTAGTGATGTTCTTGTTATACGCCAAACAATGCTAGCATCGCCAGTTATGAAAAATGATAATTGGCTTCGCAACAATATTTTTCAGATTCGCTGTACCTCGAAAGGTAAACTCTACAATTTGATGATTGATGGAGGAAGTAGTGAAAATTTGGTTTCTCAAGAAATGGTGGAGAAGCTGAACCTTAAGACAATAAAGCATTTGCAACCATATCGTATTCTATGGTTCAACAAGAAAAATGAGGTAATCGTGTCATCAAAATGTCTTGTTAATTTTTCGATTGGAGATTCTTATAAGGAGTCATTATGGTGTGACGTAGTACCCATGGATGCTTGCCACATTCTTCTTGGACGCCTTTGGCAATTTGATAAAAAAACAGTCTATCATAGTGACAAAAATACTTATTTTTTTTACATGGGCAAAAAGAAGTTTGTTCTAAAGCCTATGAGGGATGATGATGCTGCCAAGAAAGGAGATGAATTTGCAGCTTCATTTTTGGGCTTACATGACTTTGTAGAAGAAAGCATGCAATCTGGAGTTACTTACATTCTTGTTAGAAAGGAAGAAATTCAGCCTCAAATAGTGTCAGAAGCTGTAAAAGGGTTGTTAGATGAGTTCCACGATATGATGCCAGCTGAATTGCCTAATGGTTTACCACCATTGAGGGATATACAACACAATATTGACTTACTACTAGGAGCCACCCTTCCTAATTTACCTTACTACAGAATGAGTCCTAATAAGCACCAGAAGCTGCAAAGACAGGTTGTGGAAATTTTGACTAAAGGCTTTATTTGAGAAAGTCTAAGGTCATGTTCTGTACCCGCTTTACTTACACCAAAGAGGGATGGAACTTGGAGAATGTGTATGGATAGCCGGGCAATAAATAAGATTACCATCAAGTACAGATTTCCAATTCCTAGATTGGATGACATGCTGACAGGTTCTCAAGTCTTCTCAAAAATTAATTTGAAAAGTGGCTATTACCATATCAGAATCCGAGAAGGTGATAAGTGGAAGAAAACATTTAAAACCAAAGATGGGCTCTATGAATGGCTAGTTATGTCATTTGGTCTTTCGAATGCTCCCAGCACTTTCATGAGATTCATGAATCAAGTTCTCAAATCATGTATTGGGAAGTTTGTAGTCGCCTACTTTGATGACATTTTGATTTACAACAAAGATTCGAAAGCTTATATTCAGCATTTGAGGGTTGTCTGTAACATCCCTAATTTCGAATAATTAAGTTTGAATATGTGAATATAAATTTTGTGATTTAAGGGGTGTAAAACGTAATTAAAAATATGTTTATTTTTATGGTTTCCAGATGGACCAGATGGAGCAGTCCAGAAAGATTGCATGAAGTGAAGGAAAAAGTGGACACCAGAAGGATGATTAGCTCGCGATGAGCCGCAACCAGAGATCGCGATGAGCTGCTCGCGGTGAAAAAATGAAATTTTTGGCAGTGAGCACCGCGACCACAGATCGCGATGATTAGCTCGCGGTGAAAATGAAAAATTCTGGCAGTGAGCAACGCGACCAACAGCGCGACCATGATACCGCGAGGGGTGATCGCGATGAAAGCGGTGGAAGCTTTCCAGTGAGTACCGCGACCAGGTGGCACGACCACAGGTCGCGATGACGGTCGCAATGACCGAATTTGTATAAAAAAAAAAGCTTCTCGCGGAAGCCAAAAATAGAAAGAAGAAAGAGGAACAGCGGGTGAGAAGAGAGAAAAAAGAGAGAAAAGAAAAGAAGAAGAAAAAGAGAGAAGAAGAAGAAGAAGAAGAAGAAGAAGAAGAGAAGAAGAAGAAGAAGAGAAGAGAAGGAAGAAGAGAAGAGAAAGGAAAAGAAGGAAAGAGAAAGGAAGAGAAGACGAAAGAAAAAGGAAAAAAGAAAAAGGTGAAAACCAGAAGGAAAAAGTGTAGGAACGGTATCCAGGTTGGTGTGCACTTGTTTTCGAAGTTTTTATGTGTTTTAATTTACATTTGAGTTTTGAATAATTTAGTAAATATATGTTCATATTGTTTTTCGATTGACTAATTTCAGATTAGGTTGAAATCATTTGTTCCGAAGTTCAAATGACCAAATCGTTGAATATATGTTTTCCGAATATTGATAGAAAGTTTTATATTAGTTATGTTTAATTTCGAATTGTGAATTGTTATATGAAAAGTGTATTGAAACGGCCCTAGAATACGTAGACATAGAAATGGATATCGGAGGTTGGTATACCAGCTGGGTTCAGTGAATAGTACTGTACCGACATTGACATTGCTATTGATAATTTATATGTACCTCCTCATAGATTCGTCCAGGGATAGGGAGACACGTACCTCCTCACGGATTCGTCCTGGGGTAGGGAGACACGTACCTTCCTAAAGATTCGTTCCTGGGATAGAGAGATATGTACCTCTCTAGGGTCCAAACCCTCGGTCCTAGGGTAGGGAGATACGTACCACTCTTAGGATTCGTCATAGGGTAGGAGTTATGTTCGACAGACAGCCACTGTGCTCGAACGACCCATATTCCAGTCCTGGTTTATGTTGAGTATTCCAGAGGGCCAAAATTGAAATAAATTGAATAATATGTTTATAAGTGAAGTTAGAAATTGATTTTATTTATACTATATTTGAAATTGATTGTAAAATAAAGTGAGAATTTCATTTAGTACGAATTATTCAATTGATTTAGTTGTTTTTATTACATAGATTTCATATGATTTAAATTCATAATTGAATTAAATATGGTATTGTTTTATTTAAGTACATTGAGATTTATAGTATGCCAAATATATTATGATTTTTATAAATGAGTTTAGTGTACACCCACTAAGCTATATGCTTAGCGCGTTGGGTTTTATCGCGCGTAGGTCACAGGGATACTGAAAAGGCCAAAGATTGAAGAGAGAGTTGCTGACAGAGAACTAGAGTCACTACATTTGGGTAGATATATAAATATATTGTTGTATAATATGTGTAGATTGCATGCATATACATATATTTGTAATTGTGGTTTATATTTATGTTTTGTAATTAAATTTATGATTTCTGTTTTTCATTTTTAAAGGTTGTTAAAGGTTTGTAAATATTGGATTATGAATTATTTTATTTTAAAAACTGTTGGAAAGTCGTACTAAACGGCAGAGTGCGCATTTGATTGGAAGTGATATTTGAAGTGTTGTTGTGAATTTTATTTGATTTGAGTTTGTGGAAAACAGGTTTTGGGAAATCAGAAAAACAGAGGGAACTCTGCCGAAATTTTTAAAACTGAATTTTGATGGGCTCACTCAATAAGGCTTTTAAATTATAAATTATATGATATTCAGTTTATAACAGAATTAAGAAAGTAATTGAAAACCCTGGTAACGCTCCCTGGGTCGATCCAGACGGGTCGGGTCAGGGGGTGTTACATTTAAGTGGTATCAGAGCGCGGTTTAGGCGTTTCTGGACCAAAAGAGTCTGTATATGCATGCATTGTATAAAGGATACCTATAGGAATGTGTGACTCTAATCTGCAAACCTCTCTTCTGTCATATATAGGATAAAAGAAATGGAAGGAAGTGGAGATAGACCTGAGAGTCCCGCCAGTGTGGCTGGGGAAGCATCTAGGGAATCAGTAAGTCCGAGAGTGGCGGACCCTGTACAACCAGCATTTATACAGCAAATGGCTGAGTTCTTTCATAATGTGGTTAGAGCAGCGCCACGAAGATCAGCCATAAAGCGACTGGCTAAATACAGACCCACGGATTTCCATAGCAGAAAGGATGAGGATGCATCTGCCGCAGAATACTGGTTTGAACGGACAGACAGAATTTTAGAGCAGATGCACTGCACACCTGAAGTGTGCAGTATCTTTATTGTAGGAGGATGTCTATCAATGGTGGACCTCCATTATACAGACAGTGCGACCAGAGGACAGAACGTGAGAATTCTTTCAGAAGGAGTTTCGGAGAAAATATGTTGTTCGCATCTATTTGGACAATATGAAGAGGGAATTTATCAACCTGAAGCAAACGTAGATGAAAGTGACCGAATATGAGAGAGAATTTGTTAGGTTGAGTAAATATGCACGAGATATGGTGGCGACAGAGGCGGATAAATGTAGAAGGTTTGAAGATGGATTGAACGACTATATCCACCTACAGGTTGTGTAACATTCCTAATTGTTAAATGATTCCTTTTTAATATATGAATAGAATGTTGATTAATTGAGGCATGTTACAAGTTGCTGCCTTTGAATTTGAAGATTTTACCAAACTCGTCTCGGCAGCTCTGAATGTTGAACGAATTAAGAAAGAAGAGCATGCCAGAAGAGACAGAGGTCAGCAAAGAAGAGGGGCAGGGCCATCCAGCTCATATCAGCCCCAGAGTAAGAAGTTTAAGGGACCGCAGTTTAGTGGTCCAGTGCAGTCACAGAGGCCTATACCCACAGCTAGGCCGGGTTAGTCTGCAACTTCCGTGGCCAGTACCCCTAGGAGTGCAGTTAGGGGACCAGCCCCTGCATTGTGTGAACATTGTGGAAGAAGACATCCTGGTGAATGTTGGAAGCTTACATGAGGCTGTCTGAGGTGTGGATCTCGTGACCATTTTCTGAGGGATTGCCCACATATTAGATCTCAGCAACCAGAGAGATCAGCCCCTACTACTTCCAGAGGTAGGAGGCCTAGTCAGGCAGTACCTGAAAGTGGTAGCCACAGAGGAGTGTCAGAATCAGTAGCCAGACCTGATAATCGAGCTCCTGCACGAGTCTATGGTGTTAGAGCTCAGGAAGACAAGGATGCGCCTGATGTGATAGCCGGTAAAATTTCTATTTTTGATACTACAGTTATTGCATTGATAGATCCAAGCTCTACACATTCATATATATGTGATGCTATGTTGAAACACCGAAATCTGGAAACTGAGCCTACTGAATATGACGTGTTAGTCAGTAATCCGATAGGTCAAAGTGTAGTTGTGAACCGTGTATATAGAAATTGTCCTATTCGGATACAGGAGTGTGAATTCCCAGGAGATTTGATGGAGTTGCCATTCCATGAGTTTGATGTGATCCTAGGCATGGATTGGTTAACTCGGCATAAAGTGGTAATTGATTGTAAACTGAAACAAGTGACTCTCAGAACAGTAGATGGTGTAGAAATCACAATGGTGGGTGAAAGGAGGGATTTTCTCTCCAATGTCATTTCAGTTACTACAGCCTGCAAATTGATCAGAAAGGGTTGTGAAGCATATTTGGTACAGGTGGTTGATTCCAGAAAGGTTATTTCTGAAATCCAGAATATACCCACTGTGTGTGATTTTAAAGATGTGTTTCTAAAGGAGCTTCCTGGTTTGCCACCTCAGAGAGAAGTGGAGTTTGTGATAGATGTGGTACTAGGTACGTCTCCAGTATCGATAGCTCCCTACAGAATGACACCAGCAGAACTGAAGGAACTGAAGATACAGTTACAGAAATTACTGGATAAGGGCTTCATTAGACCCAGTGTATCCCCTTGGGGAGCTCCAGTGCTGTTTGTGAAAAAGAAGCATGGGTCATTGAGATTGTGCATCGATTACAGGCAGCTAAATAAACTCACTGTCAAGAATAAGTATCTGTTGCCGAGAATCGATGATTTATTTGATCAGCTGAGAGGAGCTTGTGTCTTCTCAAAGATAGATCTGAGATCAGGTTATCATCATTTGAGAATAAAAGAGTCAGATATTCCGAAAACTACATTCAGAACCAGGTATGGACATTATGAATTTGTAGTAATGCCATTTGGGCTGACTAATGCACCTGCAGCCTTTATGGATATGATGAACAGAGTATTCCGACCATACTTGGATCAGTTTGTGGTGGTATTTATCGATGATATCCTGGTGTACTCACAGACGGTAGAGGACCATGATAGGTACCTTAGAGTAGTACTGCAGATTCTGAGGGAGAAGCAACTGTATGGCAAACTAAGTAAATGTGAGTTTTGGTTGCCTGAGTTTGCATCTCTGGGTCACATTGTGTCAGCAGAGGGTAAAGGTAGATCCAAAAAAGATCGAAGCAATAGTGGAACGGAAGCCTCCCAGAAATGTTACAGAAGTCAGAAGTTTCTTAGGCTTGGCAGGTTATCATCGACGGTTTGTGAAGGGATTTTCATCCATAGCAAGTCCGTTGACCAAGCTACTGCATAAAAATGTCAAATTTGAATGGACTGACAGATGCCAGGCAGCTTTTGACTGATTGAAGGCGATGTTAGTTGAGGCTCCAGTCCTGATTCAGCCTGTTTCAGGTAAAGACTTTGTGATCTATAGTGATGCCTCACATTAGGGTTTAGGTTGTGTATTGATGCAGGAAGGAAAAGTGGTTGCATATACGTCCAGACAACTGAAGACTCATGAGCAGAACTATCCGATACATGATCTGGAACTTGCAGCCACCGTATTTGCTTTGAAAATCTGGAGGCATTACTTGTATGGTGAGAAATGTTATATATACACAGATCACAAGAGTTTGAAATATCTGCCTACCCAGAGAGAGCTGAATCTGAGACAGAAACGATGGATGGAGTTGATTAAAGACTATGACTGTGTAATCGACTACCATCCAGACAAGGCAAATGTAGTCGCAGATGCTCTGAGTAGAAAAGCACTGTTTGCTCTGAAGACTATGAATGTGCATTTACAGCTGAATTCAGATAATGCCTTGGTAGCTGAATTGATATGCAGACCCAGTTTGATTCAACAGATTGCAGAAAAACAGAAGCAGGATGCTAGAATCCAGCTGATATGTGAACAGATCCCAGAAGGGAAGCATCCGGACTTCTCAATCAGAGCTGATGCTATTGTGTGTTTCAGAGACAGGATTTGTATTCCAGATGATGAAGAATTGATAAAGATGATCCTGACAGAGGCACCCAGTAGTTCGTATTCGATGCACCCAGGTAGCACAAAAATGTACAGAGACTTGAAAACTCAGTATTGGTGGTCTGGAATGAAAAAGGATGTGGTAGAATTCATGAATAGATGCATGACTTGTCAGCAGGTGAAAGCTGAACACCAGGTTCCATTAGGATTGTTACAGCCAATAGCAATACCTGAATGGAAATGGGATCGTATCACAATGGACTTTGTCACAGGATTGCCACTTACCCGGAGTAAAAACGATGCAGTATGGGTTATGGTGGACCGATTGACGAAGTCAGCACACTTTCTACCTGGCAGAACTGACTATTCACTGAATCGACTGGCAGAATTATATATCAGAAAGATAGTCAGATTGCATGGAGTGCCTGCATCCATAATATCAGATAGAGATCCAAGGTTTATATCCAGATTCTGGAAGAAGTTTCAGGAAGCCTTGGGTACTCGACTGAGTTTCAGTACAGCCTTTCATCCGCAGACAGACGGACAATCAGAAAGAGTAATTCAGGTGCTAGAAGATATGCTCAGGAGTTGTGTAATTGATTTTGAAGGGAGTTGGGTGGATCACCTCCCATTGATTGAATTCGCCTACAACAACAGTTACCAGTCGAGCATAGCTATAGCACCTTATGAGGCACTATATGGAAGGAAATGCAAGACTCCAGTATGCTGGACAGAGTTAGGAGAGGACAGGTTAGTAAGCCCAGAATTGATTAGACAAACTGAAGAGAAGGTGAAAATTATCAAGAACAGATTGAAAGTTGCTTCTGACCGACAAAAATCATATGCAGATTTGAAAAGAAAAGAGATAGAATATGAAGTCAGTGGGAAAGTGTTTCTGAAAGTATCTCCGTGGAAGAAAGTGCTTCGATTTGGCAGAAAAGGTAAGTTGAGTCCTAGGTTTATTGGGCCATACGAAATCATTGAACGTGTGGGACCAGTAGCCTATCGACTAGCTTTACCTCCAGAATTAGAAAATATTCATAATGTGTTCCACGTTTCTATGCTGAGGAGATACAGATCTGATCCTTCTCACAGAATTCAGGCCGAAAGTATTGAAATCCGACCAGACCTGACATATGAAGAGGAACCAGTGCAAATTCTTGATCGGGAGATTAAAGAACTATGAAATAAAAGAGTTCCACTGGTGAAAGTTCTCTGGAGGAATCACAATGTAGAAGAAGCTACCTGAGAGAGCGAGGAAACCATGAGAAAACAATATCCACAATTGTTCACTTGAGGTAAATTTCAAGGACGAAATTTCTTAAGAGGGGAATAATTGTAACATCCCTAATTTCGAATAATTAAGTTTGAATATGTGAATATAAATTTTGTGATTTGAGGGATGTAAAACGTAATTAAACGTAATTTTGTGATTTATTTTTATGGTTTCCAGATGGACCAGATGGAGCGGTCCAGAAAGATTGCATGAAGTGAAGGAAAAAGTGGACAGTGAGTACCGCGACCTCTCACCGCGACCAGAGATCGCGATGTGCTGCCTGCGGTGAAAAAATGAAATTTCTGACAGTGAGCACCACGACCAGTCACTGCGACCACAGATCGCTATGATTAGCTCGCGGTGAAAATGGAAAATTCTGGCAGTGAGCAACTCGACCACCAGCACAACCATGATATCGCGAGGGGTGATCGCGATGAAAGTGGTGGAAGCCTTCCAGTGAGTACCGCGACCAGGTGGTGCGACCACAGGTCGCGATGACGGTCGCAATGACCGAATTTGTATAAAAAAAGAAAGCTTCTCGTGAAAGCCAAAAACAGAAAGAAGAAAGAGGAACAGCAGGTGAGAAGAGAGAAAAAAGAGAGAAAAGAAAAGAAGAAGAAGAAGAGAGAAGAAGAAGAAGAAAAAGAGAAGAGAAGGAAGAAGAGAAGAGAAAGGAAAAGAAGGAAAGAGAAAGGAAGAGAAGACGAAAGAAAAAGGAAAAAAAAAAAAAGGTCAAAACCAGAAGGAAAAAGTGTAGGAACGGTATCCAGGTTGGTGTGCACTTGTTTTCGAAGTTTTTATGTGTTTTGATTTACATTTGAGTTTTGAATAATTTAGTAAATATACGTTCATATTGTTTTTCGATTGACTAATTTCAGATTAGGTTGAAATCATTTGTTCCGAAGTTCAAATGACCAAATCGTTGAATATATGTTTTCCGAATATTGATAGAAAGTTTTATATTAGTTATGTTTAATTTCGAATTGTGAATTGTTATATGAAAAGTGTATTGAATCGGCCCTAGGATACGTAGACATAGAAATGGATATCGGAGATTGGTATACCAGCTGGGTTCAGTGAACAGTACTGCACCGACATTGACATTGCTATTGATGATTTATATGTACCTCCTCATGGATTCGTCCAGGGATAGGGAGACACGTACCTCCTCACGGATTCGTCTTGGGGTAGGGAGACACGTACCTTCCTAAAGATTCGTTCCTGGGATAGAGAGATATGTACCTCTCTAGGGTCCAAACCCTCGGTCCTAGGGTAGGGAGATACGTACCACTCTTAGGATTCGTCCTAGGGTGGGAGTTATGTTCGACAGACAGCCACTGTGCTCGAACGACCCATATTCCAGTCCTAGTTTATGTTGAGTATTTCAGAGGGCCAGAATTGAAATAAATTGAATAATATGTTTATAAGTGAAGTTAGAAATTGATTTTATTTATACTATATTTGAAATTGATTGTAAAATAAAGTGAGAATTTCATTTAGTACGAATTATTCAATTGATTTAGTTGTTTTTATTACATAGATTTCATATGATTTAAATTCATAATTGAATTGAATATGGTATTGTTTTATTTAAGTACATTGAGATTTATAGTATGCCAAATATATTATGATTTTTATAAATGAGTTTAGTATACACCCACTAAGCTATATGCTTAGCGCGTCGGTTTTTATCGCGCGTAGGTTACAGGGATACTGAAGAGGCCAAAGATTGAAGAGAGAGTTGCTGACAGAGAACGAGAGTCACTACATTTGGGTAGATATATAAATATATTGTTGTATAATATGTGTAGATTGCATGCATATACAGATATTTGTAATTGTGGTTTATATTTGTGTTTTGTAATTAAATTTATGATTTCTGTTTTTCATTTTTAAAGGTTGTTAAAGGTTTGTAAATATTGGATTATGAATTATTTTATTTTAAAAACTGTTGGAAAGTCGTACTAAACGGCAGAGTGCGCATTTGATTGGAAGTGATATTTGAAGTGTTGTTGTGAATTTTATTTGATTTGAGTTTGTGGAAAACAGGTTTTGGGAAATCAGAAAAACAGAGGGAACTCTGCCGAAATTTTTAAAACTGAATTTTGATGGGCTCACTCGATAAGGTTTTTAAATTATAAATTATATGATTTTCAGTTTATAACAGAATTAAGAAAGTAATTGAAAATCCCGGTAACGCTCCCTGGGTCGATCCAAACGGGTCGGGTCAGGGGGTGTTACATTGTCCTTGCGATTTTAAGGCAAAACCAGCTTTATGCTAACTCAAAAAAAAAAAATGTGTGTTTATAGTTGACAGGTTAGAGTTCTTGGGATTTGTAGTCTCAGTTAAAGGTGTCGAGGTTGATCCAATCAAAGTGCAAGCTATTATAAGTTGGCCTACTCCTAAAACAGTGATGAAAATTCGAAGTTTCCATGGGCTGGCTACATTTTACAAAAGATTTATCAAAAATTTCAGCATCATAATGGCTCCAACTACAAAATGTCTTAAGGGTGGAAAATATAGCTGCACTTCACTAGCCGATGAGAGCTTCAAAGAGATAAAAAAAAGGATGACGCAAGCACCAGTCCTAGCTCTACCAGATTTTGATAAAATCTTTCAAGTAGATTGTGATGCATCAAAGGTGGGGATTGGAGCTGTTTTGAGTCAAGAAGAGCATGCAATTGCATTTTTCAGTGAAAAACTTAATGCAGCTCAACAGAACTACTCAACATATGATGTTGAATTTTATGTCATTGTCCAAGCTTTGAAATTTTGGCAGCATTATTTAATTCAAAGGGAGTTCATTCTACATTCTGATCATGAAGCTCTGAAGTTTATCAACTCCCAAAAGAAGCTTAACAAGAGACATGCAAAATGGGTAGCATTCTTGCAAGAATACATATTCATGCTTCAATACAATGCTGGTTGTCATAACAAAGTGGGTGACGCATTGAGTAGAAGGGTTTATTTATTAAAAAACAATGGCCACCAATGTTGTTGGCTTGGAGGTTATTCAAGAAAAATACAAGGAAGATCCATATTTTCAAGAAATACTTGAGAAACATGGAGCCAAAGATAGCAGGGTATCTGCTGAATTTGTTATAAAGAATGAATACTTATTCAAGGGTGTTAGATTATGCATACCAAATGGCTCTTTAAGGGAGTTATTAATTGAAGAATTGTATGGTGGTGGTCTAGGGGGACACTTTGGCAGAAGTAAGACGTTGCAATTAATGGTTGAAAGATATATTTGGCTCACTTTCCGCCGAGAAGTGTATAGACATGTTGATAGATGTCATACGTGTCAAGTTTCCAAAGGTCAGCAGTAGAATATTGGTTTGTATAATCCTTTACCAGTTCCTACAACTCCATAGAATGATGTTAACATGGATTTTGTATTAGGATTGCCTAAGACACAAGAGGTATGGATTCAGTATTTGTTGTGGTCGATCGTTTCTCTAAAATGGTGCATTTTATTGCTTGTAAGAAGACCTTGGATGCAACCCATGTTGCAAATCTTTTCTTTAGAGAGGTGGTTCGGTTGCATAGGGTGCCAAAACAGATACTAAATTTCTTAGTCATTTGTTGAGGACTTTGTTGAAGTTAATGGCTACTAAATTGCAATACAGTAGTGCATTTCACCCCAAAACAGATGGCCAAATGGAGGTTGTGAATCGAAGTCTGGGAAATTTGTTGAGATGTCTTGCAAAAGACAACATTAAACAATGGGATTTAATTTTGGCACAAGCTGAATTTGCTTATTATAGCTCTATAAACAGAACTGCTGGAAAAAGTCCTTTTGAAGTAGTGTATAGGCGTACTCCGAATCACATTACAAACCTTGTTAATATATCAAATCAGCCATGTGTTAGTGATGATGTTGTTGCCTTTGCTGAAAATTAGAAGGAAATTCAAGAAGGTATTCGACAGAGGTTAATCGAGATGAACCAGCACTACAAAGAAACAAAAGATCAACATAGGCGGCTCAAAGAATACAAAGTTAGAGATTTTGTTATGGTGTTCTTACGAAAAGAGAGGTTTCCTGCAAGTACTTGTCACAAGTTGAAAAGCAAGAAGATAGGGTCATGCAAGATATTGATCAAATTTGGAGAGAATGCTTACGAAGTGGAGCTTCCCAAGGGCTTAAACATATCCCCTATATTTAATGTAGCTAATCTTTATACTTTTCATGGAGAATTAGCTGCTGCATCTAATGAAATTGAGAAAGAAATATCAAACCAGATTCCTAATAAAGAAGTTGAAGTTCTTAAATCAGTTATCCAAGTGCGAGAAATGAAAACCATATTTGGTTCATATTTTCGTTTTCTTGTAAAATGGATGGGAAAACCTGATTGTGAATATTCTTAGATAAGTGAAGAAGAGTTTATGAGGATTGACCCTAAGAAGTGCCAAGCAGCAAAGATGGCAACTCATACGGAGTTAGTTCTTTTAACCGGGGGAGAATGATGGAAAATCAAGTTTCAAAATATTCAAAGTATTAAAAAAGTCATTATTAATGAAAGTCATAGTCAATATTGTTTCTAGGGAGATGAAAGAGTATATTTAATGAGTCCTAGAAACTTTAAGTCTATTAAATGTGGTAGTTAAAGTTTGATTATAGATAAGGGTGTGTTGCTACAGCAAGGGGCAATGTTTTCTTTCCTGAAATACAATTAAATTGCTATCCTCTGGAAATAACTCTTATTTTGGGTTTCTTTTCTAATATTACTTGTTTAAAGATTTGGAAGACTTGGGTTTTGAGGAGTCGACCCTATGGCATCTTCCAGTCCCTCTATCACTACGTTTTACGCGAGGGGACAAAGTCTGCCACTTATTTTCCTTATCAAACCATAATCTTTTATTTCTGTGTTTGTGTGTGAAATCCTTGTGTTGTTATATTTGGATTCACATCATTTCCTCACTAAGAGCTTGATATAGTGATGACCATTCATATCCCTCACTAATATCACTAAAGTAGTTCAATTAGCTACCAAAATTTATTTTATGGTCGTATTTTTCTCAGCAAACTGTATGATTTTTCCTATGTTTTGGAGAAAATATTCAATCCCGGATTTTAATTTTTCACTACAAGTATGAATATATTGATGACCATTCATACTCCTCGGTATTTTCACTGAAGTGATGCAAATTGGCTAGAAAACTCTACTGGATGACTAATTGTTTTTTATCATTAAGACATTTCCCACCATTTTTCATATACTTTTTCTTTTTGTTTATCATTGTAATAAGAAAGTTTTCAGTTACGAAATTAATATTTATACACTAAAAATATAAATATAAGGACAACTATTCTTGTCCCTCACTAATTTCACCAAAGTGCTTGTAATTATTCACAAAAGTCTATTTCATGACTATTTTTTCAAATTTTTTTTTTTCATATTTTATTATTTTTCTTATGGTTTGAGTTGGAACATGTTCAATTATAAAAATTTATAAGTTACTACATGTATGGATATAATAACGATGTCCGTTGCTAATTTCATTATAGTGATGTCAATTTTTCATACAAATCTATTTATGATAGATTCATCTTTGATAAAACTTTTTCAACATGAATTTATTTTGTTTTCACAAGAAGAAAATCTCAATTTATTAGGTTAAGCTGGATAAGATCCTCCATCAAATGACAATGTAAAATTGTTAATAAAATGAAATCAAGAAAATTTTATTTAAATTTGAATAATTTCAAGATATATAACTCGTCCAATAGCTTTGATTATTAAGGCCTAGAAAGTCACAAGTTATTTACATGTTAGTAGGATGAAAATTATCTTCAACTAGAATAAATGTTTAATAAATGAGTAATCTTTATTTTTATTTTATTAATTTTTATTACCATTTTTTTAATCTTAATTATTTATACTCACAATATGTGTGAAAAACGTTAACTTTAAAGTCAATTATACAAAAGGATATTGTAATAGTGAGTAGTTAGAAGGGGTGATATTTTCTTATATTAAAAATGCTAATTAAACCGAGAATGAATACAAAATAAGTTAGCCATCACTAATTAGTTGTTACAAAACATAAACCAACTCAAAGCAATAAAATAAACACATGAAAGCATAATATAAAAGGAGACGTAAGTTTACGTAATTCGGCGATCAATATGATTCTTACATCCACGGAGTTCACCAGTACTCAAATTTCATTATCATATAGTTGTTTATAATGGTGAATAACTCTCTCATGAGTTATGGTTATGTTTTTCTCTCTAACAGAAACCCTAATAATACAAGAGTTTAAAATCAGACATGAGCATATCATACATTATTGTGAAAACCTATACCTTATGTGTCATCACTCTCATTATTAGAATAAATATAAGCTTTCACGGCTGAAACTAGCACTGTCTGCAACACTATCATCATCCACAAAGTTATCAATTACATCATTTTGGTCTTCAACATTCACTTCTATCATATCTATATCATTCCTACATAACGTGTCATCATCGTTAATAATATTGATAATTTTTTCGATTGTTGTTGCTAATAAGGATCATCCAAATCTAACTTATCTTCCTTTTCTATTTCTAGTTCAAGTACATCATACTTTCCTCGAGATTATGATTTATCAACAACTCCCCAATCATTCCCCAACTTTATGTCATTTGAATAAAACACTTGCCGTGTTTGGCATGCCAAAACAAATGGATCATTTTTGTACTATATGTTCCTTTCATTAACATTGATGATGTTGTGTTCATCTATTTGAATTCCCCTTGTACCACTAAGGTCCCACCAATTGCATTTGAAAATGACAACTCTGTTCTACCCAAGGTATGAAACCTCAACAATGTCCTTTAACACTCCGTAAAAATTTACACTTTTACCTCCATGTTCTCTTTTCACCAAATCTCCAGAATTATGTGTTCTTCAATTACAATCTCGATCTTGTAAATGAAACCTAATCCCATTTAATAACACATATTATGTATCTTGTAACTAATATTTTTGGTTCATTGGACAAAATTTTCAAATCTTCGGTAACCTCAGTTGATCTTTCATTCTGTAATTGTGGCACCTATATAATAAATAATTAAAAATAAAATCAATTCAATTAATTTATTAACAAATTTTATCATATACCTGAATATCAAGTACTTACACGTTTTGAAAACAATCTATGAAATTCCATCTCTAGTTTATTTTTTATATCTCTAACCCATTATGCTCGAGTTCTGCTCTGTGTTCCCTACATATAAGATGCACTAATGATCAAAATAATTCAATCATATATGAACTATGTAATATGGTAATAATTAAGAACACATTAATCTTACATTATATTGGTACACTTCGTCTCAATTATTCAACACATACCACCTAATCTTTGCCCAGTTAGATAAAGTTAACTCATTATGTATTGCGGCCCCTAACAAGTGAATCGTTTTTAAATATAGATAATGTTTCATCTCATTTGCTTGATCTCCATCATAATTCTACTCCGGTTGATTGAATCTTGTTAAGTACCACAAAAATATATAGAACAAAAATTTAAGCATTCATGGTCGGTATAATCTTCAACTATTGAGCCTTCTGGATAGGCTTTGTTTCTGACATAGGCTTTTAAATTATGCATTTTCTTGTTAACATACGAAAACAAAAAATTTATCAACCTTAAGGAAATGATAGAAAAATTTATTGACAAACAACAAGAAACACAATGAAAAACTAGGCACCATAATCTTTCAAAAGTATACATCCACTGATATTGTGTTGGCCAACCAAGTATTGCCTTATGAGCTAAATGAATGGGTAAGGGGACCATGATATCAAAAAAGGATGGTGAAAATATCATTTCCAACTTGCATAATTCAATTTAATATCTACATTATGTCATTACAACAGTCCACTTTCAAAGTTTTGGAAGTTAACTCCTTGAAGAACGAACAAAGCTCAATAATTGCTTTACGAACATCCCTTTGTAAGTTTGCACATAATACAGCAGGAAGTAATTATTGCAGGATAATAAAACAATCATGACTTTTCAATTCATAAAGCTTGCAATCTCTAATGCTTACACAATGAGATATACTTAATGTCGTACCTTTTGGGAGTTTAATCGAATTTAAGAATTGACATAAGCTTTTTTTCTCAGTAGATGACAATGAGTAACATGCTAAAGGTAGCTTAGTTTTACCATTAATGCATACATGTTGCAACTCACGACGTATTTCCATTTCTTTTAGGTCAAGGGCGAGTCTTATAAATGTCTTTTGTTTTACTCTCAATATTCATTAATGTCCCTATAAAATTATTACAAACATTTTTCTCTATGTGCATCACATCGAGATTGTGTCGTAATTTCAATGTATTCCAATAAGATAATTCAAAAAAGATACTTTTTTTTGGGTCCAATTTAAATAGTTTTCTGGCCTTTTTCTCTTCTTTTGAGAATTGGGTTCTTTTCCAAAATATGGTTGGATTACACGTGACAACTGTTTCAACAGATCATTACTATATAAAGACTTAGGTAATGGTTTGCTTTCTATCTTGCCATCAAAGGTTTTACTTCCACGCCAGTTATGATTATGAGGTAGAAACCTACGATGACCCATTTACGCATTTTTTTTTTTTCATTTTTCAACCAAATGCTCCTTATGTCTTCGTTGTATGAAGGACAACCTAGCTTCCCTTTTGTACTCCAACTGGCTAGATTTTCATATGCTAGAAAGTCAATAATTGTCTATAACACTACAGCCCATAAACAAAAATTTTGTTCAGATGCAGCATCACAAGTACTTACTCCACATCCCATATTTTTTTCAATTCATTGACTAATGGTTGCAAATGTATATCAATATCATTTCCAGGAGCCTTAGGTCCTGGAATAAGCAATGACATTATGAAAAACAGATGTTTCATGCATTTCCACTGGAGTAAGTTATACAGAACAACAAAAACTAGCCATATTCTATAGGAGTTACTCATGTTCCTAAATGGATTAAATCCATCACTTGATTATTCCAAGTCTAACGTTACGTCCATCCATAGAAAATGACTCGTTCTTACTATCAAAATCGTTCCAAGCTTCTGAATCAGTTGGGTGACTTAATATTCTACCATCAACAAGTTTATCCTTATGCCATCTCATTTTTTTGTTGTTGATTTTTTTATTACTAATATAGTTTCCTTTGTATTTATCTACATTAACATGTATATTTATTAATGAAAATTTTATTATTAATATAATTTTCTTTGTATTTCTCTACATTATGACATGTATATTTATTAATATATTGCAGTTCGTATACATATAGTTGGTTGTAGGGTTGGCTCTGGTTCCGTTCGAACTATCGGCGGTTTTGAACGGGGACCAGCCGATTTTGAACCGGGACCGCTGGTCCCCGTTCAAAAACCAATTAGGAACCATTAAACCGGAACCCGGACCCCCGGTCCCAGTTCCAATTAGCATTATATTTGAACAGGAACCGCCGGTTAGAAACTGGCGGTTCCAATTGTTCCGATTCGGTTAACGATTTTTTTTTTTTTTTTTTACAAAACAAAAATTGAAAAACAAAAATTTAGCCATTGGCCTTTTGGCCAACAGCCATATTAAGCGTGGCAGTGGCAGTCTGCCACTACCATGCACGTAGCCGTTGGCAGCATAGGTAAATTACAAAAAATTCCCTTAAAAAATTACATTTTGGTCCCCTAAATTTTTTAAAATATTATTTTTCTCTCCAAACCAAAAACTATATAAACCCCTCTCATCTTAATTTCACTTCACACCAATTCTCTTTCTCTCAATATTTCTCTAATCTCTAATCTCTCTCAAGAATTCTCACTCACTCTCTCTCTCTCAACAATTCTCTCAATCTTTCTCTCTCTAAAATCTCTATTTTTCAATACTTCAATTATTTCCATTATTTGTTTAAATTGTATACTTTATTTTTATAAAATTATAATAGCATCATCCGCAAGACCGTCTTTTTTGAAAGCCGAAGGTCTATTTCTTTCAAAGACAATGAGCAGGAATCGGATCTAAATGTTCAAAAAGTGTAAAGTCATCGCCGTGTCCCAAAATTAAATTTCAACGATGTAAATTTTGCTCAATACGTACAACAAAGAGAATATAAGGAGGTAATTTTTAGTAATGAAACTTCTCCTAATTTTACTTCTCGGTATTCTTATCCTCCTACTCCCTCTCATCAAATCACCCCAAGTGAAATCGTAGAAATTCCGCCGCCAGATTTGACAAAGTACAAATCTGAACTTTTAAAGTTCATATGAAAAGGGTAGAGAAGGAACCGAGGGTAATTATGGTGACTTTCAACTACTGTTCCAAGGAATTTAAGTGGAACAAATCCGGAGGATACGGGACGTACTGGAAACACATCAACAGTAGGCATCCAGTTGAAGCTGAGCGTGAGCGTAGCCGCGGACAACAACAAATTTCCAGGTACACATCTCCTAACCATCCATTATTTAAATATAGTGGTGCAAAATATTAGGAAAGAATTAGCAAGAATAGTAACGACCGAACATCTTCCTTTTAGTTTTGGTGAAAAAACTAGATTTTTAAAGTATTGTCATAAGGCCTTAAATCCCACTGTGTGTAGGGTACCTAAGACCACGTTAAAACGTACTATGTGTGAAATATATATAAAAAAATCATTAGTTAAATATTTTCAAAATTATATGGGTCGTGTGTCTATTTGTGCTGATATCTGGAGTGATCATTGGCAAAAACATTCATATTTAAGACTCACTTGCCATTACGTTGATCAAATATGGGAGTTGCAAAAAAGAATTCTTACATTTAGAGTTTTTGACGACACCCATACTGCTAATAATATTCATAAATTGATGAAAATTATTTTTGAAAAATATTGTATTGAAAATAAAACTTTTGCAATTGGTTTTGATAACGCAGCAAACAATACTGCCGCTGTTCGACTATTACTTCAATTGTGTAACCCCAATTTTGGCGGCAGATTTTTTCATCAACAATAGTTTGCAAACATTACAAGAATTTATTACACCAATTAGGGATGCTCTATATTATTTGTGAAAACATCCTGGCACCATGAAACAATGGGCTAGATATTGCAAATCTCACGGTAAACATCCAATTAGGTTTTCCCATGATGTTCCAACTCGTTGGAACTCCATATATAAACTGCTTTGTGAAAGTTATGAATATAGAGAATTATTAGTTGGATTTATGCAACATAATGTTAGTAGCGTTAATTTGTATGCTCATCATTGGGATGTTTGTACTAAAATTTGCCTGCTATTAAAAGTTTTTCATAATGCAACACACATTTTATCTGGTATTTATTATCCAAAATTACATTTATTTTTAATTGAAACCATTAATATTGTAGGTGCACTTAATGAGTGTGTACAACCATTAATATTGTAGGTGCACAGAAAATTAGTTAAATTATTATAGGGAGATTCCTATGATTTATACAATTGCATCAGTTTTTGACCCTAGGTGTAAATTTGATAGTTTATATGAATATTTTACTCTTTATTATCAATCTCTAGGGCTACTTAATATGTATATTAATGCTTTATACAATAATGTTAGGGAATTATTTTATTCCATGTATGAAGAATACTGATCTGTATACAGTCCCTCACTGAACATTAATGTTCAGCAACCAGAAACAAGCGAAAGTAGTAGCACTAGTACTAGTAGTAGCATTAATGTTAAGGAAGTTAGGGTCAAGCGTGTTGCCCAAAAATCAAGGAAACCGGGGAGTTCGTCTTCATCAACCTATGTTTCGGAGGTTGATGTTTACATAAACACCTCTTCTGAGTTTTTGGACAGCGATGACTTTAACATTCTACATTGGTGAAGGGACCACGAAACTAACTTTCCAATTTTGGCCATCATTGCCAAACAAAATTTTGGAATCCCTGTCTCGACCGTGGTAGTCGAACAGGAAGTTAGTACATGTGGCAACGTTCTTGACGAGAGACGAGCATTGCTGAGTTCAGACTCAATCCAAATTTAGGTCTGTATTGACAACTGGACCAAGGCCTCATACCGCTAGTAGGAAATGGATTTGGTGTCCGACGACAACGACTTCTTCAACACCAACGACGATACAACGGCCACCGAAGATAAAAGCGACGATTGATCACATCCGGAATATAATAGGTAAAAGAACGACGTGAGCTTTAATTCCTTCTAGAGGATATATAGGCAACTTAATTGAGGTAAAATTAAGTGCAAACCCTATTTATTTATTTAAATTTCTTTTTTAATTTTATAGTTTTATGATATTATCGTAATTTTAAAACAAAACTGACAAAATCAAAAACCATATTTTTATTTTTTTAATCTAGTAAATTATTAGATTAAAAACATAATAATATGCTTTTCGATTTTGTCAGTTTTATTTTAAATTTTGTCCGGAAAACATGGATTGTGTATTTTCTTTTTTATATTTTTATTTTCTTATGATATTATCATAATTTTATTTCAACTCAGTACCCACTTTTAATTTTTTTTTTCAAATTTTTATTAATTTTTTTTCATATTTCTTAATTTTTTTAATTTTTTTTTTAATAGGAGGCCGTTGGTTCTGATTTTGGGAACCGCCGGTTCCCAAAATCGGAGGAAGAACCGTAACCGCGGTTCCTCCCCCGGTTTAAGAATTGGGACCCTAAGGTCCCGATTCCGGTTCCCCTTAAAAGGGGACAAGAACGACTGTTCCAAAATCGGAACTGCCGGTTCCGGAGCCGCAGTTATGATTAGTTGGTCTATAGATGGAGACCATTAAAGTAATTATTATAATTTTAATTTTTTAAAACAACTATGATGAATAACAATGATGACGTCAAGATTCTTCTTTTGCTTCTTTTTGTCCTTGTTTTTTCCTTATTTATTTTTTGGTTATACAATTAAATGAGCTTTTTATGGATGCAAATGAGTAAGATCATTAATATATATTTAGGTCTTTAAGTAAAATTTCTATGCCTGCAACTCAAACTTGTATTGGAGTTTTAATCAAGTTATTAGCTCGAGAAAAGTGGCAATTGTTATGGTGTTTATTGAATTATTTTGTGGAGTCTTGCGGGGAAGTTAGAGCATACTTTATTTTCCTTACCATGCTCCATTTTCTTCTGCATGTTAAAGTGAAGGTGTTTGATGAAATACTTTTCATTCAATAATATTGGAAAGCTTGATCAACCTCCATGAATGGAATTACAAGAGCTATACTAGATTTACAATGTGTTTTTCATACCTCGGCAATCAATTGCAACTAACTACAACTATATTTTTGCCAACTTAGCTACTGTCTAGCAGAGTGATGCCAGCTTGATCATTCTTTCTCATTCTGTTAGGAACTTCATGATGAGCTGCATGATCCGTGCTGTCATTCATAAACCTTCTTTCTGTTGCACCAGCAGGTGATGTTGCATGTTGAAGGGTAGAAAATAATTATTTTATCATATAAGTAGTGCATAATAGGTTTTAAAAATTTTCTTTTTCATTGAAAACAGTTTTTCAATCAGGAACGAGTTCCTGTATAAACACAAAAAATAATTTCTAAACTACAACACCTTTTTCGTTGCTTTCGAATCTTTGACTCCTTGATTCACCACCAGATCTTTTGAGCTATGACCCGCAGTCTGCCAACGCGTGTGTGGGCACGTCACGGTAACAAATGGAGGATATAGGAAAAAGAACGGAGAAAACTTCTTCTTCTACCTTGGCCGGCCAAACCCATGCAAGAAAAGAGTCAGAAAAACTTCTTTTTTCTTTTTTCTCTTAGTTGGAATTTGCCTTTTATTTTTCTCTTAGGTTATGTCAAATTTTTTTAGCAATATAACACGTATATACTAGGTTCTTAGGGTTTCAGTTTGACCAAATCAAATAGGATTATAAATCCTTTTGTTTTGGTCTCCCTAGAGACTTGAACCTGTGACCTGTAAGATAATTAAAATAATTAAATTCTTTTAATTCTTTTTGTCCCTCTCACAATTAGATCATGTAACCTCTTATTTAATAAATAGAATTTAATAATTCATAATTATTAATATTCTTTTAATTTATTAAATAACTAATTAAATAATCACATTATTTAATTATTCTCTTTAATTAAATTATATTACTTTCGTAACTCTATTAATTGGACAATCCAATTAATTTACCGTGACCCTCATTACCAACAACTATAAGGGCTAACAAGGGAACCTAATGGACCCACAATTTTGAGCTATAATAATACTTAGTAACATTAATTAAACTCTTTAATTAATATTTCTCGGAGTTATTCCACTAAAAAACCGAGGCTGCACTCGCAGAACTGTAAACGTGTTTATACAATCTAAAGTCTCAAAGTCTATTGATACAGCTATTTGCATAATGTGTGATCCTCCACAAGTAGTTCATAGCTAGAGCTAGATCATAATGTCTGTTATACCCCTCTAGTTATATATATTCCTTTAAGCACCGTTGATTCTATAATGAACAATTAAATCATATCTTCCCCACGGAAGAAGGAGAGACCTCATAATTTTCCAAGCCCTGAATCAACCCTTAAGGGAGCTACTCATCTACTTCAATTAAGAAGTAGTGGATTCCACTATTGTGTTCATACCTTCCCAGCCACAAGCGAAACCGCAACTCCAAGATACGGAGGTATTGGTCGAAAATACACATCGACCTCACTCATGGTAAATCAAAAGCCACGATCCAACCTGAAAGAGTCGATAAGACACTCAGGATTAAGATCACCTATAAATAGCCATCATTTATCTATATATATATATATAAATCTCATCTACTAACGGATCTTGGTGAGAAATTCATATAAATCGTGGCCCAGTCCTATATGATATCATCATATAAGGTGTCTCTATTCTCATGTCAACTACATGAGCGGTCTAGGATATGACCGCTGTACATTACAGAATAGACCGCGGTAGTAGATCAACCATAAACAAAGTACCTAGCTTTGTATGCTCTTTACGAACTCTTTAGACTGCATGTCTCAAAATGAATCTTACTGTATATGACTTTCATATACTCATTTTGAAATTACATCTTGCAATCTTAGATGTTATTGAACATATGAATGTATAAATAAATGTAAAACACTTTTAATTCGAATAATAAACTGTTAATTCTTATTAAGTCTAAAACATTTACAAATAAAAGCTTTAGGGTATAAATCCCAACAATCTCTCACTTGCACTAAAGTAGATGTGACATATCTCGTAATCTTAGACCCTCTAGGTGACCTTCAAACACTTTAACCGTTAAGGTCTTCATAAACGAATGAGCCAAGTTGTCTCGCGACGCAATCTTTATCGCTGTCACATCTCTTCTCTGCACTATCTCTCTAAAGAGATGATATTTCCTCTCATATGCTTCCCTCTCTTATGGCTTCTTGGTTCTTTGGAATTAGCCACAGCTCCACTATTATCACAATAAAATGTCATGAGTTTATCCATATCTGGAACAACTTTCAGATCACTCAAGAATTTTTGGAGCCATATAGCCTCCTTAGCTGCTTCACAAGCTGCTACATATTCAGCTTCTATGGTGGAATCAGCAATGCAAGATTGCTTGATACTCCTTCATACTATGGCTCCACCACCAAGGATGAATACTGACCTAGACGTGGATTTCCTAGAATCCTTGTTTGACTGAAAGTCAAAATCTGTATATCCTAACGGAATCAAATCCATATGGGAATATGCTAACATATAGTTTCTCATTCTCCAAAGATACTTGAGAATATGCTTAACAACATCTCAATAATCTAATCCTGGGTTGGACTGATATCTGCTGGCTACTCCTAATGCGAAAGAGATGTCGGGTCTCATATATAGTATAGCATACATAAGACTACCTACTGCCGACGCATAAGGAATCCGTCTCATATCCTCAATTTCTTGAGGTGTCTTAGGACACTATTTTTTAGACAGATGAACTCCGTGTCTTGAAGGTAGACTACCTTTCTTGGAGTTCTGCATCGAGAATCGTACAAGTATCTTATCGATATACGATGCTTGAGACAGTGCTAACAGTTTGTTCTTGCAATCCCTTATTAATTGGATCCCTTGAACATAACTTGCATATCCTAAATCTTTCATTTGGAATTGGTTAGCAAACCAACCCTTTACTTATAATAATGTCCCTACATCATTCCCAATGAGTAAGATATCATCTACGCAAAAGACCAAGAACACTACTTTCTTATCAATAATGCATTTGTACACACAAGGTTCATCAACGTTCTTCTCAAAGCCATAAGTCTTGATAGCAGTATCAAAACTAATGTTCTAAGATCTAGATGCTTGCTTAAGTCAATAGATGGACCTTTGCAACTTGCAAACCTTTTGCTCTTGATCTTGGGATATGAATCCCTCTGGTTGGATTATATAGATGCTCTCGTCAAGATTGCCATTCAAGAATGCAGTCTTGATGTCTATTTGCCAAATTTTGTAATCAAAATAGGCATCTATGAATAAGAGTATCATAATAGACTTAAACATAACTACTAGCAAAAAAGTTTCAACATAATTGATACCTTTTTTTTCGGTGTAACCTTTTGCCACCAGCCTTGCTTTGAAGGTCTCTACCTTCCCATCTACTCCTCTCTTTCTCTTGTAGATCCACTTACAGCTTATGGGTTTTATCTCATTTGGTAAGTCTACAAGTTTTCAAACTAAGTTGGAGTACATGGACTCCATTTCGAGATTCATGGCTTTAAGCCATTCCTCTTTGTCAGGATCTTCCACTGCATGTCTGAATGTCAATGGATCATCCATACTATCATCGGAAACGATACTCTATGCCACTCCAATACCTAAATAGCGATCAGTTTGTTGTACAACCCTCTCACTACGTCTAGGCAATAGTGTATTCTTACTAGAAATCATCTTACTATCAAATGTTTGTGGAACAATAACATTGTCAATAACTTTTGTTGACTGAGCACTGGTCATACCGGGTTCTAGCTCCTTTTATATAATCTTACTACGATGTTTATGATTGCTCATATAATCCTCCTTAAGAAACGTTATGCTTATCGATACAAACACTTTGTTTTATTGTGGATTATAAAAGAATCCTCCTCAAGTTTCCTTTGGATATCCTACAAATAGGCATACTTCCGAACGAGGTTCCAGCATTCCACTTCTGTTCTTCAATACTTGTACTAGATACCCCCATATGCGAAAATGTCGTCAACTAGCTTTAAAACCATTCCACAACTCTAAAGGAGTCTTAGGAACAGACTTGGATAGAACTACGTTCAATATGTAAGCCGCTGTTTGTAGTGCATATCCCCAAAAGGAATTTGGTAATGATGAGAAACTAATCATAGATCTCACCATTTCCATCAGGGTCATGTTTCTTCTCTCCGTAACACCATTTTGCTGTGAGTTGGGATATTATCCCATGTGCAACCATATAGTCTTCAAACTTTTGGTCGAGATACTCATCCCCACGATCCGATCGTAGAGCTTTGATTGTTTTGCCTAATTGATTTTCAACTTCAACTCGAAATTCTTTGAACTTTTCAAAGGTTTCCGACTTATGTTGTATTAGGTAAACATATCCGTATCTTAAGAAGTCATCAATGAATGTGACATAATACTCATTACCACCTCTTGCTCTAACACTCATAGGTCCACAGACGTCTGAGTGTATGAGCTCTAGTGGTTGTGTGGCTCTAACTTTTTTTCCTGTAAAAGGTCTCTTGGTCATCTTACCCTCCAAACAAGATTCACAAACATGTAAAGTGTCAATCTCTAACTGACTTAAAAATTCTCTTTTTACAAGTCTATTTATCCTATCAAGGTTTATATGTCAAAGTCTTAGATGCCACAGATACGTGTCATCATTTGGAGAAACTCTCTATCGCTTTGTTTTAGGTTTTTCAACTTTAAACAGTTTTGTATTAAGTAGTAATATGTGAATTAACGGTCTTAAAACATACAAATTATTTTCTATCGTGCCAGAACAAATATTCAAACCAATTCTCGAAATAATAATTGACTTATCATTAAAAGAAATTGACTATAAATGTTTAAGTAATTTGGATACAGAAATCATATTCCTTGTAAATCCAGGAATGTAAAAAATATTGTCCAATGAAAGAAAACGATTATTAAAATATAGTCTAAGTACTCCCACTACTCGTGCTGAAATGACATCCCCTGTTCCAACGCGCATAGTGAAGGTCCCCTCCTCCAGCTGCTACCAATTCTCAGTCCACTGCAAAGAAAAACAAACATAGTTAGTGGCCCCTGAACCTACTATCCAGGGTGAGGAAACATTTTCCACTAAACAAGATTCTATGACAAGTAAATCTGATCTATCTTTCACTTTCTTCTTGGCTGCCAGCTTCTTGAGGTACTTCGGACATTTGCTCTTCCAATGGCCAACCTTGTCACAATGGAAACATTTTTCTTTTGACTTGTCAGTCTTGGTACTCTGCTTCTTCTTTTGTGCGGGTTTCTTTTTCGGCTTTGCCTTGGCTTTCCCAGCAAAACTCTTCCTCTTCTTAACTCTAGAAGAAGATGGCTCAGCAACATTTGCTTTGCCGATCTTACCTTTATAGTCTTGTTTCATGGACTGATAAGTAGCGAGCTCATTCAGCAATTGAATAAGAGTGAACGTCAACTTGTTCATCTTGTAATTGCTTCTGAACTGATCAAAACTCCTTAGAAGAGTTGTCAGTATCATGCTCACTTGGGAGGCCTCGTCAATAGTCCCACAATTGACTTCAGTAGTGTTGAAATAGGATATCATCTTAAGAACATGTTCCCTAACAGATGTACCCTCATTCATAAAGTCGAGCATAGCGGAACGAACAGCTTCATGTTGCTTTTGCTTTGAGGGTTGTCCAAACATGGCCTGTAATGACTCCATTATCTCAAATGCAGAAGTCATTGACTCGTGCTTCGTCGTAAGCACTTCGGTCATGCCAGCCAGTAGAAATGTGCAGGCCTTTTCATCAACCAAAACCCATTTCTTGTAAGCTTCTTTAACGGGCCTTGGCGCGTTAGGAGTAGGCTGCAAAGAACATTCCTCCGTAAGTACAAATTTAACATCTTTGCAGACCATGATTATGTTCATGTTATGTTTGCACTTTGTATAGTTATCCCCAGTTAATTTTTGGTTTGCAAGAATGGAAATTAAAGTAGAAGACATAGCTGAAATATAAAGGCATAAATCTAAATTAATATCATTCATTTCATACATTCATATTACATGCTATATGTTCGGCATAAAATTAAACATGATGCATGAACATGTTATAATAAACTAAAAAAATCCCTAAAATTAGTTACTATGTCGCGATAATCCAACATACCACAAGTAAGTGCCTAGGTAGGCTAGGTTAAATGTTTGCATGTTAGATCGAGACATTCTCAATCGGATAATAGTCTAGAATAACTCTTTATTCTTATATCATCCAACCATCGATTTGGTTCAGTCTAGACATTAAATTAACATCTTAATTAAGTCCTTTGTGAGTGTGACTCATTGTTTCAGAATCCATAAACTTAACTTGAGAGTGCCTCGGTAAGCTAGGTCAGTCCCAAAATACATTCTGAAAACCTATCCATTAGAAAGTCAACCTTGGTATTGACTCTTATGGACACCCTCCGTAGGGAGAACGAAAGCAAAGCCATCATGATGCGCCACTCGAGTCTCATGATGTTGAATTAACAATGGAGACTGTGGGATATATAATGTCATATATCCATCTCCCACTCACTATTTATAGTTTAGGGTTTTCTATAAACTAAGAGTTTCTAAAACTCTATATTTCTACTCTTTACTTAGATTCTACAGTTAATATAAAATCTAAGTTACTAGTTATAATAGAGTATTCAATTTTAACATTTAAAATATAATCTATTATTTAATTTCTGATCTATATAAACCATTTAAATAAAATAGAAACTATATGTGAAATTACCAAGTTTTAACTATTAAAACTAAATCACATTATTTTGGTCCAATTAATATTTAGATGTTTAATCAAATTAAATCTAATAATTAGATGGACCTCACTAATCTAATTAAACAATTTAATTTTTAGATTAGTTCAATAATGAGATCTACTAAGTTTTTACTCCTAAAAACTAATTTCATTATTTGGTTCTATTTTAATTAAGGTTTTAATCTTATTAATTTTAATTAACATAGGAACCTAAGTAATCATTTTAGTTAAACATTTTAATTTATGGATTAGTTATATTAATGGAAATTGTCAAGTTTTTACACCTAAAAACTAATTCCATTATTTAATTGTCAATTATGTAAACGTTTACAATTTTAATCACATTAAAATAAAATATTTAAACAAGGCAATTATAGATGACATATTATAATGCAAGTGTAGGTACACCTAATCTAGATGATATTCATATGTATGAGAATACTATAAAAACACATAATTCATCACTTGAAATATAATTAAAGCATACATGAATGACCAAGTGACATGGACTATCTAACTTAAACAACTCTAATTTACAATTGTTATCCAAGGCATTCCTTGGTTTTCAAGTGTCTTTCTTCAAGTTGAACTCTTCTTATCTTTGGTCTCTAATCAAGTCAAACTTCATTTCCTTTTGTAGTCAACTTCTGTTCCAAGGTCCACGCGTTACCTTAACACGCACACAGCCTCGCGCGCACGGCCTGCTGCTACATGCGGCAGCCAGCGCACGGGGCGCGCAGCTACTGCTACGCACGGCCACTGTGCGCAGGGGCTGCTGCTGTCCCTTTTTTTTCCTTCGTATCATCCGCATTCACAATCTTCTCGTACTGCAGATTAATTACAAAAAAAATAAATAAATAAAGCAAGAACATAATACTAAAAAAAAAATTGCCATAAACACTTGGCTTCAACCAAAAAAAAAAATTAAACCTAAACCCATATTACCATACAATTAATGATCATCCATGTTTTATATAAATATAATCAAATCATATTATAATAAAAACTTACAGATCTAGATTTGTGCCTACACATATAATATATCAAGATTCAAGAATCTTAAAGAAAAAACGTAAAAAACAAAAAAAAAATGCAGTTTTCTTTTGCATATATACAAAAACTTCAGAACCTAGGGCTCTAGTACCAATTGAAGGGTAGAAAATAATTATTTTATCATATAAACAGTGCGGAATAGGTTTCAAAAATTTTCTTTTTCATTGAAAACAGTTTTAATTCAAGAACGAGTTCCTGCATATACGCATAAAAGAATTTCTAAACTACAATACCTTTTCCGTTGCCTTTGAATCTTTGACTCCTTGATTTACTACCAGATCTTCCGAGCTATGACCCGCAGTCTGCCAACGCGTGTGTGGGCACGTCACGGTAAAAGATGGAGGATACAGGAAAAAGAACGGAGAACACTTCTTTTTCTACCTTGGCCGGCCAAACCCCTGAAAGAAAAGAGTCAGAAAAACTTCTTTTTTCTTTTCTCTCTTTCTCTCTTAGTTGACCGAATTTGCCTTTTCTTTTTCTAGCAATATAACACTTATATACTAGACTCTCAGGGTTTCAGTTTTACTAAGTCAAATAGGATTCTAAATCCTTTTATTTTGGTCTCCCTAGAGACTTAAACCTGTGACCTGTGGGACAATTAAAATAATCAAATTTTTTTAATTTTTTTATCTCTGTCACAGTTTGATCCTATAACCTCTTATTTAATAAATAGAATTTAATAATTCATAATTATTAATATTCTTTTAATTTATTAAATAGCTAATTAAATAATCACATTATTTAATTATTCTCTTTAATTAAATTGTGTTACTTTCGTATTATTATTGGACAATCCAATTAATTTATCATGACCCTCGTTACTAACAACCATAAGGGCTAGCAAGGTGACCTAATGGACCTACAGTTTTGAATGCCAATAATAATTAGTAATATTAATTAAACTCTTTAATTAATATTTCATGATTATTAACATCAGAGTCATTCCACTAAAAACTCGAGACTGCACTCTCATAACTGTAGACGTGTTTTTATAATCTGAAATCTCAGTGTCCATTGATATAGTTATTTGCATATAGTGTGATCCTCCACAAATAGTTCATAGCTAGAGCTGGGTCATAATGTCTATTATACCCCTCTAGTTATATCTATTCCTTTAAGCACCGCTAATTCTATAATGAACAATTAAATCCTATCTTCCCCACGGAAGAAGGAGAGGCCTCATAATTGTCCAAGTCCTGAATCAACCCTTAAGAGAGCTACTCATCTACTTCAATTAAGAAGTAGTGGATTCCACTATTGTGTTCATAACTTCCCAGCCACAAGCGAAACCGCAACTCCAAGATACGGAGGTATTGGTCGAAAATACACATCGACCTCACTCATGATAAATCAAAAGCCACGATCTAACATGAAGGAGTCAATAAGACACTCAGGATTAAGATCATCTATAAATAGTCATCGTTTATCGATATATGAATCTCATCTACTAACGAATCTTAGTAAGAGATTCATATAAATTGTAGTCTAGTCCTATATGATCTCATCATATAAGGTGCCTCCATTCTCATGTCAACTACATGAGCGGTCTAGGATAAAATCATCGTACATTACAGAATATATCGCAGTAGCAGATCAACCACAAATAAAGTACCCAGCTTTGTATGCTCTCTACGGACTCTTTAGATTGCATGTCTCAAAATGAATCCTACTGTATATGACTTTCATATACTTATTCTAAAATTACATTTTACAATCTTGGATGTTATTGCACAATATGTATGTATAAATAAATATAAAATACTTTTAATTCTAATGATACACTGTTAATTCTTATTAAGTCTAAAATGTTTACAAATACAAGCTTTAGGATATAAATCTCTACACATGCATGGCCACACAATTGTGATCTGGTATGGCTTGAGAATTTCCTCTATTAACATCACCCCAAAAGCTAAACCTGGGGAGACAATAAGGTTGAGCTTGGAACGAAGAAATTCAAACCTGGAAAAAACCAATGGCTTAGTAAATATGTTAGCACATTGAAGTTTAGTAAGAACATATTGAACTTTGAGATGACCAGCTGAAACCTAATGAAATGAACATCGATTTTAATATGCTTTGCTCATGCATGAAAAACTGAATTTTGTGCAAGTAAAGCAGCACTGGTATTGTCACACCAGATGATGGGGCAAATTGGGAATGAGATACTAAGCTCATGGAACAAAGAACGAAGCCATAGCAACTCTGAAGAGACTTGAGAAACTGCCCAATATTCAACTTCAGTATTGGACTTGGCAATAACCTTCTGTTTTCTTGAGCTCCAAGAGATCAAATTGTTCCCCAAATACACACATGCCACTGGTGGAACAATGATCATCTATTGAAGATCCCTAATCAGCATCAGAATAAGTTGAAATATGAAGAAAGCCAGTAGAACTAAACAGAAGATCAACACTAAGAATGCCTTTGAGATATCTAAGAATTCTTTTATACGCCATCAAGTGAATATCAGTAGGTGAAGACATAAATTGGCCCAGTTTGTTCACAAAGAATGTTATATCAAGCCTCATATATGTAAGGTATTGGAGAGCCTTTAGGGTGCTTTAAAACAGAGTTGGACTAAAGAATAGAGATTTAGTATACACATATAGGACAGTGCTTAAACTGAGAGGTGTATAACATGATTTAGAGTTCTAAAGGTTTATCTTGAGTAACAAATTTGAACTATATTTGGTTTGTATGAGATACAAACTATCAGAATTTTGAAAAGCCTTAAAGTCAAGGAAGTAACTGATGGCCCCAACACTTTGAAAGGTTGCTTCCAATGATGAGGGTATCATCCATATAAACTAGGAAATATAGCAATTGACTGCCAACCTTCTTAATAAACAAAGAAACATCAGATGTGGCATTAGTAAACCCCAACCAAGAAGAGCAAACTTGAGCTTAAGGAACCAAGCTCGAGGTGCCTGTTTTAGGTTATACAAGGCTTTGTTGAGCTTGCATACATGGTGAGGGAAAACCGAGCTACTGTATAAACACCAATTCATCGAGATCTCCATTGACAAAAATATTGTTGATGTTTACTTGCTAAACATTTCAATGAAAAGTGACAGCCAAACTGGAAAGAATTCTGATTTTAGAGGGATTAATGACTAGACTGAATGTATCAAAAAGTCTATACCTTGACTTTGATGAAAACCTTTAGCAACCAATCTAGCTTTATATTTAAGAACACTACCATCGGAATTATGTTTGATTCGAAAAATCCACTTGTTCCCCATAATATGCATATCAGTTGTGTAAGGAACTAAAGTTCAAGTGTTGTTGATCATTAGTGCATTGTATTCTTCTTGCATAGCTGCTAGACATATAGCATTTTGCATTGAATCTTTAACCTTAGTAGGTTCAATTTCACCAATGAGACCAAGAGGAGACTTATACACAACTGAGATTTTTTGGGTTTATATAATCCTAGTGTGGACATGGTGAGCATAAGGTGAGTGGATTTTGGATTTGTAGATATGGACGCAGTAGGAATGGTCTCACAAGGTTGGTCAGGAGTAAGGAGATCAATATTCCATTTTGGTGAATTAGTAGGGAATCGTGGAGCTGAAATAGGTTCATAATGGAAAGTGGGTGATATGCGCACAGCTGAATTGCTAGGATGATCATGCAACACAGAAGAAGACTTAGGTAAGGATGCCACTCCAGAGTTTCTAACTATATGAGACACTGAATGGAGAGTAGAAACATGCAGACTAGGAGTAGAGAATGACTGAGGAACTGATGGAAGGATGACACGCTCATAGCGCGTAACATAAATCCCAAGTGCAGGATGTGTCAAAGTAATAAATTCCTGTGAGTACAGAATCGAATCCACAAGGAAGTGGTGGTTAACCAGTAGTAAAACTAAATATGTTAACAAAAGCAAAAATTGAAAACAAGATTATTGATTTCTGAATCGCAAAAGCAAATGTAAAATAAACACTTATCAAACTAAAAACTGGCCAAAGGTAAGAAGGCGTTAGGTAGTCAAATGATCCCAATTATGAGTACGGGTATTGCAATTGACTATGTTATGCACACTATTTCAAAGAATTATTAACCCTAACAATAGCACATCAAATTATATTGGTCATGCATTGATGTTGTAATTCCAATCAAATTCACCTATTGGTCCTATAGTGAAAATAATTGGAAACCAAGTGTTAAGTTTAATACCTAGGTTAATTAAGCATTTTCATGCCTTAATTAAGCTAATCAATATTTTAGAAATCTAATAAACACAATTATAACCTAATGATTTCTCAAAATAAGTTACAATTTCTTTATGGTAATTCAATATTCATGCATCAAACTTTCGTAGTGCAAGCAACAAGAACTAACATTAATATAATAAATTAACTAGAAATAATGTTCTTGAAATATAATAAAAAAGTATTTGTCAATTACAAACCCTAAAAATTCAATCTTGGTCCATTGACACCCTAACTAGGAAATTAGCTACACATTGCAACAATCATAACAAAAGAAAAAGAATAAGATGAGATATAACTCATTCTTGAAGCATTAAGTGTAGGAAATCCCGCTTTGGTCCGGCTGGAACTTCGTCTTCTCTAATGAATAATTGATGACAATAGTAGACTAATAGTGTGGCTCATGTCTTGGATCCAAAGAACACAAGAGATAGTGTAGGTAGAGTGTTTGAATGGAACTTTGGCCTGGGAATAGTGTTTTTCCGCTACTGGGCCCTTTAAACTTCTCTTCTTTTTCCTTTTTATAGCCGCTCGAATTAGGAAGTTTACATCGCCGTCGCGACCCATGGCCTGGTCGTGATACTCACTAGTGTGTTTTGGAACTTCCTTCACGATGCCCTTGTCGCGACCTAGGTCATGATACTCTCTGCCAAAAGTGGTCTTCTTCGTCGCGATGCCTTTGGCACGACCCTTGGTTGCGAAGTTGAGTCGCAACACTCTCTGGTCGAAAACTTACTTTTCTTCACGACCCTTGGTTGTGAAGCTTCGGTCGTGACACTTAGTGGACCAAAACGCCTCTTTTAAGCTTCAAACTCCAACTTGGCATCTCTTCCCCGTTAATCACCTAAAACCTGCACAAGTTCAACACACAAATAAAACCTACCAAATTCACTTGAAAATAAGATCAAGGGACCTATACCCTTTGTGAAGAGTACTATACCCAATGAATACACATTTGAAAGTATGAAAACCAAATTTATGTTGAGAAAAGAAGGGTTTGAGATATGGATAACATGTTGTAAAAAATCCGAAAATATCACAATCAATAACCTTGTCAATTCATTAACATATACATAGATTTATATATCAAAACAAACCTTAAGCCGAGTGGAATGGATGAACAACACCACTGGTCAAAGGGGTGGCCGGAAACGGAGCCGGAAATGATGAATTTTGCTCGGCCATGGGAAAGGAAACAAGGGAGGAGAGAGAGTGAAATACATTATTTCCAAAAGTTTTCGGAAGATACAGAACCTAATGGGTCAGTCCTATATATATGCCTGGATTAGTGTAGGGACTGCCTCTCATTACACATAAAATTAACTCATCCCATTATGGATCTAAAACATAAGTTATACTAAATAGAATATGTAATTGGATCTAGATACATCAAAATGATACTACAACATAATGATCACATACCAAAATGTACCAATACAAAATACTCCAGAATATTTGACATTAACCATAATTATTATTCGGATATCATAATGATTAGGCTAATCCACAAAATGTAGGATAAAATACAACATTTTCCCACTTGGACAGCATAAGTCATTCCACAGTTATTTAAAATATATATATATATATCATATTTAATACATATATATATATATATATCTCTTACAAAATGAAATCTGGACTGTGAAATTGGTTATAACCAAAATGTTAAATGTGAGCAAATACCCAAATCATAATCCAAAAGCTACACATGTTCATAAGCACCTGAAATACATAGTATCGAGAAGTTACAAATGCATACACTTATTAAACACTTAGTGTGAAAAGGAAATGACATACAACATGTGATCTAATGCTCATTTCCTTAAAGTCCATGCATTGAAACAAAATAATGCATAAGAGACTATAACAAAATGTTCATACCACAATATTAATAGAATGTCATACTCATCAAATGTGCACAATAAACAATATATGTATGGCAAATAGAATCCATTAATACAGTTGCAACTGATTACAATACATACAAGGGCTCCCACTAACTAAATACAAGAGAAGACTCAATCAGGCCCATATGAGTCATGCTCCTGAAACACTCTAGGGGCTAAACCTTTAGTTAGTGGATCAGCTAGCATAAGCCTTGTAGGTATGTGCTCTACACAAATAACGGATTCCACAACTTTCTTTCTAACAAACATAAATTTTATATCAATATGTTTGGAGTATGAGGAACTCCTAGTGTTATGAGAGAAAGCAACTACTGTAGAATTATCACAATATATCTTCAGCGGCTTTGGAATGGAAAGAACAGCCCTGAGATAAAATTTTGCAGCCATATAGCTTGACATGTAGCCTCATAACATGTTGCATACTCTGCCTCCATAGTTAAGGACGCTGAAAGTGATTGTTTCACACTTTTCCAGGATACAGCTCCTCCTGCCATCATAAATATAAAACCAAAAGTGGATTTTCAATTATTTGGACAACCTGCATAATCAGCATCGGAATATTCGACCAAATCAAGAGTGTCAGAACACTAATATGTCAAGACAAAGTCTTTAGTGCCTTGAAGATATCTCTGCACTTTCTTTGCAGCTTTCCAATGATCTAATCCAGGATCGCTCAAGTATCTGCCCAAGTACACCAACAACTTAAGCAATGTCAGGACGTGTACATGCTTGAGCATACATCAAACTGCCCACAACTGAGGCATAAGGAATTAACTACATTTGAGCTCTTTGTTCATCATTCTAAGGACACTGCGATCTAACAAAATTGTCACCTTTCACAATAAGGGCCTTTCCAGTAGAACATGATTGCATATTAAACCTACTTAAAACACGATCAATGTAGGTTCTCTAAGACAAACCAAGAACACCTCTGAATCTGTCACGGAGAATCTGAATCGCTAATATAAAATAGGCTTCTCCTAGATTCTTCATATCAAAATGACATGACAACAAATGTTTTGTCTCAATCAAAAGGTCAATATTGTTAGCTGCTAGCAGTATGTCATCAACATAAAGCATAAGAAAAATATAACTACTTCCACTGACCCTCAAGTATATGCATTAATCAGCAACATTCTCCTTAAAACCAAAAGAGGTGACCTGATCAAACTTTAAATACCATTGCCTAGATGCTTGCTTAAGTCCATATATGGACTTATTAAGCTTACACACCATATTTTCCATACTAAAAACCACAAAACCATCAGGTTGTTCCATATAAATCATGTAATAAATGTGTGGTTAATGGATTATCTTGAGTTTTTATAATTTTTCTTTTTTCTAAATTCTCTTGTTTATCAAGTAAATTTTTTATTATCTTTAATTCTTCTAGAATTTTTGTTCCAAAATACATTATTGTCTTTTGTATTTCTATTAAATCTTTTTCTATTTTTAATTCTCCATCTTTGAGTTCTTTAAATTTTATTTCTGCCATTTATATTTCTTTTGAACAGTAAAATGAATAGTATAGTTTTAAAGAATATCTTTCATGGTTGTATATCAGTTTGGTTCCCAGGAAAGAGTGGTGAGTCACAATGGACAAATTAGAGACCAAGTCTTTCCTTAGCCAGAACCTGACTAAATATATCCATGAAAAACTTCTTATCAGTTTATATGGCATTGTTATACCAGAGGTCTGATCACAAGAATCAAGGTACTGGTTTCCAGCCATGTTTTAAAATCTATTTTTGTTTTTGTATTTTTTACAAATTGCTGTATCTTTTACCTATTTCTGAATCGTTCTTATGGCTCTGATACCAAAAAATATTTAATAACAGTATATGTATAATACTTAGGCAGCATATAATAACTAATAATTATTTAATGCATTAGGATTTAATGTGTGGCTTTGTGATAAGATATATTAGTAATATGTTAGAAATTTGGGAATTGATCACAAACCATACTTGTTATCAATAAAATATAAAGAATCTTTAAATTCAAATATTCTGGTTTTATATTATTTTATTATTGTTATCTAATATTCTAAATAGCTTGATTGAAACAACATGTCACCAAAGTGACCTCTCTTGTGTAGATTAATTTATTAGGAATGTTTAGATGGTTGTGTGTATATTTATTCATGTGGATGTTAGCCGGCCCAAAGGAAGGTTAATATTTGGCCGAATTGTATACACACCTGTGGTGATAAACATGTGACAATTGTAAGGTTTCCATGTGAATAATAAATCGATCCAAAGATAGATTTATTATTTGACAGGAGTTATTGTCAATGTTTGATCACTACACTAAGAGTATCACTTACAAGTTAATATTACTGTCCAAAGACCTGATATTAATGTTGTGTTAAATATCTTAAGATGGGAATTACCATTATTTGAATTTATTGATTATTGTATATGGAATTTAATGTGAACTTGTTTGTTTGTTGTGTTTTCTGTTCAGCTAATATATCTGCTGCTACCATATCTGCAAATTTAAATTCAATACCTATGCTTAATGGGATAAACTTCAAGAATTGGAAAGAGAATGTGTTAATTGTTCTCGGCTACATTGATATAGACCTTGCATTAAGGATTGAGCAACCCCTTCCTCTTACGGATGAAAGTTCCACTGAAGAAAGAAGGAACTTTGAGAAGTGGGATCGCTCAAATCGTATGAGTCTTATGATCATGAAGCGCGACATTCCAGAAGCCTTTAGGGGTCCTGAATCCGAAGGGATCACTACTGCCAATGAGTTCCTTGCCAAAATTGAGAAACGTTTTGTAAAAAATGATAGAGTTGAAACAAGTACGCTTCTAGCAAGCTTGATTTCAATGAAGTATAAAGGCAAAAGGAACATAAGGGAGTACATCATGGAGATGTCTCATATTGCTTCAAAACTAAAGACACTGAAGCTCGAGCTATCTGATGATTTTCTCGTGCATTTGATACTAATATCGCTTCCTGCACAATTCAGTCAATTCAAGGTCAGTTACAACTGCCAAAGGGAGAAATGGACTCTGAATGAGCTCATTTCATATTGTGTGCAAGAGAAAGATAGGTTGAAGCAAGAAAAGACAGAAAGTGCTCACTTGGCAAGCACCTTTAAGGATAAGGGCAAGAAAAGAAAGAAGGATCATGAAGCTGCTAAGGGTCCAGCACAAAAGAAACAGCATAAGGAAAAAGAACAACAAAGCTATTTCTTTTGCAATAAACCTGGACACATGAAGAAAGAGTGTACCAAATATCACGCTTGGCTTGCAAAGAAAGGTACAATTCTTACTTTGGTCTGTTCTGAGGTTAATTTAGCTTCAGTACCTATAAACACTTGGTGGTTAGATTCTAGTGCTACTACTCACATAAGTGTTTCTATGCAGGGTTGCCTGAGCTACTGAAAGCCAAATGATGCTGAAAAATTCATCTTTGTGGGCAACGGGAAATCGGTGGAAGTTGAAGCAATAGGCACATTTAGGTTATTATTAGGAACTAGTTATTATTTGGATTTGAAAGACACTTTTGTTGTACCGTCATTTAAACGGAATTTGGTTTCTATTTCCTTGTTGGACAAATTTGGATATTATTGTTCTTTTGGAAATAATCAGTTTAGTCTTTTATTAAATTCGAATGTTATTGGTACTGGTTCATTATGTGTTTATGATAACCTTTATTTGCTTGATACTATTGCATCATATAATGAAACCTTGCATGTGGATTCACGTGGTACTAAACGCAAATTAAATAATGAAAATTCAGAGACATTATGGCACAAGCGCTTAGGTCATATCTCAAAAGCTAGAGTTGAGAGACTTGTGTCTGATGGCATTTTGGATTCCCTTGATTTTACAGATTTTGAAATCTGTATTGAGTGCATCAAGGGAAAACAGACCAAACCTAAGAGATTAGGTGCCAACAGAACTTCAGATATCTTAGAATTGATACACACAGATACTTGTGGACCATTCCCTACGGCTTCTTGGAATGGTCAACAGTATTTCATATCATTCATAGACAATTACTCACGTTATGGGTACCTGTATCTCATTCATGAGAAATCTCAGTCACTGGACGTGTTCAAAGCTTTCAAAGTTGAGGTTGAGAACCAACTCAACAAAAGGATTAAAAGTATTAGATCTGACCATGGTGGTGAGTACTACGGCAGATATGACGGTTCAGGTGAACAACGTCTAGGACCTTTTGCTAAATTCCTAGAAGAATGTGGAATCGTCCCACAGTACACCATGTCAGGATCACCTAGCATGAATGGTGTTGCTGAGAGACGAAACAGAACTCTTAAGGATATGGTAAGGAGTATGATTAGTCATTCTACCTTACTAGAATCACTCTGGGGAGAAGCATTAAAAACTGCAGCTTATATCCTTAACAAGGTACTAACTAAAGCAGCTCCTAAAACACCTTATGAGCTTTGGACATGCAGGAAGCCTAGTCTAAAGCACTTTCATATTTGGGGATTTCCAGCTAAGGCAAGACCTTATAGGCCACATGAAAAGAAATTGGACTCCAAAACAGTAAGCAGCTACTTTATTGGGTACTCTAAGCGATCAAGGGGCTATAAATTTTATGATCCTACAAAGGTCAATTTTTGAGACAGGAACTGCAGCATTTTTTAAGGATGTTAAGTTTGGGGGGAGAAATAAAGTTAGAGACACTGTTTTGGAGGAGGAATCAGTTTCGATTCCTACTATTGCTTTTGACAATGTGCAGGTTTTCGTTCCTGTCATTGATCAAGAAGCAAATTCGGAACCACAAGAAGATAATGTTGAACAACTTCCCGCACAAAATGAGGTAATAGTTCCTGAAGAACAAACTCAACAACCTCAAGAACAAATGCCATTAAGGAGATCCACAAGAGAAAGAAGAAATGCAATTCCGGATGATTATATAGTATTCCTCCAAGAACATGAGGAAGATAATGGAATGGTGGACGATGATCCAATCAACTTCCACCAAGCCATGCAGGGTTCTAAATCTCAAAGGTAGGTTGATGCCATGAATGAGGAGTATAAGTCTATGCAAGACAATGATGTTTGGGATCTTATCCCATTGCTTGAAAATGCGAAACCCATTGGTTGTAAATAGATATTTAAAACCAAAAGGGATTCGAAAGGTAATGTGGATAGATATAGGGCTCGTCTTGTTGCTAAAGGCTATACTCAAAAGGAAGGTATCGACTTCAAAGAAACTTTCTCTCCGGTTTCAACGAAAGACTCTTTCAGGACAATTATGGCACTTGTTGCACATTTTGACCTTAAGTAACATCAGATGGATGTTAAGACGGCGTTTCTCAATGGCGACATTGATGAAACAATTTATATGGTGCAACCGAAAAACTTTGTGTCTGGAGACCCAAAGAAGATGGTTTGCAAACTAAAGAAATCCATATATGGACTCAAGCAAGCTTCTCGTCAATGGTATTACAAATTTCATCAAGTAATTATCTCGTTTGGTTTTGAAATAAATGCTGTTGATGATTGTGTGTACCACAAGTTCGGTGAGAGTAAGCATATTTTCCTGGTTTTGTATGTTGATGACATACTGCTTGCCACTAATGATATAGGCTTATTGCACGAAACTAAGAGATTCCTATCAAAGAAATTTGAAATGAAAGATCTTGGTGACGCCTCTTTTGTATTAGGCATTAAGATACACAGAGATCGCTCTCGGGGTATCCTCGGGTTATCACAAAATAGCTATATCGATAAGGTGCTTAAAAGGTTTGGCATGTAAGAAAGTAAACCAGGTGACACCCCTGTCGCTAAAGGAGACAAATTCAGTCTCAAACAGTGACCTTGAAGCTAAGGAAATGCAGAAGATTCCCTATGCGTTAGCTATTGGGAGTCTAATGTATGCTCAAGTTTGCACACGTCCGGATATAGCATTCATTGTTGGAATGCTAGGCAGATATTTAAGTAACCCTGGAATGGATTATTGGAAAACAGCCAAGCGGGTTATGCGATATCTACAGAGAACCAAGGATTACATGCTCACATACAGGAGATCGGATCAGCTGGAGATCATAGGGTATTCTGATTCTAATTTTGTTGGATGCCAAGATAGTAGGAGATCCACATCAGGCTACATCTATCTGCTGGCTGGAGGAGCTATTTCCTGGAGGAGTGCCAAACAAACACTGATAGCTTCTTCCACAATAGCAGCAGAGTTTGTAGCATGTTATGAGGCATCCAACCACTGAATATGGCTGCAGGAATTTTATCACTGGGCTGCGCATTCTAAATGGTATTGAAAGACCACTCAAGTTGTTTTGTGATAATAAGTCAGCAGTCTTGTATTCCAACAACAATAGGAGCTCATCGAAGTCAAAGCATATTGACATCAAGTTCATGGTTATGAAGGAGAGAGTTCAGAGTGGACAGATTTCTATAGAGCATATAGGCACAAACTCCATGATTGCGGATCCGCTTACTAAGGAACTACCACCTAAGGTCTTTCATGAGCACACTGCTCATATGGGTGTAGTATCGTATGAGGATATTGTGGTTTAGTGGGAGTTTGTATTTTTAATGCTTTATATTGTTATGGACACTTTTTTTTTTATGTATTTGGATATTTTCTGCAGAAATGAATTATTCAATTCAATTACACTCTGTTATATTTTGTTTTGTTTTGATCTCATTAAATAATTAAGTAGGACCAGTTGAAAATAGGCATGTTAGATCACATTACATGTAATTTCCATGCTACGCATCTATGATTGATCTATATCATTTGGTTGTATTAGTATACGTGACCATTGATGGATTGAGTTACGATAATTGTAACGAAAATCGCTTTGATCCTATATTGGTATGATCAAGGGACGAGATTGTTGGGTAATACCTTTATTTGTGATAGCAAAATTTTGAACTCATAAAGTTATACACATTTCAAGGCAACATATGTGGTCCAAGTGGGAGATTGTTAGAAAAATCCAATATGTGGACGTACATATGTATTAAAATGTGTGTTGTTATCTTATAGTATAGTCCGTTTAAAGTGATCGGTATAATGTTTAATTAATTGGACATTAGGTATTAAATTGTTATGGATTCAATGTGTAAAGACCATAGTGATATTTCTAATTTGATGAGGGGCCAAATTAGAAATATCAATAGTTTTTTATTAAACTATTACAAATCAGGGTTAGGTCCCCAATTCATACGATCGACAGTTTTTCTTCTCTCTTCCTACCCCATCAACAGTGAGAAACAGTATCCAAAGGGAGAAATTCGTATAGAATTAGAAGATCGCAACCCCAATTTCAAGTCCATTATGGATCAAGGTACGCTTCCATTTCTTAATTCTACTCTTTTGATTCTTATGGAGATTTACATACATACTTTAGGGCACAATTTAGGGTTTTTGATATTTGCGATTGATTGTGTAATCAAACATGTAAGAATTGTATTATGTAATAATTTTCTACATTTGAATCTTGGTGGCTTGGAGAATTTTAAGGCCTCCAACCACCAAGGTAAGGGACCTTGTGTAATTATTGTAAATCTTTTAGTGAACTAGTTTTTTTAATCACATAATAAATGGTGTTAAGTAAGTCTATAAGAGAACAACATGCATAGGAGAAATGGGGTTAAAAATTCATAGGAAACATGAAAACTGGTCTGGTTCTAGTTTTGAGAATTTATTTTAATAGAATGTATTTTTTTATAATATTATGATACTTATGAATACCCTTGATAAGTTTCTTTTCATCATTATGTCTACCAAAAAAGGAAAGGGTCGAGGTGGATTGGCAAGTATTTTGAGAATATATGGCAAGAATTCATGAGTTTACTCCCACCCACGCCAATAACAGTATTTGCCAAAGCACCAACAACAACCGCAACACCTACAAATTCACCAACAATTTCATTTGCGACCATACTTGCTTCATCAACTGAACATGCACCTGCACCAAAACCTGCAGTTAGACACCCGACACCACCAACAATTTCAACTTCACGCATAACTATAGCCACACGCTCAACTGCACCATCAATTTCACGAGCCCCGACAACAACACCTATAACTGAAGTCACACCAGCAACAACACGTGCCCATGCTCCTACACCTACACCTGCATATGGTCATGCACTACGATCATCTTCTAATCAACATAATCATGTGGTTGATCCAAATACATAACAAATAGAATCTTCAGAAATAAGAGATTCTTCTTTTATCGAAGAACACCTTGCTCATAGTAGTATGTTATGTTTATATTTACATTTATTTTTAGTTTTGATATTACCTTTTTAATTTTCAACTATAACATGTTACTAAAATTCTGTGTGTTTAAAATTATGATATAGAGTCTGCAACTAAAAACAAACACGATATTACTTGAGGACTTGATTTGTACAAAAGAAGACGTTTAGGTGATACGATTGAGATAGATATCTTTGAGGAAATAATGCTTGTAGTTGGAAAAAATTTTCAGTTATACGTAACTGATATTTGGATGCATCTTAAGAAGATTTGCCCCGTTGCAAATTACGGGTTGAAAACAAATTTCAAGAACTGAAATTGAAATGTTAATTCTTCATGTTCGTGTGGGTACACTAAGGAATTGCAACTTTAATATGTTTGCTTTTATTATTATTACTATTACATTATAACTTGATTATTGGATAATTTATTTTTGAATTTTTAGAAAAAATTCAAATTAACCATTGAACCACATGTGGGTGTGGTTATTGAGTAGGATATGAAGCGTAGGTATACTAGATGGTGTTACACATTACACAAAAAATTTCTTGAATTTATAACAGTGGATGCCGTACTTGCAAATCCTCCTATTGAAGTGGATGTGAATGATTGGAAATATCTTGTTACGTTATGGCAAGATGAAAGCTGGAAGGTTTATTCCTTACTTCAATAATTTGATTAATGAATATTTTTGCTATTTGTGATTGATAAAGTGGCTATATATTTATATTAATTTCACAGTAAAAGTCCAAAGAACAAAGAAAATAAGAACAAATACAGTTTACCCATTCTGCTGGAACAAAATCATTCAGTTGTGTTTGTTAATTTTGCACACTTAGTGATCGATTACATTTTTATATTTTTATGAGAAGTGTTATATATATTGTTGATAACCTTATAACCCAAAAGACTAGCCTATTGAGTTATGGCATCTCTTTATATATGTACCTTTATATTGCTTATATTTTTCTAATATGGAATTTATCTCATTTTCTATTAACTTCATATGTGAGTTCTCTAACATTCCCCCTCACATTTGAGTCTGGTTGGTTTTGGCCACTGTTTTTGAGTTGTCATTTGGCAAAGCTCAGCCCATGCCTCATATGATGTTAGCCGAAAACTCTGATACCATGTTAAATTTGCACATTTAGTGCTTGATTATATATTTTTTTATTTTTATGAGAAGTGATATATATTGTAGATAACCTTATAACCTAAAAGACTAGCATTTTAGATTATGTTATCTCTTGATATATATATATATATATATATATATATATATATATATATATATATATATTCCCTTCTATTACTTTATATTTTTTACAAAATAGAATTCATCTCATCTTCTATTAGCTTCTCTTGTGGGTTTTCTAATGGTGTTAGATGAGAACATGTAAGTATTTTATAATTATTTTACTTTTATTTTTTAATACACATAAGTAATTTATTTCTAAATGATTTATGATATGGTTCATATAATAGAGAAATCCTGATACGTGAGCTTTTTCTTGGTTGTATTGACACATTCAAACTCACTAGATATGATGAAGAAATAAATAAATGGATTGATAATGATGCTAAAAATACTTATGTAAGTGTTCAAATATACATTATAAGCTTTGTTATTTATTATATTATTTAATTACTTATTTGTTCTTATAATGTTCTTTTATGAAGAACAAAATGAATAGCGTTCGTACAAATCCTCCAGAGAAATTACAACATATGTCTGAAGATGAAATATATTATTATGTGATTGGAGAGTCTCCTTCAGACTATATATAAGGATTAGGACCTGGCCTCAATCCTAGACTCTCTTCTGGAGTGGCTGCACGTAGATGTGCACAAGTTGAGGTAGCTACAAATAGAGCTGAAGAAGTTAAGGCACAATCTGCACAACTAGTTGAGGAGTTAACAACTGTAAAGGCTTAACTAAATAAGATGCATTCAAATTTTAATGAACAGTTACTTGAAATTCAAGCCCAGCTTAGAGGTAATTTCAAAACTTTTTTCTTTTGGTCCTATTAATTTCTTCATACCAAAAACAAAGTACAATTTTATTATCTTCAACGAAAATGATTGTATTTGTATATTGTTTCGGTTGCTTATTGGATAAATTATATTTTCAATTTGTTGATTATGGACACTAATAAAATAGTTTTAACTCTCCTTTGAAAATGAGAAGGCATGTTTTTAAGCTTATATGTTTTTTTTTTTCCAATTTGTATTGACTTGAAATAGTTCTTAAATAATATTTGGTTTTATTGCAAGACGTGGCTAAGAATTTTCCTTCAACTTTGTTAATAAAATATATCAACTATTGTTCTTTCTCTCTTTACACACATACATAAGTAATTGATTGATGAGTTTAAGAATATACTATTTAATACTTTGTTTGAGTAAAACGGATGACATGTGTTGAGATTGAATAATAAGTTGTAAAATTCAATATTATCATTTGTATACTTAATACCTACAATACCAATATATATAATTATAGGTATTATTTGTAGAGAACTTAGCATAAATACCCAAATTATAATTGAAAATTACAAACCTACCCAACTTACACTAACTTTTGTATTGTCTACACAAAGTAAAATTTGGGACAAAAATGCCTCTTCCATTTTACCTAAACAAAACTTGTCTTCAACCTCCACCATTTAGTATCAAACATAAAATATTCAATGTAAAACATCTAACCATATTGTATGCATTTATACTCATCTTTGACGCCAACAATCTTAAAAAGTTTTTCATCTACCAACATTCTATTTGGGTTCACTGTAAATGCTTTTTGACCTACATCTTCTTTTGATTTGGAAATTTAGAGCAAAGGTCAATGTTCATATTTCATTTCTGCCAAGTTTCCTTTTAAGCTATTAATCTTTCATCTTTTTAGGTTTTGCATTTCCATGTTCCTTGAGATGGTCGAGCCGATCTTGGTGTTTTGCATTTATTGGCTTGACATCAGTTGAGCCAACCCGATTGTTATTACTATCAGGTCGAGTAGACCCGATAGTTATTACCGACGAGTCATATCTCCCCAACGGTTGTTATTATCGGGTCAGCCTGATGAAAAGTCTACTTTTGTTTCCTATTTTTCTACAACGATCTTATTTTTGGTTTTGCTTCTTTTTTTAATTTATTTTTAGACAATCAATTACATATACATTTGTATAAGTTATTGAAATTTTAAAAGTTTTGGGTTGTTAATTTTTATTTTTTTTTAAGGAATGAGTATTATTGATGTATAATTTGATTATTAATTGGGATGCACATTGAGTTTGTGAACAAGGGGTTTGCTACTATGATGACAAGAGATCTAACTGGGTGTTATTTACGAGATGCAAGTTTTGCTTAACTGTTAGATAAGGTGTATCAAGTCACTGGAATTGACAGAAATCGTAACTAATACCCTGTAAAAATAAAAAATAAAAGATTTTCATATCATCAATAAAAAAAATATTACTTAAAGTATAAATCACAATTAAAAAATAAAAACTGAAACAAAAAAAGAAAGAAAAAAATTTCGTCAGGTCACCACAACCCAATTTATTTTTCATCGGGTTATTATAACCTAATAATTTTTTTATCAGGACATGACAAGCTGATGTAATTTATTTTTAGCTCAAATTATCTTGGTGATGAATAACCTGAAACCATCATCATTTTCTTCAACAAAATATCAGGTTGCAACAATCCAATAACACTAGTATTGGGCCACATGATCGATAAATCATATACCACAAATTTTCCCAAAATTCACTTCCACTCTATCAAATCAATGCGCAAACTATATAAAAAAAAAAAAAAAAACCCACAACAAAATCAACATGAAAAACTTTTGTAATTTCATTGATAGATAAATAAAGCATTCTAAACCCTAAACCCCCAAAAGGTATCGGCTCATTTTGGGTAGACAATATAGAAGTTAGTGTGAATTGGGTAGGTTTGCAATTTTTAATTATAATTTGGATATTTCTGTTAAATTTCCTTATCTATAATTGAGATATACCATTTTGGAATTAATTTTTTTTGGGTTTTTTGGTGTCTCATTTTGCATATTTTCAATATTAAGTAAAAGTGAGTAAAATGATATTTAAATTCCTATAATGTTGTTATGCGTGATTTGAGTACTTTGCAATTGCTTTTGTTGTCTTATTTGTAAATTCTTTTTAATTTTATTTCTTGATTTTCTTTTCATAATCAAATTTTAATAATTAGAATATTAATTATACAACTTTTAATTTTTCATTTAACTAGCTGTTAGATGCATATTTCTAAAAAATAAAAAATAATATGTGGTTTCTTCTTTTTAGATGACCATTGGCTATGCAAGAACATGCATCTTTGTGTAATGGTTTCACGAATTAAAGTATTAAGGAAAAATTGCTCAAACATTCCCCAAGTTTAGGTAATATTGTACTCAGCAGTAACTTTTACCATAATTGCACAAACATCCCCAATAATTCGTTGATTAACGGGTGAACTAATTGTTGACTAACTAATTCAAAGGTGCGGTTATTAAATCATTTTTTGGTTTGGTCAAATCGCCCTTCAAATGACCATTTTTCGGTTTAGGATCTGTTAAACTAATCTTCAAATAGTTATTTAATAAATTTTACTGAAAAATAAAATAATAATTAAATAACTGTTTAAATGATAGTTTGGTTATTTTTCGATTTAGAGTCAGTCAAACGTTAAATTTAATCGCGGTCAACGGATTCTCAAGGAGATTTGTATAATTATAGTAAAAGTTACTGCTGAGTGCAATATTACTAAATTCGGGGGAATTTTGTGCAATTTTTCCTTGTATTTAATGTGAATATTTCATAGTTTTATATTAATATTTTGGGATATTATTTTTTATTGGTCATTATTGACCTATATCAATGACTTGATTTTTTTTTTATCGTTATTGAAATTAAATATTTATGTTGGATATATATTTGTTCTTCAATTAATTTTTAGATGTAGATATTAATTTATTTATTATGTCATTTATTATACTTTTTATTTAGGATTGGATTGTTTTAACTTTCTTTCTAATTTTTTATAACTATATTTTAAACTTTATATATGCATTTATGTCGTGAGAAATAAGAGATTTGATTGTAATTTAAAATTTTTTTTTATAATTATTTATTTTAATTATGAAAGTAATAATTATTATTTATTAAATAAATATAATAAAGAAATATTAGTGACTAAATATTTTTGTCTAAAAGAATATTTCTACACTAATGATCCATAATTTATATCTTATTTTAAAAATATCAAAACGGTTTAGTTACAAAATTCATTACCTATTAATGCTTCAAATAGCAAACACTAATTCTGTTATTATTTTAATGAGCAAAACTTCATAACTAATGATATAACTTTTTAGTAAAGGCAAATAGATAGTTTGTAACCAACCTTACATTAATAATTTAAAGTATATTAGTGACTAAAGACATATATTTGTAACTAAATTTTATTACTAAAAATATATTATAAGTTACCATTTTCTCATTAATATTACGTAAGGGTAAATTGCAATTGAGTACCCTGATATTTGTTCATATTATAATAAAATTATGAGTTTAACCTTAATTATAAGTTAGTACTCTTAACTACTGGTTAACAGTTAGAGTTAATGATCAATCAACGATGGGCACCATTGTCGAAGATATCTAGTGATGGCCTCTCCAGTGATGGTTATGACCTCTTGATTGCCTTTCTTTTTTTTTCTTCATTTGGGGGAGATCCAATCTTAAAGTTTTTTTTTTTTATTTTTTTTATTTTTTTTATTTTTTTTAATATAATTTTCATCGTCTATTAAAATTGATAGAAAATACATATTCGTTTTAAAATAAATTTAATTTTTTTTATTTTATTATTTAATATTATTTTATTATTTTTAATTAGGGATAATTTTATTATTTTATATGTAAAACATAATTACACAGTTAATTTTAAGTCAACTGATTGTAAGGTATTAAAGTATAAATAATTAAACTTACGATTTTATTGTAATATGATCAAATATTATGATATTTTATTGTAATTTGTCAAATAAAATAGGAAAAGGGCGTAGGGTTTTGTATGAAATTTTTTTCATTTTTATGTTTTTTAAGGGAGAAATTTTAGGTTTAATTCCAACCGTTAATCGATTATAGATTCATCCAACGGATAAAAACTGTTTCTAATTTCCCTGGTTCGATAAAGGGGTTTTTATCTGCAGACCAAAATAATAAAATAAGGTAATTACTATTTTATATGAAATAGTAATGATTTTGTTCTGATAAGAAACAAAAATTCGATTTTGTTTCGTCTTTCACTGTTTTTTATTTATTTAGTTTTAGATAGATTTTACTTTGATGTTTCAAAAGTTGACACTATGAGGAAGAAGCTCGATACCCGATTCCCAGCTGTGAGTCTCTCTCTTCTATACACATATATATGGTGATTTAATTGATTTTCTGATCGATTGATGATTTGGGATATTCATTTCTAATAAATTCAGTCATGAATTTTGATTAATTTCAAAATATTTACGGTTATGTGCTCTGGGTTGTGATTTGATTTCTTTAAATTTGGGACTGGACTGGATGCGGTTGATGGGATTTTGATATCTCGTGGAATTCAGTTGATGGGTGTTTAATTTCTCGCTAGTGTGTGATAGGGCGGAGTCGATTTATGTTGGTATTTGATTTGGGTCGTGGGTTGTTCTTTGTTTAAAATCTGGATTATCAAGCAATTACAGATTACACTATGAGACGGCTACTTAAGAATCACATATCACTGGAGTGCGAGTACAGAGTTGTATAGTCTAAATTTTAAGATCTTACCAACCAAATTCAGTATTGTTTTAGACGATAGTGTTTAGTTTATGGGCAAGTTTTGATTTCAGCCCTCTGATATATTGATTCCTTAAGCCAGCTGCAATCTTTGTTGAGGATCTGCAATCTTTGTTGAGGATGTTTACTTAGAAAAAAAAAAAAAGGCAAAGGATCTGATGGTTAAGCTGGGAATACATTCCATAGAAGGAAGATGGCAATGTCATGGTCCAACAAAGACAACTGTTTTTGGTTGAAAGGTGCTGATTGCATAAACTTTATTATTGCAGAGAGTTTAACCAAGAGGGAAGGGTGTAAGTTTAGTGGGCAATCTGTTTACATTTGTTGTTTCTCTAAGATATTATATCAAAGCTTTGGAATCTGATTGTTTCTAATTTGGTATGCAATGGGTTCTTATGGTTTCTATTGTGAAGGTGTTGGCAAGTTGGCGCTGCATCTATGACTATAGGAACATACAAATAGCTTGAAGAACTGTTCCTATATTTATTGAAGGAATGGTCAAGCTTCTGGGTGAATCAAAAGCCTTATCATGAGTCGATGTCAATTTTACTTATTTTGTATCGCTTTTTGGCAATTGGCCTGCTATTTTTTTCCTATAACCACTATTTTTATTGTTTCTCTAGAATGCATTCTTCTTCTAATGTTTAACAATTTTTGAGGTGTCTATTTGATAATACCTGCCAAGTTTTGATTATGTAAGGATTCATTTTCTATTCTTGGACACGCATTTTTTTTTACTTTTTATTCATATTGTATATACATTTGCTTTTTAATTGTTGAGTCAGTCTTGTTATCTGATAAAATAAATTGCGATTTGCAGGCTCGGATTAAAAAGATAATGCAAGCTGATGAGGATGTTGGGAAGATAGCATTGGCAGTGCCTGTTCTAGTTTGTGAGTACCTTGTAACTATTCAGGTTTTGCCTTCAGGGTCTCTTATCTCTGCTTTTGGTTGCTTATTCTCTATTTGGGTTTTGTTGTAGCAAAAGCATTGGAATTATTTTTGCAAGACCTTTGTGATCGTACGTATGAGATAACCCTACAGAGAGGAGCAAAGACAATGAATGCATTGCATTTGTAAGTGGAGAATTAACCCTTGCTTGAAATTATCTTCCGTGCCTGAGCTAGATATGTAATCAACTTGAAAATTTAAAATAGATGCTGCATTTGCATTTGTTTTCATACTTCCAAGTACGCAACGTATAGAAGTTTGTGACTATTATTGCCCCTTTATTTAGCAAAGCCTTTGATTGAGTGAATGATAACCTCAATGTCAATTTCCCATAATTAGTTAGTTGCTCCTATGACTAACTGGTATAAGATCGATGATATGACGGCTTCAAAATAGCTGATCAGGTAGGAAAGAAATCATCTTGTTTAAGATAAATGGTAGATTAATGCTTTCTTGTGTTCTAATAAATTCTTGAAAATATTGAACCAAATTTTCCCAATAATATTTTTTTTCCCTCCAACTTTATTTTCAAACAACTTTTAGGTAAATGCTGGGCTTGGTTCTACAGTTCCTGAGGTCAGACACATTAAACATATGTATGACAAGTACATTGATTTTTGCTTTTGAGTTGCTTAATAGGCTACTATAGTTGGTGTTTCAGGACTCATTGTAAGTCTGGTAGCCAGTTTGTGAAATATAGTGGGTCATTATTCGTAGAGATCAACTGTACATGATGTGAAACAAATTAGATTACTTCCCAAAAGAGAGGAAAAGGGGTAAAAGCAGGAAGGGAACTACTAAATTGGATCTTGGATATGTGATTTTCATACTTTATGTGCATCTGTTTGATAATAATGCATATCAGCCGAAGTATGAGTAAGATCATTTAACAAATTTTAATTTTGTGCACAAACATTAGATTTTCATGTGGGAATTATATGTTTCAAGTATCTCCTATCATTGATAATGATAATGCAGCATATTTCAATGGTTTTAGGGAATTAAGAATATTTTGAAGTGCTTCCCTCCAAAGGAACTTGTGCTGAGATGCCCTAATAATCAATTATTTTGGTTTGTTTCTTTAGTCATCTTCTAAGAGACTTTATAATGTCTCGATCCCAATTTAAAATGAGCTATATGGTAGAGATGTACTTGTGACCAAAGATCTATATCAAGCATTCTTCTCTCTGAACACTGAGTATGCAGAATCCTTACAATTATATTTAGTTAAACTTGGCATGTTCCTTTTTGTATATTTTGATTTGTATGAAGAATCTGTCTTATACATTAGATTGCAAACATATGATTGACTTCTTTTACCATGCTCTGCCCATTTTAGAAAAAGTCGCAGTCTCTATTGCAAATGCTTATGATGGAGAATAGGAAATAATATATTTTAGGGAGTTATTGCCTTATTAGTATTAGGCTTTCTTAAGCAATTTCCTTTATTTAGAAGATTTCCTTAGGATTTTACTTATTTTAGTTAAGTTGATTTCCCTTCTTATTTAAGTAGATTTAGTTATTTATTGGAATAGGTTTCGTATTTTATAAATAGGCTCCTCTATGTTATTTGTTTTTAGACTTGTCGATGAATTGATAATAAATTGAAGTTTCTCCTCTTGTTGGCAAATTAGCGAAGGATGACAAAGGATTTGAGAATAAGAGAAGGATAGAAACTAGAAAATATATGGGAGAAAATTGAGAGAAACTAGGAAAACATAGGAAGGAGAAACTCAACTCTTATTCATTCATCAACTCATACTAAACTTCTTCAAATATGAAACTAAATATACGTAAGGAAATATTCAAAATCAGCTTAAATAATTAAAACCATAATAATCTTAAAGATAAAAGGAAACTCCCAAATTAAACCTAAATTTAATAATTCATAAAATATATTATTTCCTGTTCCGCATCAGCTCATCTCTTGTAGTTCTTCCCGATGACCTCCTATTCACAGCTGCTTCAAGTCGGAATTGCTTGAACTATTTTAAGAAATTATAGTCATCTCTTGTTTTTGGTTTGGCGTAGAACAAGACTAACACTTACAAGGCACACGCGATGAATGTCCAAACAATATGTATAACAGTTAGTTTCATTAACCATAAAATATATGAATAATAGTCTTATATGCGAAAAATTTGGAAGAATGAAATTATACATACTATAAAATTAATAAGTGGAGTTAATCATGAATTAAAGATTAGAAAATTTATATGTAAAGGTACATACTATAAAGAAGTAAACGATTACTAGGAGTTGTGTTAGAGAAAGTTATGTACAGTACGTGTGTTAAGAGAAAGGCTGAGGAAGAGTAATTGATGAGTGAGTTTGATGACTTAAAATTTGTAATTACAATATAAACTGGAAACAGATTTTAATCTCACTGTATTTTATTGACTTTTCAAGAGCTTACATCAGGAACAGGGTAGTTTTGGCTTGTTTCCCAGGAAAAGAATAAAGTCCAACTCATTGGACCAATTGGCTGTGTACAATAACCTAAAGAATAGGTTCTCCTGATTAATGTATTGAGCTACTCTATGTTCTTGTTGTCACAACTACCGAGACTGAATTATTTCGATTGTATTTTTTATATATGCTAATTTTAGATCTTAGCAAAAAGTTTCTTTTTAATATTCTCTCTACTGTTGCTGGTGAGTACATTTGTCAAGTAATGCACAATACTTTATGATAGTTAGCTCTTACCATTTGATCTAACAAACTGTCCTGAACTGCAGAAAACATTGTGTACAGAGCTATAACGTGTTTGATTTTCTGAGGGATATCGTGAGCAGAGTTCCTGACTATGGTCATGGTCATTCTGATGTTGCTGTTGAGGATCGATCCATTTCCAAGAGAAGGTTAGGAAATATTGTTTTCTTCTCCTTTTTCCCTTGTCTATGTATGCTGATTTACTTCTTTAACATGCTATCCTGGTAGGAAAGCTGCTGGTGATGAATACAATGACAGTGATGAAGAATCAAAGAGGAGCAGAATGGTTAGACACTTCTTCCAATATTTTGTTGAAGCATATAGAAATTTAATTCATATGGGTTCTTATAACATGTATTTTCGTATGGGTTTCTTTAATATCTGCCTTTTTTGTGCACTTTTCCAAGGTCACCTAGTATGGTCAGGTGAAAGGAGAATTCAACATTGGATCAGTTTTATGTTTTTATGCTATCCTTGGTCTATTGCTTTCCAAATGAATGAAGATAGAATGAAATTTATTGTTCTTAATATGTCTAATATGAAGACTTCAAAGGTGACCTGAAATAGTATATATTCTCAAGAGTCTGAATAGTGGGGTAAGCGATTTTAGATTAATTCTTGCAGCTTGAGATGGGCCATACCAGTAGCGGTGGCAGAGGGAGGGGCCGTGGCAGAGGAAGAGGCCGTGGACGAGGTGCTCGGCATGCAGAAAGAGAGTCTTCTCACCGTGAGATTGATTCTGAACCCTGTGTGGCTGTTCAGCATGGCATAAATGATAACTCAGACTCTGGAATGCAGATGGATAATGGTTCTGAAGCAAAGGAGCCATCAAATGAAAATGCTGTAGTCAGTGATGTTAATCCTCCTACTCGAAATTTTGATCTGAATGCTGACTTAGATGAGAATGTGGACGCTAAGGCTGTGCCAGCAGCAGCACCACCAGCCAATGCCGCACCAGCTGGGCCTTCCGAGGAGCCTAAACATGAGGAAATTCCAGGTTGGTCTCTTTCAGAGATGGACAGAATGGCCATTGACCCAATTCAGCTTGCAAACCTCAGCAGAAGATTAGATGAAGATGATGAAGATTACGATGAAGAAGGGTAACTAATCATGAAGTGGAAGCTTCTCTAGAAGGTTTAAGTAATTGGGATCAGATTAACGGGTAGTGGGCAGATGGGGGGAAGACAGATTATAGTTGGCAGACACAACAGCCTACCCAGCGGAGAATGAAAATATGCCCTATGCGGTTCTCCCGAGTAACGGCTGTAATGCTTTCTTCTCTTTCTTTTTAGTTTCTCCTTTACCATAATGTGCGTTTTCTGTGATTCAGTTTTCTAACAAGCATTTCCAAAGATAGATTTCCATGACCATTGGAGAAAACTAGTTTGTGCTCTGTGTAATGTAGCAAGAATATGGCAGCCTTAGTAGAAGTAAATCGTATACTCTTTCGTTCAACTTTTTGTCATTAGGTTTGGTCAATAATTTACATGCTTCAGTAGTATTGCTTTTTATGCTTTAACTTCAGAAAGCATAAATGTCATTTGATTTTCCTTACTCTTTCAACTGCAATCCAGCATGTCATTTCTTCCGATCATATATATTTAGTTGTTAAATGATAACTGTTATCATTTGGGGTTTGTGGAAGGGTGATATGATTTAAACTCATAATCTAATTGATGTGGATGTTCTTAGTCATTGCTGTGAAGCTTGGTCAGGACTTAGAAAGATAAAATAAATTTGGTCTGTTTTTCCCAGGGAAAAAAAATTCTGGGTTGTCTTGGTTCATGCCAAGAAATGAGAGTTCACGGAATACCTTAAACTGCAAATGTTGCATGTATATCTCAACTTGTGGGTAATAGATTTATTTATTTATGGGGTAATTGCAATACCTCCCCGTGTATATAGGTATAATTGTATAAAAATCTGAGAATAATTGATAATAATAATAACTTTCCTTTGACTGGTTAGTCACTGACAGTCAAAGGAGTAAAATTATCTTTTAAAATTTTTTTTTTTAAAAAATGGGATAAAAATATTTTCATTCAATGGATCAAATCATCTGGTTCATTGTCAAAAAAAAAAAAAATAAATAAATAAATTTTTTTTTCAAATTTTTTTATTCATCACCAGATCTTCTTCTTCTAATTTTTTTTCTTTTTTAAATTTCTTTTTTCATCATGTTTTTTCCTTTTCCTCCATCTTCTTCTTCTTCTTTTTTTTTTCTTTTTTTTTTTAGGATTTTTTTTATTTTTCTTCTTTCTTTCTTCTTTTTCAGATTTTTTTTATTCTTCTCTTTTTTTTTTTTTTTCTTCTTCCTCTTCTTTCTTCCTCCTCTTCTTTTTCTTTTTTTTTTCAGATTTTTTTTTAAAATTTTCTAAAAGATAATTTTACCCCTTTGACCGTTAGTGATTAACTGTGGTCAACGGTTAGTCAATCGATCAAAAGGGAGTTATTGTTATTATTAATTATTCTTAAATTTTTGTACAATTATACCTCTATATATATATATATATATAGAGGTAGTTATTGTAATTACCCTTTTATTTATCTATAAAATACAAATTAATTTCATTTGCCGTGTCAAAAGAATAAAAACTTCCAATCATATGTTGGAATACAAATTCAAATTGTGCTTTTGTAAAGGTAAGCTTGATTGGATTATGATTATTTCCTAACTTAAGTATTTTTTAAATTTTTATACAGTGGATTAATGATTAAAATTTATGTTCTATTTTTTTAAAAAAATATTTTTATATATATGAAGACATATAGCACGTAACCAATTTAATGGTTAAAATTTTATATAAAAATTTAAAAAAAACTTAGGTTATGAAATGATCTTAATCCTTTGTGTAAAAACTTAGGAAAAAAAAGGATTTCAATCCTGATTGGATTTAATTTTAATTTTAAAAAAAATCTCTAATACAAATATATTACCTAAATATAGAGTTAAATATAATAAATTTGTTTAACAGTCTCGCTTTCTTTCACTGAACACAAAACGGGCTTTCTAAAGATGTTAATACTGACCTCCACGAATGCTTATTAGATATAGATCTGTTTGACCTCCCTTCTAAGGGCTCGCTCTACACTTGGTCCAACTGCAGAGATAGTGAGCAGATTATAAAAATTTTCTAAATGTTTTTACTATTTTCGACGCAAATAATTACAGTGCAAATGACGAACTTTTAACCGTAAAATATAAAAAAGGTAGTAATTTGTCATAAAATGAATCCGTAATTTTTCTTCAGGAGAAAAACTCGTGTATAACAATTGCACTCTAGTAAAACTGCTCACTCACGTTGAACCATTGCACATTATTTCATTAGAACATGATGATTCACTTTCTTTTCCAATGTAATTAATACAAATATGACGCAACGTAAATGATGTGAAATAACTGAACATAATTACGTTGTCTCACCACATTATCCCACTTAAGTTTTTCTGTTTCTTTAGATAATTATACTGGAGATGGAAATATATATATAAAATATATGAGATGTATGGGATGTACACATCCCTTCCCAATCCAGAAAACTAAATATGTATGTATTACATGCTATCAAACTTCAGATTAGGAGACAAATGCAACACCAACTTCAACTTTAAAGGGAAAGATAGATTATAAAGCTTAACATCAAAGATGTTTGTTAAATCCTACCAATAGCAATAATAGGATTTTACACAAATTAGCTTTTTGTGATCAAGAGTGGTCTTGCTCCATCTGGTTCAGTAGGAATCCACCCTCGTTCTTCTTGTGTACCTCAACATTGAACTTCTCTTCCTTCTCTCCCCTCTTCACTTTCAGAAGCATTTTAAATTTTGCAAATTCATCTATTACCTGTATGCAACTCACAATACCATTACTACATCTTCATCTCACTAACACTTATGTTATAAATAGATCATCAAATAAAATGAAAAGAAACTATTAGCTTAAAATTAAACCTACTGACCTCAGCTTTTGCATGCATTATCTCTTGAAGTACATAGGGGAGCAGGGAGTTGGACCTTTGCTGAATTGAGTTAACGGCATGATCAGCCGCATGCTGGATTTCAGGATCATGCACTGGCACTTCTTTCCATCCAGGACCGTGACCATCTGAAATACAAAACCCAGTTAGCAGAGACCAACTTTCATAATAACATTTAAGCACTAATATAAGTAAAAGCAAAGTTGCCGTTCCCAAATATAGAATTTGGCCAACCACACGAACCTCTTTTCAGTTCATAACCCAGTATGCGCACAGTTATAATAATTTGTCCCAACAAATCCTAATCTTTCATGAAAATAATTCAATTATAACTCTCAAGATTCTTTTACCTTATCCTTTTGATTGGTAATCCAGACCTAGGTCCTATCATAAGCTTTCAATTAAAAAATATTGTCCGCCACCAACTTTACTCAAAAAACTGTGTTGAGGCCACACAATTGATAAAACTTATATCCATTCAAGCAAAAATACACCAAGTCAAGTTAACCCAAGAATTGGAATTTAATATATAAAACTATCATCAATTAACCAAACTGCCCATTCTTCATTGGGGCCAAAATGAAAGCAGCAATCTTACAAAAAGAGAAAAACAACAATAAGGCAAACAATGAGACTTTGTTTTAACATAACACGATTGTCATGCACATATTGAAGGTTGTTCAATTGAGCCATATTTCTATGTCATGAATCTTTAAACACTTGTGACAAAATTGTAATGTAAATGTTTACATAAAAAGGTTGTGATGCACATGTTAAAGTTTTGCAATTGAGCCATATTTCTATGTCATGAATCTTTGAACATTTGTGACAAAATTGTGATGTAAATGTTTACATAAAAAGGTTGTGATGCAAATGTTAAAATTGTGCAAAAGGATTATTTTTCTATATCATGAATATTAAAAGTCTTATCAATAATAGAACAAAACATCTCTTTGCAGGCGCTTCAATCTAAATTCCTTCAAACCAACTATAACCAACTTCCTCAAAGTCTAAAGATAAGGTAAAAAGGCAGTGCAAGTCAGGTTAAGTATTAAGGTTGTCTTAAGTATCCTCTTAATGTGTGCCTTAAGGGCACGCGTTAGAAAGGATTTGTACCGATACAAATTCCAATAAAAACAAAGTTTCTATATCTTTGAGACACAAGAGTTTTGTGCTATTTTGCTTTTATCCAAACTTGTACCTCTAGAAATCCTCCTTAAAGTGTTCACTAAGAGCACACATTAACATCCTTAGTCTAAAGAACTTTTGGGTTAAATTTTCTAACTTCTTGGAATTAAGTACCTCAATGTATTTACAAATATCTCATAAACTAACAAATTTGACAATCACATAAACCCAATAGAGTCGACCAAACAAATAAAAGAAGATGAAAAAAAAAGAGTTGATCACCTTTCTTAGCACCAAGATCCGAAGGCGTAAACGACGGAGAATCGCCTGTGTGCTTAAACTCCTGCAAATCTTTGAAATTCAGCCATGGCTTCACCCAGACCTTGGCTTCATAGATCTTTTTCTTACCCGCATCAATGGCCTCAATGGTGAGATGGTGTAAAGTACCAGCAACCACCTGCTCTTGAGCCTTCACCACTCTTCCAAACTCAAGCACAGCGTTCTTCAAAAACACATTCAACATAAGAAACCAAAATTACATTCAATCTAAATAATAATGTAGTGTACTGAGTTTGAAAACCGATAAAAATGTATTTAAACATAATTCATTATTTTCGCATAAAAATTTCCTAGTGAGATTCTTGTATCTCCAAAATCTCCAAATTCCATTCGACACCGTTTTGGATTTCCTCCGTTTGTTCGGAAACAAGATCATTTGAAGTTCAGTTAAGCCAATCGCAGTGAGATATCATAAAACAAACAAAAGTACCTGTTTCTTGTTATGTTCTTCGACGGCAAAGCGGCCAAGGCTGTCGATTTCGCCGCCGTTGTCGGCGCAGTTGGATTCGCGGAGTCCTCCGAGTTTGGCCATTGCTTCAAAATCACTTCCAAATAGAATTGTTGTGAGCGAAAGCAGTATCAGAAACTGATTAGTGCACGAAAATGAGAGAGCAGAGTTGGATTTCATGGCTTTTTATATACTCTCTTCCTTTTTTTCCGTTTCCGTTTTGGTCCTTTCAATTCTATTTATTTCTAATTCGACGGATGCTTCGGATTTCGACACGTGTAAGCGACGTGTCGATCGACGGCGTTGGCTTGAGATACTTTTGCTTAGTGAGTAAGCTTAGTTGGGCTTCGTGTCGACGCCAGATGGCAAGGGGAAGGGAAAGGAACGCAAAGAATATTATGTGTTTTGTGGAAAGTCAATCACCATTCTTGATGGCAAAGTTATATGCGTTATCCATTCCAAAAAACAGAAAAAAAAAGATATTATTGTTTTGTGGGCTCCACGGGCGGGAGCGGGCCGACTTGAATAGGCTGTGTTTATATGTAAAGAAGGAATTATAATGAAGAACCATATTATATTATGATAAAATCGTGAGTTTAGTGTTAATTATATACTAATACTTTTAATTAACTGATTGAGTATTAGAGTTGACGGTTAACCAATAGTTAAAGAGTAATATGGTTATTTTTACCTTAATTTTTTAAAAAATAATAAAATAAATCGTTAAAAATTGTAAAAGAATCTTCACTTCCACCGTCCATCAATCTTAATGAACCGTGAAGATTTATTTTTAAAAAAATTAATTTTTTGTTTCATTTTTTTCATTTTTTATTAATTACATTTTTTTAATCATGGGTAGTTATAATATTGCACATATAAGTTATGGTTAAACCGTATGTTTGATTCGGTCAACTGACGATAGGGTACTAACATGTAATTAAAACTAAACTCACGATTTCGTAGCAATATGACCAGACGTCAGAGTACTTCATTACACTTTATATATGTGTGTGTGTACGCGCGCGCGCACGTGTGTGTGTGGGAGAACTTCAATTTATTCTCTAATGTTTGATAAAAAATAAATTTATTACTTACTTACCTTTCCTTTTTTGGTTTGCGTGGTCCCTCACGTTTACTAAATGAATAAAATTAGTCATTTGACCAACTATTTTACGGTCAACCATCACTATTTAATATTTTTGTCCTTGAAGAATTAATAGAATTACAACCTTACCTTCTAATGGAAATATAATAAAAATAAATAAAATAATATTAAATTAAATTATAAAAACTTAAAAATATAAAACTTATTAAAAAATATTCAAATTAAATTATGTTATTAGAAAAATTAACATTTAAAAAATAAAAAATAAAAAACTTTAAAAATTGCTAATTAATAAATTAATTTATTAAATTGAGAGTTAAATTTTATTCTTTAATTTTTTAAATATTATTTTTTTAATAAAATAATTTAATTTGAATATATATATTTTTAATTCTCTATTTTAAATGTTAGCTTTTTTAATTAAATAACTTAATTTGAATTTTTTTTAACAAGTTTTATATGTTTAAGTTTTTATAATTTAGTTTAATATTATATTATTCAATTTAATTATTTTAATTAGAATGTGTTATGTACCTAATTTCATTAAGCTTAATAAGTCTAGAAATATCAACAAAGCCCAACAAGCTTGGATAAGCCAACGAGGCCCAACGGGTTGGAAAAGCTTATAGGGCCCAATGCAACAGACAAGTTCATCCTAACAACGTGAAATGAAGAAAGAGACCTGGAAACTCTATGCAAGCTACGACATCCCAACGACCTAGAAATCCTTATCACACCAACTTAGCTCCAACTCGAAGCACACCTCATGATTATAGGGATTTGATTATATCAATCAACAGAATTTGAATTTGTATTTAATTCCACGTTTCCACTGATTGTATTATGGTCAAATTATAATAAATTGTAGATATTATTTGATTCCTGAATTAAAGGAATTTGATTTCATGTAAACCAAAATGACTTCATCCCTTCACATTATAACAGAGAGAAGTCATCACTGGTACAAGGGTTACGAAATTTGAGAGAAATAGTTTATGGGAAGGGAATGCAAAGAATATTGTGTGTTTTGCGGAAAGCCAATCACCATTTTTGATCCCAAAGTTATATGTGTTTTTCCTTTAAAAAAAGAAGATATTATGTGTTTTGTGGGCTCCATGGGCGGAGCGAGCCGACTTGAATAGGCTGTGCTTATATGTATAGGGAGAATTGCAACAAAGAATACTGATGATTGACCATATTGTAATGAAATTGTGAGTTTAACCTTAATTATACATTAGTATATTTGAATAACTAGTTGAGCGTTAGAGCTGACGGTCAACCAATGGTCAAAGTCATCTTCACCTTAATTTTTTTAAAAATAATAAAAAAATTTGTTAAAAATTATAAAAGAATATTATGTGTTTTGTGGAAGGTCAATCACCATTTTTGATCCCAAAGTTATATGTATTTTCCTTAAAAAAAGAAGAAGATATTATGTGTTTTGTGGGCTCCATGGACGGGAGCGGGCCGACTTGAATAGGCTTTGTTTATATGTATAGGGAGAATTGCAACGAAGAACCCTAATGGTTGACCATATTGTAATGAAATTGTGAGTTTAGCATTAATTATACATTAATATATTTGACTAACTAGTTGAGCATTAGAGTTGACGGTCAACCAATGTTCAAAGTCATTTTCACCTTAATTTTTTTTAAAATAATAAAAAAAATTGTTAAAAATTATAAAAGAATTAAATGAGTCTCAGCCGCCTATCAATTTTAATGGACAATGAAGATTCATTCTTAAAAAAAATGATTTTTTGTTTCATTTTTGTTTTATGTTCTATTTAATTTAATTTTTTAACGAGTGATAGTTATCTTATTGCACACATAAGTCATGGTCAAGCCGTTATATTTGATTCAGTCAACTAACGATAGGGTACTAATATGTAATTAAGACTAAACTCATAATTTGGTAGCAATATGACTAGACATCTATCTTAGGTGAGCTAGACGGTGGAGATTTAAATTTATTTTTTATTTAATAATTATTAATAATTAAAATATTATTATATGGATATTTTGGTCTTTTTAACGGTTAACCTGTTCAACTGTTAAATCTAACGGAATTTGACTAACAACATGGGAGGTATTTGTCAATAACCCAAAAATTGATTCTGCCTGTAATTGAGCAAATTTCAGGGAAGATGGGCATTATTTACTCAAATTTAAAGTACGATAAAAATTATTTTAGTCCCTAACTTTTTTTCGTATTATTAATTTTTAACCGATACTTGCTTTTTAACTCACGTGATCCCTAACATTTTAAAAACCCATCAATTTAGTCCTTCTGTTAATCAACAATTAGTCAAATTTAATAGTGTTAGATATATTTTAATCTTTACACATAAAAATAAAAATTAAAGGTTAAATAAAATTTTAATTCTAAAAATAAAATGACAACAATTGAAAAAAAAATACAAAAAATAATTTTTAAAAATAATTAAAAATTACTTTTAATAATTTATTTTATTTCTAAAAATAATTATTAAAAATAATAATACCTCCTCTTGACATTTTTAAAAATTATTTTATTACTTTAATAATTTATTTTTAAAATTTTATATTAATTTGAAGTGTTATTTTAAATTATTAAATTTTCATATTAGTTATTTATTGTAATAATTTTTTAAATTTTTTTAAAGGTTTCTAATTTTGGTCTTAGTCACACAAGGTAATATGAAAGAAATCGAAAATGTGTCGATCGTGTTTTATTACACAGGGTGATGTTTAATCACACAAGGTGATATGAGATATATCGACAATATATCGATCGTAATTTATCACACAGGGTGATGTTTAATCACACAAGATGATATGAGAGATACCGACAACGTGTCGATCGTAACCTATCACACAAGGTGATATTTAAAATACAGTGTTGATCGAAGGTTCCTTTAATTGCATCGGTTAGGATGTCCGAGGTAATAATTTAGGGCAATCACATCGTATTAAATGAAGAGCCGTTCGAGAAGATAAGACATTTGAAGTAACTAAGGGTCTCTTCGTTTCCCTTATTCAAAACGCATACTAACCAATGACTCAACACCACGTATTCATCATACAGGAGTTTCTAGAACACTTTATAAGTCTCTATTCTCTTTCTCTCTTCAATTTTTCTTTTTCTCAAAAAATTTCTTGTTTCTAGCAGAGCAAGAAAAACCTTTCAGAGTAAGAAAACCTCTTTTCTTGGTGAGTTTTTGCAAAGTTTTGGTGCATTTCCTTCGATTTTCTACCGCAATCTTTAAGGTATGGTCCTTTCATACAATCTTTTTGAAGTTTCAAACAATTTTTGTTGTTGTTTCTCAGTAATGCGAAATACACTGTTATATTTTGAACTATAATGATTTCCCTCGCTTTGTTATTGACTTCATTTTTGAAAAAACAAATGAAAACCACATCTAGATCTTAATAGGACGATTTCTTAGAAAAAAACTTGTTTTTATTTCTCCGTCGGAGCATAGAAAACTAGGTCGAGCTTAGGTTAAATAGTTTAGATCGTAGATTCGCTGTTTTAGTTGAGTTCGAATGTCGATAGGTTTGCTAGGTAGGTTTAGCTTTTAGGTATATGGACTCGATATTCTTGATACTGAGATTTTTCTTTTGCTCGACAATGTTAGGAGTCATGTTGAGCGTAGACAAGGATTAATTGATGAGGGAGATCGAGGGATATATGGGGTCACCATCGTCGAGTGGAGAGTTGACGGATAGCTAACCATGCCCTTTGTCAATCATAGCTGCCATGGGATTTATAGTGCAAAGGGCTAGGGCTTAGAGACTAGCGCGACTAGCATTATAGACAAGGTCAGGGCGACCGACTAGGTGATCGACGTTCCGTCGACATCAAAGGATCTTAGTCTATTGTTGAGCAATCCGACCTCGAAACTTACTGAATCTGATTGTCTGATGATCAAATTTCAGTACGGGATACTGGAGTCTGTTGAGTTTAGACTGCCAGCTTCGTTCGAACGGCCCGAGTGGGACATTCCATGGTGGAACTATTTCTACGAGCTGCCATTTCAACATGGCCTGAGGTTTTGAGGTTTTCGGTGTCGTACCTGAGTCGTCAGCTGTTATGTTTCTTCAACTTAGCTCCAGGTCAGCTAATGCCCAATGGAGGCTTTTGCTACATGTCGAGGTCTTCTATGAGAAGAAAGGACTTCTGTTTACGCTTAGCAACTTGTTCCATTCATACTATATTAAGGAGCATGAGAATGAGTCTGGTTGATACATACTAGCAGCTCAGCCACACCGACCTCACTTGATTTCTGACCTCATGACAAATGATCGTAGGATGAAGAACATGTATTTTTTAGTGAGAGGCCAGCTAGTAACTGGGCCATTCGACGATGGAACACACATACGTTGGACATGGAAGATCGTGGGTGGGCTTTTGTACTGAAGTGTTAATTCAACTCGACTAATTTCTTTTTAATAACCTGTTGTAACTTGTTTTTGCAGAGTTTGTGAATCGGTGTCAAAGTGTAGAAGGACGGTGTAGTGAGGAGCGTATGAAGTTGATTTTTTCAGTCGACCCAACCGAACGTGATTGGAGGAAGTTGTTGAGGGAAGAAAGCTTAAGACCAAGCCATTTTTGGGCATATATGGAAACAAATACCGAAGGTTCTCCTTTTCCTAGGCTTAGGGATTTGATAAATTACACTTAATTTTGACACAACTTCGAGCTGCTTTGTAGATCCCAATTAATTACTCTCATTTCTGAAGTCAAATAAAAATTCACTTTAGATTCAATTTCAAACTTGAAGGTCAACATCCCCAGTGCCGATGAGGTGTTAAAGAAGAGGCGAGAGAGAGCAACGGGTTCGGCCCAAAACGTGAAGTAGCTGAGTGTGGCAACTATATTTGGTTCTCCGCAGAAGTTGACTCCTCAAACTGTGGCATCGTGGAGCCCTGCTCTTAGGTCGATGTTCTCCACGCTAGTGAAAACAAAGCAAATGTGGTATATGTCGATGACCAAAACCCTGACATCAACATTTCATTTCCAACCAGGACTTCATCTATCGTCGATGCGAAGTCTTTGGTCGACGGTGTTGACCAGTTCCTTTTTCTTGAGGATATTGTCAAGTTGAAAGACATGGGTGTGCTGAAGGTGGTCAACTGTTCTATGTAAGTCTCTTTTCCTATGTCTTTTGATTTATTTCATTACTTTAGATTGACTGTTACTTGTTTAATGTACAGGCTTTCGAAGCTCAAATTCACCTGAAGAAGGAGTTCGCGTCGTACGCGCGTAAGGTGAAAGAACTTAAAAAGTCGAACAAAGCACTGAGCAGGATAAGCTCTCAGATGCTAAGGCGAATAAGCTCGAGCGGGAGAGCTCAGCCAAGATTGAGCAGCTAGAGAAGTGAATAGCGGAGCAACAGTCAACTGAAGAGAGGCTTCGGATAGAGTAGAAGGAGGAGGTCAACAATCTGGTCAAGCAAGTAAGTGTTCCGATAGAGAAGGTAAAGACAATCACTGGTGATGCAGTCGTCGAGACCAAGACTGAGCTCATAGTGGACTATAAAAATAGGAAGGTCAACCAGTGGCAGCCGGACGAAGCGATCGCAGCATGGGAGGAGCTCAAAGCTTTGGCTGCTGCGGAGGAATCTGAGGCCGAAGTTTGTTGTCGAAGAAAGAGCATTGGTGTCATCGTCTGCCGAATATACGTAAATTAACCATATGGAGGCTGGTCGAGAGGGGTAACGGAATAGGGACGACTAGAAGCAACATCAATCTTGAATTTTTGTAAAAGTTTTATGTGGCCAAGCGCCAATCTGTCGAACGTGCTCCATGTGCCTTTTTAAGTTTCGACTGAGAATTGCCCTGTCTAACTGGGTTTTGTACCCTTTATTTTGCTTTCATATTTTGGGCCGAGAATTGCGTTGTAGAACTGAGTTTTTTGCTCCTTCATTTTAACTCCTTTTGTTTATTAATATACTTGAACTATTCTGCTTGTCGAATGTAATTTGTCGAGTAGAATGTGATTTGAATTTATTTGTATGTATTTTAAACAAGTTAAAATTAATGCAATTGTTGAACCTATATGTTGTTGAATGCATATATTTCTCCAATGACATATTTTAAACAAGTTAAAATAGCGTGCATTTGATCATTGAGCTGATGGTGTTGTCGAACAAACATCCATGTGAGTTAAATCATGTTTGAATGTTGCACAGCATGTCGAGCACTTCAGAATTCGAACAACGTGAACCGTCAAACGTAATAAATTGTAAATATTTGTATAACAGTTACAAAAATTAGTGTATGTCGATTGCAATCAAACGTTGCTAATATTGAAGTCAACATGAATAGCTCATGTGTAATGAAATAGTACAAGATCATATGTCTAATGAAATATTAACATGCTCGTATGTAGAGCGAATACATTCGTACATTGAGTAAATTTAAAATATGCTCATATGTCGAGCGTATAATTTGTTGTTGTGGATCATCTCTATTTTTAAAGGTGTCGAGGTAGGTTGATCTCGTGTTGAAACTCATGAGGTGGTTGGTTATTGCCCCTCAGTCTTTATGTTTATGGATAGCCTTTAGACTTGGAGACTTTGTGTTGTCGAGCTTTGAGATGCACTCGTATGTAGAGCGTAGGTTGTGATTGTTTAGTGTAGAGTAGTCAAGCCCATTTAGCTTGCCTTGAGTACAGGGTAGCTGTATTGACTTTGACCTTTCGATCAAAGTTAGGTCTGATGGCCAACGGCCCTTCGACGCTCAAGTCAGTTAATCATAAAGGGAGGGGGGGGGGGGGGGGGGGGGGGGGGGGAGAGAGAGAGAGAGAGAGAGAGAGAGAGAAAGAGTTGAGTTTAGAGATGATACTGTTTTAGATGCAAAGCATCCCAACTGTTATTGATCTCCCGATTATCAACGTCGCGTAGTTTGTATGCCCCTTGTTCGACCACTTTCCTGATATGGTAGGGTTCTTCCTATGTTAGGCCGAGTTTGCCTACGCCTTATTCTTTGGTGTTTTGGAATACTCATCATAGAACCCAGTCTCCTTCTTTGAACGCTCAGATGCATATGTTCTTGTTGTAGTGTTGAGCAACCATTTGTTAATAACTGGCTAACCGGATGGAGGTTTGATCTCGACGAGCATGTTGAGCTCGTGTGACAGTGCTTGTGAGTTTGATTCCTTAATAGTATGTTTGTATCTTACTGTATGGAGTTTGTCTTTGACTGGTACTACGACTTCAAATCCATAGGTCAGAGAGAACAGGGTATGTCCGGTCGACACTCTTAAGAGTGGTCTTGTACGACCAGACAACTTCGAGTAGCATGTTGACCTAGAGCCCCTTTGCTACGTCGAGCTTTTTCTTGAGTGTTCCTATAATTTTTTTTTATTTGTTGATTTAGCCTTTCCATTTGACTGTGGGTATCTAGGAATCGAGAAACTTAAATTGATCCTTCATACTTCGCAAAGGTCCTGGAAGTAAAACGAAATGAACTGTCAGCTGTTGTCTGTGACAAATTTTTTTTGGGATGGCGAACCTACATATTATATTCTTTCATATGAAGGTCTATACTTTAAAGTCTCTGATCCTCTGATAGGCCTCTGCTTCGACCAATTTGCTAAACTAATATGTCAAGACGAGCATGTAGACCTTTCTTGCTGCTGCGGTCGGCATTTTACCTACGATATTTATTCCCCACTTTATGATAGGCCATTGTGAGGTAACGGAGTTTACTCGACCTAGAGATTAGTGTGAGACTTGGGCGAATAGTTAACACTTGTCACATTTTTGACGTAGACTGTGGAGTCGGACCTTATTATCGGCCAGTAGTATCTAGCTGTGAGAGCTTGGTTTGCCAAACTTCTGGCTTCAAAGTGGTTTCCATAGTCACCATCGTGTATTTATTTAAGCATAAGTTTTGCTTTTGTAGGGTCGATACATTGCAGATATGGTCTAGAGAATGATCATTTGTAAAGCTTTCCCTCGACAATGCTGAATCGAGCAGCTTTTGCTATGAGTTTGTGAGCCTCATTGCGGTCAACTAGAAGAATGTCGTTGTTGAGATAATCTAACAAAGGAGTCATCCATGTTTTGTCGAACTCAATATGAGTGACTTCTTATTATTTAGTCCATACAGCCCATTGTAGATAAACGATAAGTATGGTCTTAGGCTCGACTGTTTGTATAGTTGAGCCAAGATTTGCCAAAGCGTCGGCATGTGTATTCTCTGATCTAGGTATCTGTTTGAGCTCAAAATGTTCGAATGTCGAACGCAGCTGTATAGTTATAGCTAAGTAAGCTATCATTTTGGAATTTTTAGCTTAGTATGATTCGTCGAGCTGTTTGGATATGCGCTGAGAGTCGAATCGTACCTTGATTTATTTGATATTCATGCTCTTGGCGAATGTAAGCTATAAGTGTTTCGTATTCGACTTAATTGTTAGTATTCTTAAAGCCGCATCTGATTGATTGCTCGATCGTGTCCTTTTCAAGTGATTGAAAAACTAAGCCTAGTATACTTCCTTTAGAGTTACTTAACCTGTAGATGTCAATCCCTCTGTTAGAGATAATAACTCTCCTTCAGCCTGAGGAACAATACTTAAAGAGCAGTCTGCGACGAAATCTGCTAGCACTTGGGACTTGATGGCGATCTGAGGTCGATAGGAGATGTCATGCTCGCTTAATTCTACTACCCATTTAGTTAGTCGACCAGAGAGCTCGGGTTTGTAAAGGACATTCTTAAGCGGAAAAGTAGTGAGGACGACAATAGAATAATATTAGAAGTACGGTAAAAGCTTTCAAGCTGCTGTAGTAAGTGCATCTAGCTATACCGATTTTCAGCGTCGAGTAAACATCTGCTAGTGTAGTATACTAGCAGTTTCTTTTTTTCTACTTCTCTTACGAACACTGCACTGATAGTTGTTTCTGAAACAGCCAAGTAGATGTATAGTGTTTCTTTGTTGGTCAGTTTAGATAGCAATTGTGGGCTCGCCAGGTAAGATTTTAGCCGTTGTAGAGCTGCTTTACACTTCTCTGCCCACTCGAAATTCTTATTTTTTTTCATAGAGTGTCGAAGAGGGTGACATCTCTCTGAAGATTTTGAGATGAAATGGTTGAGCGTAGCTATTCTACCAGTTAACTTTTGGATCTCTTTTACTAATTGAGGAGAAGGGATTCCTATGATCGACTGGATTTGATCTGGATTGGCTTCGATGCCTCGGTGTATGACCAGGTAACCCAAGAATTTCCCTGACGACACTCCGAATGAAAACTTAGAAGGATTAAGTTTCATACCGCATTTTTGGAGTATGTCGAATGACTGTTATAAATGCTCGAGGTGTTGGTCAGCTTGGAGAGAATTAACAAGCAAGTTGTCGATATAAACTTCCATTGTAGAGCCTAGCATTTCTCTAAACATCTTATTTATGAGTCGTTGTAAGTTACCCTGCATTTTTCAATCCAAACGGCTAACAAAAGATGCCCCGCTTTGTAACAAATGCGATCTTCTCTTGGTCGTTGGGCTACATCAAGATCTGATTATATCCCGAGAATGCATCCATAAAGCTGAGTAGTTTATGTCATGTTGTCGCGTCTACCAACATGTCGATATGAAGTAGTGAAAGGGAATCTTTCGAATAGACCTTGTTTAGATCCGTAAAGTCAATACAAACCCTGCACTTACCGTTCTTTTTTCAGACGACGACGACATTATCCAGCCAGTCGGGAAAATGGACTTCCCTAACAGAACCGATATCGATCAGTTAATTACCTTGTTTTACTCGGAAGCGAACTTTATACACTTTTGCCTGACTAGTTTGAAGTCTAGGTCGACCTGAAGCTTGTGAACCATGACATTTGGGTTAATGCTTGTCATGTCAGCGTGTGTCCATGCAAAGTAATCATAATTTCGAGTTAAGAACTCTATCAGTCGAGCTCTGATTTATGGTTTAAGCAGATATCTGATTTGGACTTTATGCTTGGGGTAGTCAGGATGGATTTGTATCTTGTCGAGCTCTTCTATTTGTGATTTATGTTGATTGAGCCCAGGGGTCGACTGTTGTAATTGCTATAAGATTGACGGCTTGCTTTTCAAGGTGTTTGTGTAACATTCCTTGAAACTTTTTGTTCTCATCGGATCTCTCGTACTCCCCACCTGGATGGGAAACGAAGAGTCTGATGATATGTTGACGGAATTGCTCTCACGTCGTGTATGCATGGTTGCCCCATGATGATATTATACGCTAAAGGGCAGTCGAGCATCATAAACTTTGTGTTGAGATTGATGCCGTCTACGTAGACTAGGAGTGAGATTTCCCTTATGGTACTTTTATGCTCACCACTGAAGCCGAGGAGTATAGTCGAGCACCGTATCATGTTCGACTCTTCGATTTGCATCTCTCTCAAGGCCTGAAAGAATAGCATGTTAGTAAAGCTCTCGTTGTCTACCAAGATGCGTTTTATCAAACAGTTTTCCATGTGCAGAGAAATGACGAGTGAGTCATGGTGAGGGTTGAGCATATCTATGTTCTCCTCATCATCATTGTTGAAGTTGATCGTTGTAGTGGCCAAAAATAGCCCATAGAAAACTTAAGGCCCGAAGAGGACCCAAAATAGGTCAAAAGCCCAAAACTCACAAAAAGAGTGCTCGACATGGTCATACACTCGAAGGTCGTCACGACGACAATCTGATCTACAACAAAAACGAGACTGACCATCGACTGCACGACATATAGCACAGCGAACGACGTAAGCCTAAGGAATGTCGATCGGTCCAGTCGACACGCTAACCGTCTCCACGACGTTGACCCAATCAGCACATTGACTGAGTCAAGTAGCCGGAGTCAAAGTGTTATCCAGCCACCACCCTATATTTCAGGAATCCCCGGATATATAGGGGCACGACATCCTTGAATATTTGGAACAACTGTCATCCCCTTCAGACCTTTATAAATATAAGCCCTAGGCTTCACTTTGGGGGTCAAGCATTTTTTACTATCCAAAGGCTCGTTACTCTGCTTAAATCACTCAAGCACACGACAAGCTAGCCAGTGTATAACCTAGCCTTCGATTCATGTCATCATCACCAACTCTTTGCTACAATTCACTTGACGCATTCTGATCAATACCAAACAACGCACACTATTCGATACCGCACGACATACAGTTATACCAGGTATTATTCATCCCCTTTGATCATTTTACGACTATATACGCTATCTAACTTGGGCGTCGGAGGCTATTTGGCTGGCACTACTTCAGTGTCCCAAGTGCATGGCCCTTTATGTTGTTTTGCATATCGTTGTCCCCCCTATTAATCACCGTAGACCGTCAGGTCATCAAGCGTAGATTTCTATATCTACAATTTGGCGCCCACCGTGGGCACGACGTTATTCAAATCCACGACTCATCCCACAATAATCTAACGGCTGACGAAATGAACCCCATGATGTTGGAAGCTCAACTCGCAATCCTAATGGACCAGATGAACAAGAACTCGAAGGGCCTCCAAACACTGGAAACAGAAAACAAAGATCTGAAGATCAAACTTAACACCATGGTGATGACAACCACTCCACCTCCAGGATTCGGTCATGTACACCATGAAGTAAATAACCTAGCATCCGCTCCGAGACAGGCGACCCCCGCGACATTGACTTCCAATACGCGTCATCCAATCTTCGAGTTACAGTAGAGCACAGCTGATACATCTGCTCCTGAAGGCGAACCAATTGCCGACCCAGCCGCGCCCTCCGTGCCAGTAGTGGCTATCACGGCCCAAAGAGAAACAGATCAATTAACTCCCCCAAATATGGAAGTCGTTGCCCAAGCAACTGTACAAGCAGTCAACGTGCCCATGACACATAACGTAAACATGACAGGTACGATGGCCACGACTTCTACTTTATCTGACCCTGAATTTAGGCGCAGGTTTGCAGAGATAGAAGCCTTGATCTAACGCATTCCTGGAATGCCGGCTCCCATCAAGAAGAGCTACCTCAGCAGCTTCACGGACTCGCCATTCGTAGACGCCATTGCACTTGTCGAGATGCCACATAAATTTAGTTTCCCTCACATCAAACACTATGACAGCACGACGGATCCAGACGACCACATTTCCCAATATCGCTAGCGTATGTTCATGGCCGCCATCCCTAGGAATCTATGGGAAGCCTGCATGTGCAAGGGTTTCGGGTCCAGCTTTGTCGGCCCAGCATTACAGTGTACACAAATCTTCCACATAACTCGATAGCGTCATTCGCTCAACTGAACGATATGTTTGTCTAGCAGTTCGCCAGCAACCGAAAGTTAGATAAGCAATCGGATGACCTTTACACCATCAATCAACGACGTGGCAAACTCTAGCACGACTATGTAGGACGCTTCAATAAAGAGAAAGTGTTGATCCCTAATTGCAACCAAGCCACAGCTATCTCAGCATTTAGAAAGGGACTACTACACGACTCTGACCTTTATAAAGAGTTGACCAAATCTCCTTGCAAGACCATGGAAGATGTCTTTGCCAAGGCTTGAGCCTAAATTAAATGGGAGGAAGATGAAGTTAACCATACACCATCGAGTCATAACAAAAATGAAAACAGTCGCAGTCGTCGAGTTGAGCAAAAATGAGCAGAACGTATGCCAGAACCCTACCCCACGACACGACAATACGATAGGCCCCGCGATAACAGGGTCCCACGCCAAAAAAAACCAGGGCTAGAATCCCTAAGTACAACCTTAGCATTACTCTGGCCGAAGCAATAATGGCTATGAAAACTTTTGGCAACGTCGTGAAGTCACCGGCCAGAATGTTGAGCCCTGCAGACAAAAGAGACTTGTCTAAGTGGTGTGAATTCCACAAAGATCACGGCCACAGAACAGAAAATGACACTGCACAAAAATTCAAAGTTGTAAAGCTCTTCAAAAAGGGTCACCTGAAGGAACACCTCATCAACAAAAGGAAGAATACTTTGGCTCGCAGAGACGAACGACAAGTCGAACAGAGTGTACCTCCCCCCAGACCCCTTACGACAAGAGAGAGTCGTGAACATCATCTCAGGAGGGTCAGAAATCAGTGGAGTGTCGTACTCTGCCACGAAACGACACAAGAGACAAGCAGGGAATCCCGAGGTTCATCCAAAGAGGACTGTCGACCTTGTGTACGACCAAATCATCAATTTCAGTAACGACGAGCACACGGAGTTGCTTAATCCATGTAACGCCCTTAATTTTTCATAATTATGAACAGTATTATTATTAATTATTATTAAGCATGCAACAGTTAAGTATGTGATTTATATGGGTGGAAAGTATATATATATTCGGTATACAGTTGAAAACAAATAGTGATTTTAACTGAGTTAAATCTCATTAGAGATATTATTTTCATGGTACATTTAGATGATAATGAGTCCAATTGAATATAGGTGAAGTCAATTTGGTAATTAGATAGGTGTGGAATATTTTTGGAATAATTATCGAGATAGGATGTGATTAATTGTAAATTGGATTGTCATTTTGTGATTTGTAGAAGCCCAAGGGAGCAATTTGAAATTCGGAAGATATTTATATTATATATATATATATATATATATATATATATATATAATTGTGATAGTGGAAAATTCCACTAAGTTGAAGTCAAACAAGAAGCATTTAAATTAAAAAAAAAAGAATGACAAGTGGAATTCTACATTCCACTTGTCCAAACAACAAATACAATGCAAGTCAAACTTGTAAAAATCAAATTAAAACAAACTTGCAAAATCAAAACCAGAAGGTTGGCGTGAAAGAAGAAATAGAGAGAGAAAATGAGAGATTTTAGAGAGAGAAGGTGCTAGAAGAAGAAGAAGGAGAAGGAAGGTGAAATTGGTCAATAAGAGTTTTGTGTAAAGAATAACATTTTAGATTTAGTGATACCGTTTTTGTATTTTTCAGATTTTTCAGAATATTTCGGAATCATTATATTATATTATTTTTAGTTTATTTGAACTATATTGATTATGTTATGTTGTTTGAAATCGATTTTGGGATGATTTGGTATATATTGTTTGTAATAAATTGATTTTGAATATATATATATATATATATATATATATATATTGTTAGTGATTTGAATTACGTTTATTTGAAATATAATTTGGATCCGTAATATTGTTTATGAAAAATATTTTGAATTAATTTTCGATATGTTTTTATTATAGTAATATTACGGAGAATATTATTAAAAGCAATTTCATATATATTGTTTTGCGATTTGTTTCGAAAAGTGATTCGAGGCATTTGGATTTACTATGGATTTATGATATATAATTGCATGTGATTTTAAATGTGATTTGAAGCGATTGCTGGTTTCAGAAATATTTTCGGAAACGATTTTGTAATTTGCTTGTATATATATATATATATATATTGATGCGATTCGAATTCCGAAAATGTGTATACTGATTTGGATGTGATTTCGGAATTTAAATTGACGATTCTGTTCGGAATAAATTATATGATTTTCGAAAAGTGATTTGGCTCTGATATATGTAAATATAGATATGGATATAGGAGATTGACATGTCAATTGGATTCTCTGAATAATATTACGCCTATATGTTATGATTGAGGTACCACCCTTTGCGGGTTGGGAAATATGATCTAGGATACGCATCGTGTAACACCCCCTGACCCGACCCGACTGGATCGACCCAGGAAGCGCTACCGGTTGTCAAAACTTTACTTAATTCACTTTATAAATTTCAAACCAGTAAAACAAAATCATATAACTTATAGTTTTATAAAAAATATAAATCTAGTGAGCCCATCAAATTTTATTTTCAAAAATTTTGGCAGAGTTTCCTCTATTTTTCTGATTCCCCAAAACCTGTTTTCAATAAAACAAATACAATACAATATACTTTTAACACTTCTATTTCTACATTTCAAATCAATGCGCACTCTGCCGATTTGTGCTACTTCCAAACAGTTTCAAATAAAACATATTTAATTAAGATTTACAAACGTTTGAAAAGAATATAAATCATAAAGCACTTATTTACAACACATATATAAATGTCAAATTACAGATTTCTGTATATGCATGCTTAACTAAATATAATATACAATTAAAATTCAATTATAATTACTCAACAGAAACTGTGACTCTGGACCTTCAATCTGCTGTTACTTCTTCTCAATTCTTTGTTTTCCCCTATGTCTCTGATACCTGCGCGTGATAAAATCAACGCGCTAAGCAATAATGCCTAATAGGTGTACACTAAACTCGAGTATCAAAATCAATAATCATTTCATAATAACATTATACCAATATGATCGTATAAAACCATTTCAATTTTCAACTTTCTGAAATACATCATATAAAAACAGTTTCATAAAAGCATCTAAATTCAATCAATAAAACATACAAAATTCAGTTTTCACTTATTTTATACTCATTTTATTCAATTTGTAACATTTTATTCATATAAACATTTTATTCCATTTCATACTCTATTCGGGCCATACACTCATCATACATTTCTATATCTATACCATCAGTGTAACGTTCACCTCCGGGATTCGCCTAAACTGAACCTTGCCAGGTTTACCCTGCGAGATACAGTAGTCATCATTATTTATCTCCGGGATTTGCCTAAACTGGACCTTGCCAGGTTTGCCCCGCGAGATGCAGCAGTCATCACTATCAGTACAATGGTTATCTTCGGGATTCGCCTAAACTGGACCTTGCCAGGTTTGCCCCGCGAGATACAATAGTCTCAACTCGTTATATCCAACAATCATTCACAAATCAAAATTACATTCAAAACCTTCGTCAATATTCGTAATATAAACTTCGTCAATTTCATATCAAAACCTTCCGTTTTGTTTCAAAGTCAACAATTAATTTTCAAATCGTATTTATGAAATAATAATTATATACAAGTTTCCCAAAAATCGTTTCCACACATATTCCCAAATAAATTTTCAGACAGTTTTTACAATATTCGTAAACAAAACATAATTATACAAATCCATATATAAATTTAATAATCAATTTAACAAAATATCAAAGATTCAAATAAATAAATAAATATATATATATATATATATAACGAAAATTATATTAACTTCAGAAATCAGTGTACACCTACCTGGATTCCGTTTTTACGCCTTTTTCTTTCTGGATTTCCTTTTTCCTTTTTCTTTCCTTTTTCTCTTTCTTCTTCTCTTATCTTTTCTTCTTTTTCTTTTCTTCTTCTTTCTCTTTTCTTTTTCTCTTCTTCTTCTTCTTCTTCTTCTTCTTCTTTTACTTTCTTTCTCAGTCTCTCTTTCTCTCTGTTTTCCTCTTTTCTGTTTTCTGGAGACTTCACGTCTCTTATTTTTTTTTTTTTTATAAAATTTTGGTCGTCGCGACCTGTGGTCGCGATGACCAGGTCGCGTTGCTCTCTGGAGCAACTCCACCGCCTTCATGGCGATCACCCATCGCGGTACCCTGGTCGTGCTGGTGGTCGCGTTGCTCACTACCCGAATTTTATTTTTTTCATCGCGAGCAGTTCATCGCGATCTGTGGTCGCAGTGACTGGTCGCGATGCTCACTGCCAAGAATCACCATTTTTCATCGCGAGCAACTCATCGCGATCTGTGGTCGCGATGGCCAGGTCGCATTACTCCCTGTCCCAATTTTTCACTCTTCTTTTTCGTCCTGCATCATTTCTGGACCATTCCATCTGGTCCACCTGAAAACCAAAAAATTACGTTTTACACCCCTCAACTCACAAAATTTATATTCACATAATCAAAAGTAATTACTCGAAATTTGGGATGTTACACATCGGGTCCTCCGTTGATATCCAATTCTGTTCTGATATATCTGGGATACGCAGCGGGTCCTCCGTTGGTATCCATCTCTGTTCTGTATAGCCCGTAATCTAGTCCGAAAAGTATGTTTAGTATATCAGAAGCCTAAAATGGAAATAGAAATGAAATATAATTTGTTATATGATTTGATTTGGTATTAATAAGTTTGATACGATATTTTATTCCGATTTCAGAAGATGTTGTTGATAATTGCTTTGATAGGATATTTGTTATCATTTTTCCAAGGGATATATATATATATTTAATTGTGCCTCATATGTTGGTTTTATATGTTATTTGCGTTATGGAGATATTATATTATGTTTACACAATTGGATTTTGGGTACACCCACTAAGCGTTATGCTTAGCGTGTTGAATTTCTCACACGCAGGTAAGAGAGTTCAGGAAGAAGATAAGGCTGGAAAGAGTTGAGTCTGCAGTGATTGAGTCCTGAGTCACATCGCTCCCGCATTTTTGGTAGCCCACTATATCTTTGATGTTTTATATGTATTATATCGGCATGCATGGATAAGAATGTTTTTGTAAATATTTGAAACGGTATTTAGTTTTTATATATGTCTGTAAATATTTGTAATATTTGGGCCCATGGAATTTAATACTTTTAAAGTTGAATATTTATAAGTATTTTGATATAATTTGTTTTGGTAAGTCGCACCGGATATGGAATGGTACGCAATTTGATTTGAGATTATAGAAGTGTGGATTTTATGAATTGTGAAAACAGGTTTTGAAAAGTCAGAAAAATAGAGGGAAACTTTGGCGAAATTTTCAGAAACTATTTTGGACTATTGATTTCGATTTATGTTTAAGTATATGATTTTAAGTTTTCGATAGTATAATTTTAATGCTAACTATATAAGAAGGTGCTTCCACTAATGTTTTCAATTTTTCGTATCCGTATATGTCTGTATCCGGTAGCGTTCCCCGATTCGGTCCGAGCTGATTCGGGTCGGGGGGTGTTACAATCCACACCACGATGCACTTGTAATTTGGCTCCATGTCGCCAACTGCTTAATCAAGCGTATACGCGTCGACAATGGTAGTAGCACCAACGTTCTGTTTCTAGAAGCTCTTCAAAAGATGCAAATTGAAAAGTCGACCATCTTACAATGTTCAACTATTTTAGTTGGTTTTAGTGATGAACACAAGAATACTATTGGGGAAATTACACTCCCCGTGTATGCTGAAGGGGTTAACATCAACACCCACTTTATGGTTCTCGACTGTCCTTCGTCGTACAACATTATCATGGGACGACCATGGATACACGACATGCGAGCCGTCCCTTCAACTTACCATCAAACCCTTCGGTTTCCCATGAAATGGGGAATACGAGAAGTCTGTAAGGAGCAGCGAGTGTCCAGGGAGTGCTACACGAACACTCTTAAAAACAAACTAGCTCTTTTATAGCAACTACAGCAGTCGACCCCCGGGGTTGAGCAGTACAGCGTCAGGATGGAGGAGCTCAAAGAAGTCTAGATTCATCCAGATTTTCCCAAGCACAAGGTCCAAATTGGGTTGCTCCTTAAACCAGAATTTAGGACACAACTCATCGATTTCCTGGCACGACACTACAATTACTTCGCATGGACCCATTCAAACATGACAGGAATAGATCCAAATGTCATGGTCCACCAGCTTCGTGTCTACCCTGATGCTAAGCCAGTTAAGCAGAAAAGGAGGAAATTCCCCCTCGAGCGAAATAAAATCATCAACGAAGAGATCCAGAAACTCATCGACATAGGATCAATGAGAGAAGTCCACTACCCCGATTGGCTGGCAAATATAGTTGTCGTGCAGAAGAAGAATGGAAAATGGAGGGTGTGTATCGACTTCACGGACTAAGGACACTAACTTCTTAGCTTCATGGATGCCTTCTCAGGATACAATCAAATCCTTATACACCCGGACGACCAGAAAAACACAGCCTTTGTCACTGAACGAGGCATCTTCTGTTATAAGGTCATGCCCTTCAGGCTCAAAAACACGAGGACGACCTATCAACGGTTGGTAAATAAAATGTTTAAGGAGATGTTGGGTACGACAATGGAGGTATACATCGACAACATGCTCGTAAAGTCCTTTGAGGCAGAACGACACCTAGAACACCTACAGCAAGCCTTCGACACTCTCAGAAGATATAACATGAAATTAAATCCAACCAAGTGCTCCTTTGGAGTGTCATCCGGTAAATTTCTTGGCTACCTAGTCACCCATAGGGGAATTGAAGCCAATCCTGATCAGATCCAATCAATCATGGGGATTCCTGCCCCACGATCAGTGAAGGAAGTTCAAAAACTCACTAGACGAATTGCAGCGCTCAATCGTTTCATCTCCAAGTCGTCCGAGAGATGCCAACCCTTCTTTGACACGTTGAGGTAGAACAGAAACTTTGAATTGATGGACAAATGCGAAGTCGCACATCAGCAATTGAAAACATACCTGTCGAGCCCTCCATTATTGTCGAAGCCTCTAAATGGTGAAACACTTTACGTGTATTTGGCAGTTTCAGAAACAGCAGTTAGTGTTGTACTAGTGCGTGACGTTGAACAAAAACAGCTCACAGTCTATTACACCAGCAAAACACTACTCGACGTAGAGAAAAGATATAGTCAGATGGAAAAACTAGCACTGGCATTCACATCCGCCGCTAGGAAGCTCCGACCTTATTTTCAATGTCATCCTATCGTGGTGCTCACGACATTCCCCTTGAGGAACGTTTTACATAAACCTGAGTTGTCCGGCCGACTAACAAAGTGGGCAGTAAAGCTAAGTGAGCACGACATAACTTATCGGCCATTGACGGCAATCAAGTCCCAAGTATTAGCAGACTTCGCCACCGATTTCACCCTAGAAACATTGTCGTTAGCGGAACAGGAAACACTCTACCTAACAAAGATGACGACTAGCTGCTAAACACTCTCAGTTGACGACTCCAGCAACTCCAAAGACAGTAGGCTAGGCTTGGTATTAGAATCACCAGAAGGTGACATTGTCAAGTAGTCGATCAGATGTGAATTCAAGGCCACGAACAACGAGGCAGAATATGAAGCCCTCATCGCTGGGTTAACATTGGCCAAAAGCATATGGATCAAATGGTTAATAGTCTAATGCGATTCGCAGTTGATTGCACGACAACTTGAGGGAACCTATCAAGCCAAAGATCCATAGATGATTGCATATTTAGCCATTGCCTCAAAACTGCGCACGACCTTTGAGCAGTTCGAGCTCATACAAGTACTAAGGACATAAAATGTTCACGCAGACGCCTTGGCCAAGTTAGGCTTAACGATTCAAACTGTCGAGCCCAAGAACATACCACTAGTATATCTACAATGGCCAGCGGTCTGGGTCAACAAAGAAGAAGTCATCCCCATAGAAACACAAAGTAGTCGGATGACACCACTTCTCGACTACATCATGCACGGCATATCGCCATCCCACAAACACAGTGCACGAAAACTCAGGGCAAAGGCCGCCCGCTTCAGCGTTATCAACGGCTCGCTGTATAAAAGGTCGTTCTCCGGGCCTCACCTACGATGCGTCTACCCTACAAAAGCAAAACTCATCTTGAAAAAGTTACACGACGGGGATTGCGGTAATCACTTGGGGGCACGAAGCCTCTCAAGTTGTGCCCTCACAGCAGGCTATTACTGGCCTACCATGAGGTCAAACTAGACGAACCATGTAAGAGCTTGTGACAAATGCCAAAGGTTTGTACATGTCGTGTACCAACCTCGTCGACTACACAACATAACGTCCCCGTGGCCATTCATGAAGTGGGTCATGGATATAGTTGGGAAGATGCCACCCGCTATGGGAGGTAAAGTCTATATGTTGGTTCTCATCGACTACTTCAGTAAATGGGTCGAGGCCGAAGCCTATACCAGGGTACGATACCAAGAAGTGAAAGGGTTTATTTGGCGAAAAATAATGTGTCGATTTGGCGTCCCTAAGGAAATAATCACCGACAACAACTAGCAGTTCATCTCTTTCGAGTTCCAAGATTTCTGTAAGAAGTACGGAATCAAATTGAGCTTCTTGACACCTCAATACCCACAGTTGAATGGCTAAGCAAAATCAACCAACAAAACTATTGTCAACACCTTGAAGAAAAGGCTCGACGCAGCTAAAGGGTTATGGGCCGACATGCTCCCAGCGGTTATATGGTCGTACAGGACCATTCCACGAGTGTCAACCGGTCAAACAACTTTTTCCTTCGTATACGGAGCAGAGACCGTCCTACCAGTGGAGTCAAAGGTTCACGCTGCATGGCTCCAACACACCACCGAAGAGGAAAATTCTAAATTATTGGCATATGAGCTCGACATACTAGATGAACGTCGTAAACAAGCGTCCATTAGACTTGCTAACTACCAGCAGATGATCGCACGACATTACAACAAGAACATATGTATCCATGTGTTCAAAGAAAGAGATTGGGTACTACGTCATGTGTTCCAAAACACTAAAGAACTTGGAACGGGTAAGTTAGGTCCAACTTGGGAAGGCCCCTATCAAATCAAGAAAGTCGTCGGGCAAGGCACATAAAAACTGCGCATCATTGATGGTCGTGAGATCAACAACAGCTGGAACGCCATACACTTGAAACAATACCATTTCTAAACTCAATTTTGTTTTTCTTATTTTTCCAATTGTTAAGATTTTACTAACTTGAGCATCGGAGGGCCGTTGGCCACAATGGCCAACGGTGGTCTTAACCTTCTTCCGCAGGTCGTAATGTCAAAACAACAACTCTGCTCTCATGGCAAGCTTAACAGGACACGACTAACGCTCACGACATTCTGCTCACGGATAAAACAAGTTTCCAAGCTTTCAAACAAAAGCTTGCAGATTGGGGGGTAACAGGGTACTCAAAAGTATACCTCATTCCAAGCGAACGACTTTGTGCTATAAAACGACAAAATTGAAAACTTCTTGATCAGACATCGTGTTTATGTTTTGTCATATTCATTCGTGCGCTTTCATGTAGTCGTGCCCTATTAAAATTCTATATTAATCACATTTTTCCAACTTAATCGATAAGTCCATAAATTCATTAAAGTCGCGCATTCAACAGTTACAAGGCAATATATTCAAATTATATACGCCGTGCCCTCAACGACAATCATGCTCTACACACGAGCCATCCTTTAACTTAGTCGATTTTCAAATCGAAAAGTCCTCAAAATACTTTATGTCGTGCCTTTAACAACATGCAGGCGTTACACACGAGCCGTCATTTGACTTAGTTGATTTACAAATCGATAAGTCTCTGAAAATACTATACATCGTGCACTCAATAGCAGACATGCACCACATAGGAGCCACCCTCCGACTTAATCGATTTCTAAACTTGATTAAAATCTTTAGTAGATGGAATTGTGCACTCAGCGACCCAAAGCACACGACACAGGCTTAATTATAAATTAACCAAACTACGATTATAGGCTTCAAACGATAAACCGATGTGTCGTACATTCAAATCAAGCAAACAACATTGTCCTAACCTATGTTTTAAAGCATCAAAAAGAAAAGCTTCCCGAAGCAACGCACGACCTGCTTTACTCACAAAAAAGGTCAATCATTCCCACACTTATCCATTTATGGCAAATAGAGAAACAAAAATCTGCACACGACATTCGAAGAAAAAGAAATTGTATTAAAATGCACGACATATAAAAGTTTAAAAGATCCAAAGGACAATTTTCGGCCCAACAAAACATAAAAGGGCATGGTGACCCAGTTCGACTAAGAGCAATTCTCGACTCCAAAAATTTAAAAGGGCATGGCAACCCAGTTCGGCAAAATGAGAATAAAAGAAAAGATCAAACGTCACCGTCGTCCCCTCCTTGTTGTTGTTCTCGCTGCTATTGTTGTTGGTGTTAGTGTTGTTGTTGTAGTTGAAATTGTCGATCCTGGTCCTGCACCTGCTCTTTGACACCCACTTCACAACCGGTCTCCACTTGGTTATCTTCGGTGTTGTGGACCACCCGCGGCTCATTCCTCTCTCCTCCTTCAGACGTTAGCGCCTTAATCACCTCTCACTGCCTAATCGCCTTCTCGACGTCCTAGCTATCAGCCTTGCCCTTCTTATACTCTTGCATGATCTTAGCTCAAGTCTGGATCACAGCGTCGTCCGCAATTGTCTTGAGCGACCCAATCAAGGAGGTAAGCTGGCTCATAAGATTGTCGTCCTCTGCCTGGTGCTCCATCCTTTGGCTATCCACAAGGGTCGACAGCTTCGCCACCTGCTTGTCGAGCTCATCCATTTTCGCATCCCTATCTTCCAGAGCCTTTTTAAGGCGCAACCCCTCCAGCATCTTTTCATCGAGCTGCTCATTCAAATATGTTGTGCACTGGGTGGTCTCAGTTAGGCGATCTAGAGCCGTAGAGAGCTCATCCTTAAGAAATAGCTGGATCTCAAAAGCCTATTAACAGAGCACGATATAATTAATATACAGTTGAAGTAATAAAAGCATAAACACATTGAAAGGTAATTTACCTGAAATGCACTGGCAAGGCCATGGTCGACAGTGGCTGACAATCCAGAATCCTTCATTATCTGGGCGTTGTGAGGAAAAAGCAGTTTAGGAGCCCCGTCGAGGAAAGCTTGATAATCCTTGAAGGCAGAGACAGCAACAGGGAAGGAGGCCTCGACAGCAGGAGTTGGCTCCTCCACAACCTTTTGTTTCTTTTTTAAGGGCTTGAAGGAACTTTTAGTGACAGGAGTGACTTGGGGAGAAGCGGCGACAGGAGTCGAGTACTGGCCAGCCTTGAGCATTTTGGCCATATTTTGCTGGCCCAGCGACATCTTTCTCTTTTTCTCAATTGCCGCCACCGCCCTCTCTTTACCACGGGCCACGGCCTCGTCTGCGTCCACAATCTTGGGCTTTATGTTCGACATAGAATCAGCTGCGAATTTACGCTCGACCTCAAAAATTGAAGTGAGAAAACGGGTCCCACAAAGTGAATCAAAGCTATGTCGAACCCAAGCATAAGTTACCAAATTTTGTAGCTTAGGGAAAGGAGTACCTTAAGAATTTAACACGGCTTGCGACCAAAGACGGCTGGGTTGTAGGCTCTTCTCACTCAATAAAACCTTCCAACTACGTTCCGCCAGACTAAGTGCTAAGATACGTCTCGTGCGCTCCTCGTTCGTGCGGCTGTGGAAGACTCTAGAAAGCATAGCAGGTTCTGCAAACAGAAAAAGCACACGACATTAGGAAATAAACAGAATGTGAGGTCACGCAGTCAAACAAATCACAATCAAACAAAATCCCACCAGAGATATTCCAAGCTGAGCGAAGGTTATGGTCGTCCGCGAAAGGACCAGTAACCAAATCCCCCTTGGTGAAAAAGTATCTCTCCTTCCAATGACGGTCATTTGTCGTGAGGTCCGTAATGAGATGAGGCCTATTTGGTCGAGAGGAGGTTGGGTATCGCATAGTATGAATGAAGAAAGTTCGTCAGAGTGAACGACCAACCCCTTCGCTCGTGAAGGACCTTAATTGACAAAAGAAGTCTCCAACCATTGGGCATCAATTGACTAGGGGCCATGTCAAGCAGTGCCAGAAACAGGTGGATAAGGTATGGGACTGGAAACATCAAGCCTTGTCTAAAAGGCAGCTCATAGAAGCAGATCCAGTTGTCGTCCAGCGAGTCCTCGCGCTAGTCCGGTTTAGGCAACCTGGGCTCGACGGAATCTGAAATCCCGTATTGAAATCTGATCCGTAACATATCAGAATCCGTGAGCACGGTCTTAGGGTTAAGCCCCACAGGTAAAAAAAAACCCACTAATCATTGGAGCCACGGCTCTACTTGTCGACGCCTTGTCAGCCGACGCCTCGCCTACACTAGCTCTCTTGGTCGCGTTGTCTATAATACTAGTCGTGGGCTCGTTGAACTCAGGGTCTAGATCTATCACCCCAATGGTCGTCACCATAGCTATAGGGTGGTGTTCATCAGCTCTCCTATCCCTCTACCCACTAGACGAGCTAGAATCACTAACCCTGCTTAAAGCAGCGTCTTTTAAAATCTAGTTTGACATTGTCGTGAACCTAAGAAGAAAAAGGAAAAGTCTCATCAAAAGAGAGTTTTTAATGAAAACTAAGGCAAAAGCTACGCATGACATAGAGACTAAGTGCACGACAAAGCACCAAATCAATCTAAAGGATAAATCTATACACAACATTATCCTAACAAAAAGACGACAACGATATCACCAAGAGCCTTGTAAAAGCCTTAGCGTTCACTAGGTCAAAAATGCCTATGCATGACTGTTACGCCTTTTTGTACCTGCAAGTATACGGGGTAGGCACAAGTAATACAATGATGAGTAAATTATCGTCTCCACAGGGATATTTAGACGTTGAGTACTAAAATTAACTAAGCCTATTTCTATTTGGATAATCGAAAGGTTAAAAAAATGAATTAAAAGATAAAAATATAAAGACATAAAAATAATTCAAACAACCAATATGAGAGATTAGTTAGGGTATGTGAATTCACCTAATCCATCCAATTGAGTTTCATGAAAGCACATCATTGTGGTTTAATTATTCATATTGATGACCGTGTTTGTCTAAATTATCCAAAGTCCCCTCTCGAGATAAATCGGACATATTCCACATACACTAATATCCTATCTCTCAATGGTATATCCAAGTGTATGAAAATGCATTAGTCACAATAAACACCCTATGTGATCACACAAACAAATTAGTATATCTCTATCTAATTCTACTTGTGGTGGACATTACATCGAGCACGTTGTAGGCGTCTCCTCTCGGTACATAACACACAACCAATTTATCATCTAAATGTAGGCCTTTACATTCACAAGCATTAAGCATAATAATACCACTCAACAACACAATAATCAACCACAACAAATTAAATAATCAATTTATTCAAGTTTCATAGAAAATGATCCATCAAAACCCTAACTTACAAGTTTAATTCATAATCAAGATTTACAATTATTAAACTAAATTAAACTAACTAAAACAATTAAAATAAAGCGAGACGGATTAAATGGAAAATAATGCTATGTGGTCACACGGTCCTAATCACGGAAATGAAAAACATATTGATTATTATTAAGCACATAATATCATGAAATAATATAACAATATATTTATAATCAATAACTCACAAAATCCGTTTATAGTTCCGAAAATCACCTAACAAGAGTTCTAACAACTCATAATCATTAATGAATAATCAAAGGAAGAATAATGAGATGAAATACAACCCATCGAAGCTCTTAAGAATCGAAATCCCGCTTTGGTCTGGCTGGAACTTCTCCACTTTCGATCTTCGTCTTCTTCGATGAACAATCATGACACTAGAGATGTGTTGGTGTTTGTGGTGTTGCTTTGTGATTTGGATGATGAAAAGAGGTGAGAAATCAACCTTGGCCGCAGCTTGGAGCTGCCAAAGTCTGTCCAAGTCGAACCCTCCAAAGCTGCTGCCTCCTTTTCCTTTTATAACCCGCTGCTAGGTCATCAGATTTTTGGCTGCCCCGACCGGTGCTCGCGGTGACAGATCGCCTTACACGTTGGACAGTTGCAAGTCTTCACCGCGAGCAGGATGGCGAGCAGCTTTGGTCGTGATCGTGGTCGCTTCACTCCCTGGTCTGCTTGCTTTCTGCCACCGCGAGATGACCACGCAAGCACAGGTCTCAAGCTTCTGGTCGCGCTGCAATCTGGTGCAGCTCTCTTCTTCTTCCATTGCGAGCAGAACTGCGAGCAAGCTGGTCGCGAGTTTGATCGCGCTGCTCTCTAGTTCTACTAGTTCTTCTTCACCGCGAGCAGCTGGGTTGTGAGCCAAGGATCGCGGTGCAGCTCGCCATACTCCCTAGAGTGCTGCACCATCTGCCACCGTGAGCTGCTATAGCGACCCATGGTTGCGTTGCCTCCTCGCCATACACACTGCCAATTCTTTCTTCTTGGATTTCATGCGATGGACTAGCAGCCACGTTCTTTTAATTCTTTTCGCTGTCAAGGTGGTGAATAGCCTTCATGCATGAGTTGTTCTTCATTTGCTTGCCATACACTGTTTTCGTAAAATCACGTGTGAGCTAGCTGGTTGCCACAACTCTTTTCTCATGCATGCATACAAGCTTTTATTATCCTTTACACGTGTAAACCAATTGGTGAGCTTCTTCAATCCTTCCATGCAAGGTGGCAAGCAGCTTCTTTAATCTTCATTTTCAATTTATCATGTGCAATGGTTATTCTCCAATTGATCCATGACTTTTCTCTAATTTAATCCTAGCAATGTGTTGCATTTTCATATGCTTCCCCAAAGTACCTAAATTGCAGGGTTTCGCCTTGCATAATCGAATATTCGCATTAATTCACGAGGCTCTCCTAAAAGCTGCACAAGCTCACAAAACACATCAAACATACCGAATATACTCGAAATTACAATTAAAAGATACGGTTCAGGTGATATAAAAATATAACAATTATCGACCTATCAATGACATGAGCACGTGACGCACAACACAATCACATACTATGGTGCCTCGTAAAACCCTAAAGATTTTTTTACTTCTAGAAGCATCCTTGTAACACCCCCTGACCCAACCCGACTGGATTGACCCAGGGAGCGCTACCGGGTTTTCAAAACTTTTCTTAATTCTGTTTCTAATTTGAAAGTCAAATAATTTATAATTTAAAAACCTTTCTAGTGAGCCCATCAAATATATTTTAAAATTTTCGACAGAGTTCCCTTTGTTTTTCTGATTTCCCAAAAACCCTGTTTTAACAAAAATTCAAATAATATAATAACAAACACTTATAAATCTTATTTTTCAAAGTGCAACTTTCCCAAACATTTTAAATAAAACCATACATAAATTATATATACAAATATAAATTATAAAACATAAACTATTATACAAATAGTTACAAAACCCATATTTTCGCATTTTACAAACTTCTGTATATGCATGCTTAAGTAATTAATTTACAAACAAAGTTTAAATAAAACTACCCAAATAATGTGACTCTGACTCTTCTTCTGCAGCTCTCAATTCTTCAGTCCTTTATTCACTGGAACCTCTTTTACCTACGCGTGATAAACATTAACGCGCTAAGCATATCGCTTAGTGAGTGTACACTAAACTTAATTATCAAAATCATAAAATAATTTCATAATAAAAATATCACAATATTATCATATATAAACATATCATTATTCAAATCAATCACGGAAATAAATTATATGAAATCAATTCAATAGAAGCAACTCAATTAAATTAATAATTCATACGAAATCGAGTTATCAATTCTTTTATAATCATTTTATTCAAGTCATTCTCAATTCTGACCCTTTGGTATACTCAACATAATTCAAGACTGGAATATGGGTCGTTCGACCTCTGTGGCTGTCAGTCGAACATAACTCCCAACCCTAAGACCGAGTGTTCGGTATCCTAGAGAGGTACATATCTCCCTATCCCAGGGCGAATCCTTAGGAAGGTACGTGTCTCCCTACCCCAGGACGAATCCTTGGGGAGGTACGTGTCTCCCTACCCCAAGACGAATCCTTGGGGAGGTACATAATATCAACATCAAGATCAATATCGGTGCAATACTGCTAAAATAACCCAGCTGATATATCAACCTCCTATATCCGTTTCCTATGCTCAAGTATACTTGGGCCGTTTCCAATACATAAGATTCAAAATATTCATATCAAATTAATTCAAAATCATTTTCAAAACATTGTTCATACAATGATTAATTCGAAAACTCACTTTATAAATGAAATTCGATTATATTAAAATGTTCTGAAAATTAAAATCAGATAGACACATATACGATAACATAATTCACAATTATTAAGCAACTCAGTTACCAAAATCATTTTCAACAAAATTCTGAATTGAAATAAACTCAATACAAATCAATATTATTATTACCCAAAATCAATATTTCCATCAGTTATCAATTTCAATGAATCTAAGATCATAATCGCATATATTTTATAAAACGGAAATCCTCTCAATTATTTCAAAATCAATATCAAGTAACTATTTAGAAATCAAAGTATTCAAATCACAAATATATAGATATAGAAACCGAAAGTTAATTATAACAATATATTCTGGAAACTAAAATTATCAAAATTAACACAATCCACATATATAACATTTCAAAATCATTTTCAAAAATTTATTCACAAAACAATTCAATTAAACTCACGAATTCTTAATAAATTGAACTAATCAATTTGAATCTGAAAACTAACACTTCAAATCAAAGTGTACACCAACCTAGATACCGTTTTTACGCCTTTTCTTTTCTAGGTTTTTCTTTTTCCTTTTTCCCTTTTCCTTCTCTTCATTCTTTTCTTTCTCCTTTCTTCTTCTTCCTCTTCTTCTCTCTTCTTTCTCTCTCTTCTTTCTCCTCTCTCTTTCCTTTCTCCCCGTCTCTCTTTCTCTCTCTCTATTTCTCTTTCGTCTTTCTTGAAATTTTCACCGCCTCTTATTTTTTTATAAAAATTTGGTCATCGCGACAGCTCCTCGCGACCTGTGGTCACGCCACCTGGTCGCGTTGCTCACTGGAGTGATTTCATCGCCTTCATCGCGATCAACCATCGCAGTGTCTGGTCGCGATGCTCACTGCCTAAAAATCAATATTTTCGCCGCGAGCTACTCATCGCGATCCCTGGTCGCGGTGAGTGGTCGGGGTATTCACTGTCTCAAATCATCATTTTTCACCGTGAGCTGCTCATCGCGATCCCTGGTAGCGGTGAGTGGTCGCGGTACTCACTACCAACATTTTCTTTCTTTTTCATGCATTCTTTCTAGACCGCTCCACCTTGTCCACCTGAAAACCGTAAAAATATACATACATTTAATTATACTTTCCACCTCTCAAATCATAAATTTCATATTCCCATACTCCATATTAATTAAACTACACTTTCATATTTATACGAAATTAGAGATGTTACAATCCTAACGCTCGACATCAATACACTAAAAGTACTCCATAGAGCATACGATTTCTATTTCTAAAATGCGCTAAGCACAGCCACAAACAAGATTCAACACAGACAGTAACCTAGAGATGGATCTAGGGCAGTTCTTAACCAAAATGACGAAACTTCAAACGCAAGTCATAAAAGACATGAACAAACATGGCATGACAGTAAGTGTAGAAACAAGAAAATGCATTCACTCAAGACAAATAAATGAAATAACTTGAAAAGAACAGTTTTTAGGCCACCAACCTTGAAGATTCTTGAAGAAAGAGCGAGAAAAGCTCCCTGGAAGCAATGGAAACTTGCAACTAAAAAGCACGAAAAACTACCAAGAAACGAAGAGCACGGCAAAAAGAGGGTGAAAAGTAAACGTAGAAAATAAAACTAGGGTAAGAAAGTCACTTAAATAGGCCTCTAAGCAATAACCGCATAGAAGGCACGTGGCACCCAGCGATTGGTAGCACATTGTCCCGTGCGACAGTTGAGAAGACAACCCATCATTGCAGCCGCACTTACTCCTCGAAACCGTACGTCTCATTTAACGTGACACGACGTTTCACGAACCGTCACCCCGTGAGTCAATAGGGCGCCAAAGACATTCTCAGTGTTCGACCTACAACGCTACATCTCTGGAGTAAACTGAAAACAATACCATATGACATCTGCGAGTACCTCACAACCACATTGATTAAAATGTCGCCCCCTCACAAGATGTTTTACGCTTTTTCACAACTATGATTAACTTCAAAATCGCCGCACAACTTAATCGCGGCGTTAACGACAACATGACACACCACTCTCACAATTTTAGATAAAAACTAAGAGAGTGAGGGGCAAACTGTAGTGGCTAAAAATAGCCCATAGAAAACTTAAGGTCTAAAATACGGCCCAAAACAGGTCAAAAGCCCAAGACTCACAAAAAGAGTGCTCGACATGGTCGTACACTCAAAGGTCGTCACAACGATAATCTAATCTACAACAAAAACGGGACTGACCATCGACTGCACGACATATAGCACAGCGGATGACATAAGCCTAAGGAATGTCGATCGGCTCAGTCGACAGGCTAACCGCCTCCACAACGTTGACCCAATTAGCACATTGACTGAGTCAAGTGGCCGGAGTCAAAGTGTTATCCAGCCACCACCCGATATTTCAGGAATCTAGGATATTTCGGGGCACGACATCCCCAAATATCCGGAATAACCATTATCACCTTCAGACCCCTATAAATACAAGCCCTAGGCTTCACTTTGGGGGTCAAGCATTTTTTTTACTTTTTAAAGGCTCGTTACTCTGCTTAAATCACTCAAGCACACGACAAGCTAGCCAGTGCACGACCTAGCCTTCGATTCACGTCATCATCACCAACTCTTTGCTACAATCCATTTGACGCATTCTGATCAATACCAAACGACGCACACTATTCGATACCGCATGACATACAGTCATACCAGGTATTATTCATCCCTTTTGATCATTCCACGACCATATACACTATCTAACGTGGGCGTTGGAGGCTATTTAGCTGAAACCACCCCGGTGTCCCAACTACACAACCCTTTCTGTTGTTTTGCATATCGTCGTCCCCCCTATTATTAATTACCGTAGACTGCCAGGTCATCAAGCGTAAATTTCTGCATCTATAATTGTCTAGTTATACACAGGGTCTACTGGTCTGTTCAGGCGGATTTCAGGATTCCCTGCTTGTCGAGTGTGACGCTTTGCTACTAAGTGCGAAACACCGTTGATTTCCAAACCTCCACTGATGACGTGCACAATTCTCTTATGTCAAAGGGGTTTTAGGGGTAAAGTGTTATGCTCGTCATATCGAGCTAAGGTGTTTTTGCCTTTATCTGTGATATACTCCTTGAGGTACCTCTTTTTTAGGAGCTCAACTACTTCGAATTTCAAAGCGATGCAGTCTTCTATTCGGTGCTTGTGGTCTCCATGGAAGTCGCACCATTTTGTAGAGTCCTGTTTGTCAGTTGGACTCGATATCTTGCCTGGCCATTTCATTGAGTTACCTAGATTCTTCATAACCGTAATGACCTCTTCAAGCGTGATGCTAAAGTTGTACTCGAAAATTCTCGACCTAGGCTTTTCTGGTTGTCGACCCTGTCTGTCGTGTATATGTCAACTATCACGCGGTCAGTTGTTTCTACGACCACTAGTGGGATATGGTTCTGGTCTGCGTTCTGCGGACCTATGCTCGACACACCAATTACATCAATCTTCGTTTTGCCATACCTTGAAAGGGTATAATTTACTTCGCCCTCCTCCCACTTGATCTGAGCCTATGCTTCGCCAAGGACATCTTCTATCGTCTTGCATGGATATTTTTTCAGATCCTTGTAGAGATCGAAGTCACGCAGAAGGCCTTTACTGGAAGCAGAAATAGTCGTAGTTTGGTTGTAGTGCGGGATCAATACCTTTTCTTTATTGAAGCGACCGAAAAAGTCGCCCAGAAATTGCCTCGACATTGACTGATCGTGTAGAGGTCGTCAAATTATTTCTCCAGCTTTCGTCTGCTAGCGAATTACTCGACAAAGGTATCATTGAGTTGAGCAAAGAATGCAATGGAATTATTGGGTAGGTTTGTGTACCACTTTAGAGTAGGCTCAACGAGGCTAGATCCAAATCCTTTGCACATGCAGACCTCACGTAGATCCCTTGGTATTACTACAATGAACATTTGTTTCCTGTACAGTACAATATGGTCGTCGAGATCTATCGTGCCGTCATAATACTTCATATTGGGGAAGCTGAACTTCCTTGGTATCTCCACGAGTTTGATGGCATCAACAAGTAGGGAGTCGGCAAATCTATTGGCAGCACTTTTCTTGATGAGGGCTAGCATTCTAGGAATGCACTGAATCAGAGCCTCCATCTCTGCGAACCTACAAACTAGATCACGATCAGATAAAGCAGAAATCGAGCTTACTGGGTTTGTCGAAAGGACAGTCAGTTGGCATGGTTTGGGTCTGCTACTACTTGATTCTACCATGGATCTATCCCTAGGTTCACCATATTTACAGGTGGTGGTGCAAGATTTGGTAGAACCGCCTCTAGAGTCACGGTCAACATTTCTAGTACTTTTCTAGTTGGATCGATTATAACCTATTCTGGAGCTGTATCACCTTCAATGACCGTTGGGTTTGGATGGCCTACAGCCGACCTGAGCTCGAAAATGGGGTGTTGAGCATTAAAGGTTAATGTCGCCGGGGTCTTTTGTCCTGGAGCGGATGACGGGTTAACATTAATCTCGTATTGAACGTGTCCGAACCCTGGTAGTGGTGTTGTCGACGTCCTCAGCGAGTGACTCTGGTTTGTAGCTCTTTGTTCTCAACGTGCATGGCTTTGTTCTCTGCCTCTAACGCTTGGAGCAGTTCGGAGTTTTCGTTCATCTGTGCTACTAGTAGTGTGAGCTGGGCCTCGAGAGCTGTATGGTTCGATTCGTATACCATATCGTTTGAACGTCGATGGAAATTGTGCTAGTTTGACGTTGTTGGCCCCACGGTGGGCACCAAATTGTAGACACTGGAATCTATAAATTGGATCCGGGGATCTACGATCGAGTGATTTTGGAGCCAACAACCTGCAAACAGTAAATGTACGGTCGAACTCTTAGGACACTAGGGTGGTACCAGCCAAATAGTCTCTAATGCTCAAGTTAACCAACGAAGTCGAGTAGAAAAAGGAAAATTGAAAGAGTTTAAACCTGAAATGATGTGTTTTCGAGCGTAGCATAATGGTCAATGGGTTGAGCATACGGTAGTCTAAGGTACCAATATAAACGCAGTTGAGCTAAGTGTTGGACCTAGAGTCAACTATGTCGAATGAAGGCTAAATTTTCTAAGTATAACATGATAGCTTCAAAGAGTAATTTGCGTGACCCTTACTTCTGAAGCTTAGGTTTATATTTATAAGAAGACAATAGTGATTGTTGTTATTATGTTCCAAGATATCAGAAATCCTTGTTATCTCAGAGCAGTTGAGCCGAGTAAACGACAATTTAACTGAATCAGTCTTGACTTGGTTGGACTTGGTCTACCCATGCGTGGCGGATGAACTTTTAAGTCTTTGGCCTGCTTTTGGGCCGCATTAATTCATTTTTGGGTCAATTACGGGTCCAAACCTGCTTTGGGCTATTTTTAACCACTACAATATACGTCTTTTGTTATGCATGCATCTTTCACTATGTGTTAATTATATTAATTTCATTTTATTTTATGCATGTACTTTCTATAAATTATTTCAATATGTGTATTAGTTATATTAATTTTAATTTACCTTCTATAATTTAAATAAAGTTCATACACATCTTTTATCATGTATGCAGCTTTCATTATGTGTATTAATTATATTGATTTTAATTTACTTTATGAATGTACCTTCTATAAATTAAATAAAGTTTATATATATATATATTATGCATGCATTTCAATATTTGTATTGATTATATTAATTAATCTACCTTCTATAAATTAAATAAAGTTCATATAAACCTTTTATTATGTATGCAGATAATTATATTAATTTTAATTTACTTTATGCATGTACCTTTAATATGTGTATTATATATATATATATATATATATATATATATATTATGCATGCATTTTAATATGTGTATTAATTATATTATCTACCTTTTCAAAACTTTAAATCTGTCTATAAATAGTATTAGTAAGTATTCATGCAAATTTATCAAAAGTCACTGGGATAAAAATTCATAGGCTATACATGTATTGAAGAAGGATCAAAAAATTCCCCATAAAAATCTTCTTCTTTTTTTTTCTAACCTGTACTCCATTATTTTCATACATACCATGCTTTTACATTGTATTAAATTATTTATTATACCATATTTTAATTGAAAAATGAAATCTATATGGGTTGAGAGTTTAGAAAGTTTTTTCTTTTTTTAATTTTTGTAATACATTTATTTTAAATAACTCGTGTGATAATTAATGGGGTCTAAATCTATGTTAAAAAAAATTAACTACAACTAAAAACCAAGTTTATGAGTCAAGTTTAGAAAGTTTTTTTTTTTCTATATTTGTGCTTTAACTTTTACTAATAGAAATGAGTATCCTCACACCGCGACCATGCCGAGTGTGCTTGTCATATTACTTACAGAATTTGTAAATTGAATTTCTTTATTTCGAGTTGCAGATTTCATCTCATGTCATTCGAATTTTGTAGATCTGCCTTTGATTTCACACGCATGTATAGAATTCACATTTAAAATGATTCCTTGTGTTATTCCTTGTCCCTGGAGGAAAAAGATGAACCTGTTACCAAGTTAGATGTTAGGCTGCAAGAGGCGGGTTCACGAAAGTTAGAATTCTGTTTGCCTGGCAAGCTCATTTCCAATAAGTTAGTCAATAGGGAAGCATTTCGAGCAATTATAACTAGGATATGGAGGATACGGTTTAGGGAGGAAGTAGAGGTAATTCGTGAAAATACTTTTGTATTTTAGTTTGAGGATGTTTTGGACCGTAATAGGGTTCTGAAAGGTGGACCTTGGAGCTTCAATAATGCGTTACTTGTGCTTGAGGTTCCTACGGGATCGGGTTCGTTAGCTAATATGAACTTTGGGTCGGCTGAATTCTGGGTGCAACTTCATAACGTCCCTCTTCTATGCATGACTAAGGATATTGGTCGTTTCTTGGGTGGCCAGATTGGACAGGTTATGGATGTTGATTCAGGGCAGTCAGGGGACTGCTTCGGCAAATATTTGCGAGAGCGAGTTCGCATTGACATCCGAAAGCCTCTAAAATGATTCCTACGGGTGGACATTTTGGGTGATGGTGTAGAGACGATTATGCCTTTCAAATACGAGAGGCTTCCGGAATTTTATTTTCAGTGTGGCTTCTTAAGGCATCCTTTACGTGACTGCATGGCGGCGTCTTCAGCAGATCCCCTAGCTGGATCCGAACGTCATAAATTTGGTGCTTGGTTGAGGGCGGGTAGTCCGCCGCGATCCACAGGGAAATCTCGCCGGTAACGAGCCTTCCGTCTGGGAGTAAACCTCAGTCAGATGAGGTAAGCAATGTTGTCCCTAGTAAACCTTTGTCCACGACATCTCATAATAAGGGTGACTTGACAGGGGATGCAGTCGGGGTCCATGCAGACCCTACGGGGTTGGTTGAGGCACAGGTCTTATTGACAGAGGTTCAGTATCCAGGTGAGGATAATGGTCTGCTGGTCCAAGATATTGAGGAGGTAGCGAATAAAGGGACTGCGACGGTGTTTGAGGATATAGCATGTCCTCCTTTGGCTACTCTTCATGCCTTCAATTCTAAGGTGTTGATGGAAGGTGAGCAAAGGCAGGGATTCTCCATAAATTCTATTTTGGCAAATAATAAGGTGGATGGTCCACCGCTGGTCGTTAAAGGTTCGAGCTTGCTGCAGGAGAACAAGGAGGAAGGGCACAGGGGTTTTAAACTGGAAGGTAGTGTTGTGGCTGCTACTGTGGATGCAGTTGAGAATAATTTTGCTTCTATTGGGATGTCTAAACGAAAAGGCTGGAAAAGGAGGGCTAGAGCAGGTTTGGATAATGGGGATGCAGTCATGGTTCAAGCTCAGTTGGGTAAAAGAGATTCGACTAGTGATACGGCAGTAGGGACTTTGGGTTCCAAAAAGTTGAAGACTAAGATACTTGAGAGTGAGTCTCCTCTTAGGATATCAGCAGGCCAGGTTCATCCGGCCAGCCGGACCTCATGAATGCTATCTTCTGGAATGTCTGAGGATTAGGGAATTCTCGGACATTCAAAGTTCTGCAACGGTATTTGCAGAAATTTTCCCCAGACGTGGTGTTTTTGATAGAAACTCGTTCTGATTCGCGTTACTTGAAAATTCTTCGGGTTAAGTTTGGTTTTGCGGGTAAACTTGTAGTTGACAGTGTAGGCAAGAAGTGTGGTCTTTGTTTATTTTGGTTCAGTAATATTGATGTTAGTCTGTTGTCTTTTGGTTTGTTTCACATAGATGTAAGGGTGGTCTCCCATCGTAATAAGATTTGGCAATTGACAGGTTTCTACGATAACTCTGATCCTTCCCAAGGGATTCATTCGTGAACCCTTCTTCGGCGCCTCCATGGCCTCTCTTCTCTTCATTGGCTCTGTGGATGAGACTTTAATGAAATTGTTAGGGATTTTGATAAGGATTAGTGGGCTGCAGAAACCGAGATACCTTATGGTTAACTTTCGTGATGTCCTGGATTCGTGTGGTTTTGAAGATTTGGGTTATCAAGGGCTCGATTTTACTTGGTGCAATAAGCGTAGTGGTACAGCTATGATTTAGGAGCGTCTTGACTATTGTGTGTGTGATTTTTCGTGGAGAAATCTTTTTCAGTAGTGACAGCTTCGCTTTTGTGGTAGTGGGGCTCGGATAATTGTCCCTTACTCCTTACTATTTCTGAAGTTACTCAGGGAAGTCAGACCCCTTATGGCTCTCGCAGATTCCATTAAGAATCCTGTTGGGCAGGACTTGAGGAATGCTCGACTTTGATCAAAGCGGAGTGGACCAATATTGGGAATGACGTGGATAGTGTGCATAAAAATATTGCTTCGACTTCTAATGCTCTTTCTAGGTGGTATCATACTATCAATGCTTCTCTTTGGGTTAACATAAACAAACCACAAAAATTACTTGATTCTTTAACAGTTGGTGACTCGATTGGTTCCTGGAGTGAGATTCGAAAAGCCGAGATTGCTCTTGACAATTTGTTGGCCACGGAAGAAGACTTTTGGCGTCAAAGGTCCAGGGTCGAATGGCTCCGCAGTGGGGATCATAATTCTCATTTCTTTCATGACCAAGCGACCACAAGAAGTTCCCGTAATGTGATTAAAGGTCTGGTGGACAGAGCTAGTATGTGGCGGTCCAGGCAGACAGATTTGGAGAGGTTAGTAGCTGATCATTTTAGTAGTATTTTTTAGTCCTCTCGGCCTCAATTGGATGACTTGCGGTCTGTGACGGAGTATGTTCCCTTGCGGTTGTCATCGCAACGCAAGAGGTTTCTTGATGGTTCTTTCAGTTCATAGGAGGTGCGGACGACATTGTTTGATATGTCGCCTTACAAGGCACCTGAAGAGGACAGATTCCCTTCTGGTTTCTTCCAGCAATATTGGGAGACTGTGGGTCCGGTGGTTACTAGCACTTGTCTAGGTTACCTGAATGAGGGATGATCGATGGAGTCGGTTAATAGAACTCTAGTTACTTTGATTCCCAAAATTTGTAAGGTGCAGAGGATTACGAATTTTAGGCCTATTAGCCTTTGCAATGTGGTTGCTAAAATCATTGCTAAGGCACCAGCGAACCGTCTCAGGGTGGTCTTGGATGAGGTTATTTCTTGTGCTCAAAGTGCTTTCATTCCCGGTCGAGTTATAATGGATAAAGCCATCATAGGTTTTGAGTGCATGCATGCACTTAAGCGGAAGGTCAAGGGGAAAATGGGGTATCTTGCCATCAAGCTTGATATGTCAAAGGCGTATGACCTTGTCGAGTAGATCTTTCTAGACTATATCATGGGGAAGTTGGGGTTTTCTCGGTTATGGATTGATAGGGTGATGCGTTGTGTCACCACAGTTTCGTACTCCTTCCTCATTAATGGTGTCCCGAGCAGGGTGGTGGCTCTTTTTAGGGAGCTTAGGCAAGGAGATCATCTCTCTCTCCGTACTTATTTTTGCTCTGTGCGGAGGGTCTTTCTTGCCTATTGAGTGATGCTGAAGATAAGAAGTTATTATCAAGTTTCAAATATAATCGGTCGGGGCCAAAAATTTCACACCTTTTCTTCGCTGACGATAGTATGATTTTCACTCGTGCTTTGTCCTCTGATGTTCAAATTCTGAAGGATATCCTTGGTTTGTATGCTCGCGCTTCAGGGCAGGTTGTTAATTTTGATAAGTCGGCGTTGTGTTGTAGTAAGCAAGTTTCTCATTCAGAGGGAGTGAGTTTGGCTCTTGTGCTAGGGGTTAATTTGGTACTTTGCCATGAGCGATACTTAGGCCTCCCGAGTTTTGCTTCCAAAGATAAAAAAAGTCTGTTTGCTAGTATTCGAGATAGGATTTGGAGCAAGTTAAAAGGGTGGAATTGTAGCCTTTTTTCTGTGGGAGGCTGTGAAATGTTGATTAAGGCGGTCGTTCAAGCTGTTCCGACGTACAGCATGAATCTCTTCAAGTTGCCGTCTTCCTTAATCAAAGATATTAATAGTCTTTGTGCTCATTTTTTGTAGGGGAAGTAATGGAGATTCGAAGAAGATTCATTGGGGTGCATAGGCCAAGCTCTACAAAAAAAAGTCAGAGGGTGGCTTAAGGTTTAAGGACTTGACAATGTTTAATAAGTTGATATTGGCTAAGCAATGTTAGAGGTTAATTCGTAATCCGACTTCCTTAGTTGCTAGAGTCTTCAAAGGGTGCTATTTCCCTTCGTCGCACTTCCTAGACGCGAGGGCTCATGCTTTGAGCTCTTTTGTTTGAAAGAGTTTCGTGTATGGGAGGGACTTAATTGAGAAAGAGAGTAGATGGTGGATTGGAGATGGCACATTGGTTCCGATTTATTCTGGGCATTGGGTTCCTAAGCCCTCATCCTTTCAAATTCTATCTCGGCTGGTTCTTGATGTGGCAGCCCCTGTGAGTGTGCTTAATTTACCATCGGGTGATTGGGATGTGAGATTGGTGGAAGAGGCCTTCCTCTCGGTTAATAGAGATGTTATTCTTTCCATCCCCTCGACCTTAGCTAGTGTGTCGGATACCCTGTGTTGGCACTATGATCCTTCTAGTAAGTTCACGATTAAAAGCGGGTATCGTTTTAGTAAGTCTATTGAGTTGGTGGTCAGCCCGTCAGGAGGTTCCTCCATTTCTGCGTGGTGGAACACTTTGTGGAACTTGCATATCCCTCTTAAAATTAAAGTTTTTATTTGGAAGGCTAGTTTAGAGTGGATTCCTACCAATCTAAACTTAGCTAAGAGAGGGGTGATGGTGGATCCTTGTTGTTCGATAGGTTGTGGTAATTTTGAATCTTCGCTTCATGCAGTTTGGGGTTACAAAAAGCTTAAGAGCTATATGATTGCTTGTGGTGCGCTGTCGGGGTTGGCTGGACTGGCTCAGCTCAAGTTGTTGGATTTTTTTGTGTTGGCTAGTGCACAGCTGATGGAGGCCGAACTAGAGTTTCTCTGTGTGGTGTGCTGGAGATTGTGGACTAAGAGAAATAATTTTGTGCATGGCAAGCCATCTCTCTCTGTTGAAAATGTGGTTGCTTGGAGTAGAAGCTTCCTGCATGAGTTTCATGCTACTATTTCTTCTCCTATTTCTGCACCTATTCTTGACAAAGCTGTCAGATGATAGACGTCTCTGCCTTCAAGCTTATGGAAGATCAATATTGATGCCGTGATTGATTCGATCAAGGGTCTGGTTGGGATTGGTATTATCATCCGGGATCACTTGGGTCGGGTTTGTGCTTCATCAGCGCAGCGCATTTCTGCTTTCTTTTCCCCCCAGCTTGCTGAAGGTTCTGCTCTTTTCCGTGGACTTCGTTTTGCTGCAAATTCGGGGTTAGTTCCAACTTCTTTAGAATCAAATTCTGCAAGAGTTGTGGCTACTATTAACTCAGGTTGCGTTGTTGCTTCGGAATTCGGGTTGGTTTTGCATGAGATTAAATTGGCTCTCTTTGAATCTAATATCTCTTCTATTTGTTTCGCTCCTAGAGTTTGTAATCAGGCTGCTCATGCCTTAGCCAAGTTGGCATTGACTCTTGATTTAGATTTATTTATGATAGAGAGTGTTCCTCCCTCAGTGGAGTATGTAGCGTTGGCAGATTTGCCAAAGAAGTGTTGGTTTTGATTAATGAATGTTCCTTTCAAAAAAAAAAAAAAAAGGGAGAATTGCACTCAAGTATCCTGACATTTATCATAATTACATGTTTAATGTCAGTTTTGTCATAATTGCACTCGAATACCCTACTTTCAGTTGACCACCGTTAAAGTGACGGTTGACCAAACGGTTCAAGGGCAAATTGGTCTTTTACGTTTAAATTCATTTTTAAAAAAATTTTAAAAATCATCCAACCAATAAAAACATGTCACGTCATATTTTAATTAATTTTAAAAAAGTAACCATATTTTTAAATAAAATAATATATTAAAAATATTTTTTAAAAAAATTAAAAAATAAATTAAAAAAAAAACAGATGGAAGAGATATGGGTTTCCAGATCTCTTCCACCACATCACCAAAAAAAAAATTTAAAAAAATTCTGATGGTTTCCAGATCTCCGTTGCCGCTCTTCGTCTCCCCCGTCGCTGGTTTGTCGCCCCCGCCACTGATCGCTCCAGCAACCAGGGTTCGTGTTTGAACACGAATCTAGATCTGGGTTCGAGCACGAACCCAGATGGGTTCGAGCACGAACCCAGAAGCGGGTTCAAACACGAACCCAGATCTCTGGGTTCGTGCTCGAACCCAGATGGGTTCGTGCTCGAACCCATTTGGGTTCGAGGTCGAACCCAGATTTCTGGGTTGGTGTTCAAACCCACTTTTGGGTTCGTGTTCGAACCCGCTTCTGGGTTCGAACACGAACCCAGATCTCTGGGTTCGTGCTTGAACCCAGAAAGTTGAGTTTTCAATTTTTTTTTTTTTTTTTTTTTATCCTTTGTAACTCTTAAGGAATCCAGATCTGAAAAAAAATTTTCATATCCAAATCTGAGTATTTCTCCATCTGGGAATTGAGTTTTTGATTTTGTTTTTGTTTTTTTTTTTTTTTTTGAACTGTGAAAGAATCCAGATCTGGAAATTTCTTCCATTTCCAGATCTGTGATTTTTTTAATTTTTTTCAAAAAAAAAGATTTTAATTATTATCTTTTTTTAGTAATTATTTTTTTAATTTTATGATGTCAGAACACATGTGCAGGGGCAATCTCGTTATTTTACCATAATTCGTTTGGTCAACCGTCACTTTAACGGTAATCAACTAAAAGTAGGGTATTCGAGTACAATTATAACAAAACTGGTATTAAACGTGTAATTATAATAAATGTCAGGGTACTTGAGTGCAATTCGCCCAACAAAAATAGCAACTCTGTTTTTTTAACAAATACTATTAAGGGTTATTATCATTCTCCACCCTATAGTTTAGAGTATTCTCCATTTTCCACCCTATAATTTTATGTTCCTCTCTTTTACACCCTCTGTTAACTTCTGTTAGTATTTCAATTATAAATACTATTTTTCCCTTATTCTTTAAAATAATAATTAAATACTATTTAAATATAATAAATAAAAATAAATTCCCACCGTCCATCAGATCTGATGGACGCTGGGGATTAAACTCAAAATAAAAAAAAATATAACAAGTGGAGATCCAGATTAAATCTCCACCGTCCATCTTCAGCTGATGGACGGTGGGCATCAAACTTAAAATAAATAAAAAATTTTAAAAAAAATATATAACAAGTGGTGGGCCGTCCATCTCAAACTCAAAATAAAAAAAATTAAAAAAAATATATAACAAGGGGTGGAGATCCAGATCTCCACCGTCCATCTTGAAGATGGACGGTGGAGATTCAATCTGAATCTCCAGAGTCCAAAAATCCAAAAAAAAAAAAAATTTAAAATAGTAGTGGGATCCAGAACAGATATCTACCGTCCATCTCAAAAATGGACGGTGGAGATCCATCCACAAACCCAAAATAAAAAAAAAATAACAGTTCAAAAAAAAAATTAACAAACCACATCAATCCACAACCACAACCACCCCTCTACCCCATCAAAACTACACAACCAGTCAACCACCACAGAACCTCCCCCAAAGCCACCAGTCAGTCCAAAACCCCAACACCCCCCCCCCCCCCCCCCCCCCCCCCCCCCCCCCCCCCCCCTTACAACCTAGACTCCCCATTTTCATCATCAAAAAAAGAGAAGAGAAAGATAGAGAAGAGAGTTGAGGAAGAAGGAGAGAGTGAGATTAGTGATCGGTGAGGAGGAAGGAGAGAGAGAGAAAAGATAAAGAAGGAGAAAGAGAAAAAAAATCTGAGAGAAAGAAAGAGAAAAAAGTAAATGAGAGATGAGTTGGTGTGGGGCGATGAGAGAAAAGGGTGGGTGGGGTAGATGAAAAAATAAAAAAATCTTATTTTTATATTATTTTTTAATTAAGATTTTTTAGTTTAAAATTATTTATTTATTTTATTTTTTAAATTACTATTATACCCTTAAAAATTTAATAGTCAACTGTTAATTTTTTAATGGAATTTAACGGTAGGATATTTTTTAGAGATTTTTGTAAAATAAAGGGTGTAAAAAATAGAAAAATAAAACTATAGGATGAAAAATAGAGAATACTCTAAACTATAGGGTGGAGAATGATAATAACCCTACTATTAATTTAGAATTTGAAATACGAGTTAAACTCACAACTTTAAAAATATAAGTGTTAACACAAATCACAACTTATCTTGTCAACCAACTTTCTATTTAATGAAAATTTTGCCATTGCCACAATATATATATATATATATATATATATATATATATATATATATATATATATATATATATATATATATATATATATATATATAAGTTGATCTCATATGAAAGCACAATAAATGAGTGATAAATGCCAAGCTCCACAATCACATCTAAGATGGCTAAGGAAAATCACCCCATAACAAATACACTAGATCGGTTCACCTTTTAAATTAACCTAGAGATCTACTGTCAGCTAATGGAGGTCCAAGCCACAGCAAACACGTTCACAGAGGACGCGTAGAAAGATGTTACGCTGTCAGATGAAGGTAGAACTTAAACAGACAATAGAAGGAGAAATATTTTATATTTTAAAGGATAAAAATTATTTTAGTGCTTTATTATTATTTTTTTTTTGCTTTATTTTGTTTTTAATTTTTTAAAAATTTAATAATTTAGTCTTTCTATTCGTCCAAATATAATGGTGTCAATGATATTTTACTTATTAAATACAAAAATTAAAATTAAAAAAATAAAAATTAAATAAATATTATTAAATAAATATTTAATTTTAAAAATAAAATAATAATAATAATAATAATTGAAAAAAATTAAAAAATAAAAAGTAATTAATAATTAATCATTTTTAAAAATAATAAAATCTCCTCCTGATATTTTTAAAAATAATGACACACATGTATCGGCATAATGTTTTATCGATTTTGATGAACCACCGATATTTGATGACTATTTATTTGAGAAAATATCATATAAAAGCAATTCATATTTTGTGAATTATTTTTACAAGTCACACATTTCCCTTACCACGCAATCAATCTCCCAGACCCTCCGCACCATGTTGGACAGCAGTAACACCCATCTAAAGTTACCCTTCCCTACTTTCGGCGGCGATAACTCACAGTGATAGATTTTCAAAGATACATAATATGTTGAATTCAAGCACATACGATCAACCAAATTTGGAAACCCTCTTAATTGTGACAAATCCAATGTGTTGGAACTCCCGACAAACTTATTCGAAATATATCATTATGGACAAGGATAATTTGGGGATAATGAAATGATATGATCATAATTTCATAATACAATTGATTAGCTAGGAAGACTAAGTCATTGGTCAAATATGTTAGTTGTTTGTTTCATAGCATTTAGGTGTATATGCTTCTTCTTTTTGGGCATTACTGTTAGTGGATAATATTGTTTGTTAGTGGGATATAGTCATAACCACGGTTCCGAAACTGCTGATTCCAATTCCAGAACTGACGACTCTGGTTTCCCTAGGAAGGGAACCAGAATCAGAATCGTGGGGTACCGGTACCAATTTGAATTCTTGATTCGGTTCTTGGAACTTGCTGTTTCACGCCGGTTCCTGAACCGGAATTATTATTATTATTTTTTTTTTTACTCTAAGACACAAATTTTTTTTTTTTTAAAAAAAGGAATCGGCGGTTTGTTCCAATTCCCCACCAATTTTGAATCAGCGATTCCAGTTCCAAAAAATAAAAAATCATAACCAGGACCCTGAGTTCCGATTCCGGTTACTCAATTTAAAACTGATTCTGAACCGAAATTGGTGGCAGTGCGATTCGAACCGCCCGGTTCGAACCGAACTATGACCAACACTAGTGGGATAATTGCTTCTTTTCTTTATGGGTAGTTGCTGTTTGTAAAACCTGTCAGTTAAGCAAAATTTATAGCAAGTATTAATTTAAAATGTAATTTTGAATTATTAAATTTTTATAGATTAATTATTTATTGTAGTGATTTTATTTATTTTTTAAAGATTTTTAATTTTGGTGTTAATTTATTTTTAAAATATATTTTTGTATTTTTTTAATATTTAAGGGTTTTTTTATAAACTTTTTCTATTTTATAATTATAATTTTTTTTGTTAACACATATTAATATAAAATTAAGATTAATTTATTAAATTTTTAAAAAATAAAGTATAAAATTATATTTTTAATTTAATAATTTAAATTTAAAAATAAAATAATTAATGTACATATTTAACTGTTAAAAATTTAATACAAAAAATTAAAATAATTAATTTTTAAAAAGAACTACTATGCAAATTAAAAAAATATCAGTCAACAAAATAATAGCTGCCAAAATAAATTTTGTCAAAAAAAAATGTAGCAATGAGATTTAATGTTCGAAGCAAAGTAAACGGACAGCATATTTTGCATGCACCATTGAAAATGGGTTGGGCACTGTGATGATAACTTTGGAGTGGGGGGACCCATGAGACAGGGCTTTTTTGTCCAATTGCGGTGCGCATCGTTCACACGTTACCACAAAACGACATCATTCGGGCACAGTTTTTGAGTATGACCGACAACCTTTTCACTAAAAGCACTGACTTCACTTTTCGGTTTCACATGGCTGGTATTTTGTATACAGTAAAACTTTTGATAAAATAAAAAAAAACTGTCGGTCCGGATTAATTATTAAACACTGTTCGAATATCTATTTTTATAGTGAGAGAATATTATTCCTATAATAAGAAAAAAAACTACCCATATATATATAAGGGAAATCAAATTTCTTACTATTAAAGTGGGAGAGAAGTACACTAGTTATTTTAATTCAAGTGGATGTACTGTAAAATATATTGTTGCAATTTTAATGTTGTAAGAAGTTAATATTTTGGATGTAAAATATATTGTTGCTATTTTAATGTTGTAAGAAGTTAATATTTGGATGGAAAAGTAAAGGTGAAAATATTTTTGACAATTATTGAAACTATGGGGTAAAATCATGTATATAAATTTATTAGGAATGTTTTTAATAATATTCCATAATTATAATAGGAGTTAAACGGGCTACCAATAAATACGACGATACACATATTAGACCACTAATTTTTTTTTTATAATTGAGGTTTTAAGTAACCTCAAATCCAATTGAAAACTATATCTATATGCATTTAAAAGGAGATGGAATGAATATTAATTAGCTTATATACGAGAGTATAAAGAATCTAATCATAAACATCCATATTCACACCTATCAATTAAAAAAAAACATATTCCATTTTGTGGCTTAACGACATGATGGAAAATTAACAGAAAAAAAAATACTCATTCATTTTTATAATATTTCAACTTTGAATTGTCACCATCGTATGTATAAAAAAAAAAATATATATATATATATATATATTTTTTAACGAATCAGTCAATAATATTTTACCCTCTCATATTTTAAAAATAATCATTTTCTCTCCTAAAATTAATTTTTCATTCAAAATGTAATATGATGACAAAAAAAGTATGTAAAAAGACTTAATTACCCTTGAAGCATATTTACTTACCCTTCAAGGGTAATTAAGTATTTTTACTTACTTTTTTTTTATCATCATATTGGTTTTTAGATAGAAAATTAATTTCAAGAGAAAAAATGACTATTTTTAAATTTAAGAAGGTAAAGTATTGTTAATTGAATCGTTAGGGGAAAAATAGGAATATTTCTAAAAAAAATTACTCCTATAATTGGAACTGGACTGAACTAAAATTTAGTTCCATGTTTGGTGTGTTACTGGACTAGAAAAAGTGGGACTAATTATCTTGGGCCCACAAAAAAGATTGCACTATTCCTCATTATCTTAATCCTTTCAAATCTTAGGTCTAATTTAATCCCCTCTCTATCAATCCTTCACATTGTACTCTCCATCTCCTTTTTTTTTTTTAGATAATTCAAACAAATACTTATTTTGTATAAAATAGTTTAGTATAAACTATTTATTTTTTGTAAGTATATATAAAATTCACATCTCGTCTCACATTTCTTTATGCCTCTAAGTTGTATATAAAGAGAAAATTTGTTACATTTTATTAAAATACGTATATATAAAGTTAACGGATTTTAAAAGTTAGTTAAATATATTTTATTAAAATATTTTAATATTTTCAATATAAACTAAAACATATTATTATTGCATTTAAGATTTAAATTAAATAGTTTTATTTATTTTAAAATATAATTTTTTATTTTATTAAAAAATTAAATATTTTCATACTATATATAATAATTTAATATAATTTAATTTAAAATTTTAACCATTTTAATTTAATTTAAATTAATGTAAATTTAATTTTAACCAATTTTATTTTAATAAATAATTATATTTTTCTTGTAATTGATTTTAAATGATATATTAGTTTCATCAATCTTATATTGTATCAAATATAAAATACAGTTATCAGTTTTTTTTTTTCAATTCTATTTAACACTAAATAAGAGATAATACTATTTTTAGTTCAAACCATACTGTATCATACATATTCAAATAAAAAAAATCTATCAATAATATTTTATATTTATAATTTTATAAAATTAAAAATATAGTTTTTTAAAAAAAAAATCCAAAAATTAATGCAAAACAGTACCAAATACAGGTTTAGACTATTTTAATAATCTAACTCTTAATTCGATATATACCAAATATAAATTAGAACTTAGTTTCAGTTCAATCTATTCTAATCTCAAAATTTAGTTCAATCCAAATTAATCTTACCTGCCAAACAAGTCCTTAATGTCCAGGATAACATTAGTGAAAATATGTCTATCATCAAATCAAAAGCTTCTTTATTCGGCTTCTTCACGGTCCATCCGTGCAGGAATGATCCGACTGTTCAAGTAATACTTTATCGAATCGTGTAACATTTAATCTCAGCCATTTATTAGATCCTTAATTTTGACTTTAAAAATTAAATTTCTATAAAATATCTTCATAGGATAAGCTCTAAATCCTACATTATTGATAGACCGTTGACCGGTCTCGGAACTATACCTTGCCCAAGTCTTTAAAGGCTGGGTCCACAAAACTGCCCTACTTTACGAGAAAATTTTTATTTGGTGATTGATAAACTGATACTTGAAATGTGATAAATAATCCGCGACTAATATTAAGTTTGTATAAAATATTTATTTAAATTTATATTTAAATAATAGAATATGTGAGTTGTTAATGTCGTATTATTAATTTATATATAATATTATTTAAATATAAATTTAAATAAATTTTTTTATGCAAATTAGTATTACTCAAAATAGATATATGTTACAAGGAAATGTATATGAATATATACATATATATATATATATATAAGGTACATGTCAAGTTTTCAATGGTTGTATGCTCCACTAGTCAGTGCACTCAGATCACTAAAGATTTTCTCTCATTTTACACTATTCGTTTAGGAATCGGGTCCTCAGAACAGACCCACTATACGGTGATGATTTACAAAAACTTGCACTATCAATCAAATGGTCATTGTCAATCTATCACAAACCAGTCTTATGTTAACTTACAATACACCATCAATACAACAACCTACCCAAGTTTATATATATATATATATATATATATATATATATATATATATGTAAAATCATTCTTTTATGGACGAAATTTATTTTGATCCTTACATTTTCTCAAATTACTATTTTTTGTTAGCTAAAGCGGTTCTTAATTTTTTAAAAATCTATCATTTTAGTCCTTATAATTAAATTTTTAACAGTCAAACATGAGAGAATATAAACATTGATCATTTTGCCCTTAACTTTAAATAATTAATGTTAACAGTAAAAAATGGTCAACTAAGCCGCATAAGATGGTTAATGGTTACTTGAGCTAATAGTCTCCGTATGATGACCCTTGAGGTCTGTGAGAAAGTTCTCGGTTGAAGCAAAAACTTGACCAATTCAAGCTAGCAAATAGATATCTGAAAAAAAAAAAGAAAAAGAGAAAGATCGGTAAGAAGTGCCGGACTTGTGCCGGCAATTAAGTTCCAACGTTTAAGTCAGTTCAGATATAACAAAGAAATCAATGAACTAATTCAAAGAATTTTAGGGTTGGTGTATTATATTAAATAACATACCTTCCTTCTTCTTCAATGACCTTATTTATAGTCAACCAGACATTCCTCTTGTCTTCTTCTATTTTAGGAATGTCCAGGTTATTTGGAAACTTGGTCAACCATATGTTACTTTAAACGTGAAATAACTGCTTTCTCAGAAAGTTTGTCACATGATGAGTAATTGAACAGTAACCTACAGAACTAGGGTATTTAATACGTCTGACCTCCTTGATGAAAATTCTCAACTTAGTTACATTTAATTACATTTTCCACCCCTCAAATCATAATTATCACATTCATATACTCCATATTAATTAAACTACACTTTTCATATTTATGCGAAATTAGGGATGTTACATGCTTCCTGTTGGTGAGAACGGTGAGAGGTTAGTTGATAAACTGGACGTCTTGGACGAGAAGCAGGAGGGGGTTATCTGGAGGTTCTCTACTTCTAACAAGTTTTGAAAGGGGGCTTGGTTCTTCGTGCAAGGGGATTGGGGTCGCCACGTTCCCGCTGACAAGGCTAATTCCCTCTGTGAGGCCTACGTTCCCCGTCATTTCATGAAACCATATATTTTGTAGTCTTTTTGCGTAGCCAAAATTTTTTTATATTTATATTGCTGAGGATAACATATTTCTTCTTGCAGATTCATGGAGTGAGGGGCTCATTTTGAGAAGTGACGAGATTAAACTCGTCCATCGAGTGGTTACTTCTCGCTAGGATGATAGAGCGGCTTCCTTGCTTTGTTGTGACAAAGCCTTGGCACATCAAGTTTTTGATCCAGTCATTTTTTGGCCTCTCTATTTCAGTAAGTTTTATTTTCTCCTTTGTGATCCATTACCGCGTTTATTATGCCTTTTAACTGTTATTTTTTATTCATATTTCTTGTCCAAGTTTGATGTTGTTGCGAGAGAAAGAGAGATTTTAAAAGAACAAGTTGCAGCTCTTAAGGCAAAGAAGGCTTCATTTGAAGACGAGCGAAATGCGACGAGGGAGTGGGACATTTTGCGAGAGTGAGTAGTAGCTCTCGAAGCTGAGAAGGTCATATTAGTGGCTGAGAAGGATGAAGCGGTCGCTTTGGCTAACAAGCTGCTCGATGATGCTGTTATGGCCCGGGTCGAGGTTAAAGAAAAACTTGCTCAGGGAGAGGAGGAGAATAAATAGTTGAACAACGGGGTGGTCTCTTTTAAGTTCATGATGGAGGGGGCCAAGACTGAGATAGAAATAAGGGTTGTAGATCGCTGTAAGGCTTCTCATGCTTTTGATACTTTTATGCATCGTGAGTTTATGAATGACATTAAAGAATGCCGGTCCCTCCTAGAACTAGTAGCTAGTCCCGAGGTGTTGGAGAGAATAGACCGCGCTATGACCAATAATATGAACATATCTAAGACGGAGCTTCAGAAGGCTAGAAAGATATGGCGAGCTCATTGTCGAAGATGGAAGCTGCCAGTTCTGGAAATGCATATAGAGATTCCAGACCAAGAGGGACACCCGAAGGTTTATGCGAATGACAAGGCAAAGTTCAACATTCTTGGGTCGAGGATGGATGACGGTCCTGTAACATCCCGGATTTTGGGTAATTAATTTTATATATGTGAAAATAAATTTTACTATTTGAGGGGGTTTAAATGTAATTAAATGTAGTGAAAAAATGAAAAAATGAATAGTGAATAGTGAAAAAATTTGAGGGGATTTTGGGTAATTATTTTATGATTTCCAGCGGACCGGATTGAATAGTGAAAAATGAAAAATGAAAATTGAAAAACTGGACCAGAGAGCATCGCGACCTGGTCACCGCGACCACAGGTCGCGATAGCTCGCTCGCGGTGAAAAACGCAATTTCGAGCAGTGAGCATCGCGACCAGTCACCGCGACCACAGGTCGCGATGGCTTGCTCGCGATGAAAATGGAAAAATCTGGCAGTGAGCATCGCGACCAGCCACCGCGACCACAGGTCGCGATGGACTGCTCGCGATGAAACTGTCAAAATCGAGCAGAGAGCAACGCGACCACTCGCGCGACCAAGGCGCGCTCGCGAGGAAGGCGGTGCGCGCACTCCAGTGAGCATCGCGACCTGGTGGCGCGACCACAGGTCGCGACGGCGGTCGCGGTAGCGAAAAAAATATAAAAAAAAGAAGAAACTTCTCGCAGAAGCGAGAAGAACAGAAACAGCAAGAGGAGAGAGAGAAACGACAGAGAAAAGAAAGAAAAGAGAAGAAAAAGAAAGAAGAAGAAAGAAAAGAAAAAAGAAGAAGAAGAAAGAGAGAGAAGAGAAAAGGAAGTGTAGGTGTAAAGGAAAGACGAAACCGTAGAACCACGATTTACCGAAAAGAAAAGGATTCCAGGTTGGTGTACTTTTGTTTTCGGAATCTTTACGAAAAGCATTTCGTTATCGTTTACGTTATTGTTTTCGTTTTCGTTTCTTGTTTTCGTTTCGATTTCGATTTCGTTAAATGTTTTCGATTTCGATTTCGTTAAATGTTTTCGATTTCGATTTCGTTAAATGTTTTCGATCTCGATTTTCGATGTGTAAAAAAATTGATGATTGATATACTTATGGTTGATTTCGGAAAGATTTTATACTAGATCGTATTTGTTTGTGGTTCGAATATTTCGATTTCGTATTAAAAAGTTGATTTCGATATTTATATGATTATTGTTGATGCGTTTGAAGAATATCGTGTAAAATTTTAGATTGACTGAGTAAATATTGATTTGTAACTGATTGTGAAAATCGTTTATTGAAACGGCCCTAGGATACGTAGACATAGATATGGATATAGGAGGTTGGTATACCAGTTGGGTTTTACTGAGCAGTACTGCGCCGTTATTATTGTGTGATTGTTGTTGCGGGGCAATCTCGGACAATCACACCGATTTTAGTGATCGTTGTTGCGGGGCAATCTCGGACGATCACAATGATACTAGTGATTGTTGTTGCGGGGCAATCTCGGACAATCACGTTGATATCAGTGACTGTTGTTGCGGGGCAACCCCGGACGTCACATTGACCCATATTCCAGTCCTAGAATGTTTAGTATTCTAGTGGGCCAGAAATGATTTGAATTGAAACTGAACTGAATGATTTGATGGATCGAATTCATATGTTGATTTCATTATTAATTTAATTGTTTTGAAAGTGATTTAGAAATGAAATTCATATTGTGGTTTATTGCTTCTTTAAAGAACAATTATATTGTGAGTTATTTAATTGAGTTTTTAGTACACCCACTAAGCTTTATGCTTAGCGCGTTAGTTTTGTGTCTAACGCGTAGGTACCAGGAATCCAGAAGAGCCTAAGGACTGAAGGAAGAACGAGTTGCAGATCGAGTCACAGAGATTGTACAGTTGGGTAGCTATATTTTTGTTATGTGAATATATATTCTGAAAGCATGCATATACAGGGAATTTGTAAATACGTTTTGTAAATGTTTTGTAATTAATTAGTTTATGATTTATGTCTTTTATTATTAAAAATGTTTGTAACCATTAAAGTCTGTTTTGTTTTATTTTATAAACTGTTTTGATAAGTCGCACTAAACGGCAGAGTGCGCAACTGTTTGAAACTGTATAGAAGTGCTGTTGAGAATTGTATTAGAATTGTTTTGGAATTGTTTTGTGTAAAAACAGGTTTTGGAAAGTCCGAAAAACAAACGGTACTCTGCCGAATTTTCGTAAAAAGTTTGTAATGAATGGGCTCACTCGAAAACGATTTTTAAACTATAATTTATATGGTTTTCTGTTTACAAAATGAATTTAGAAAGTTTTGAATGTCCGAGTAGCGCACCCCGGTTCGGTCCGGCCGGGTCGGGTCGGGGGGTGTTACAGGTCCTGACCCTGATTTTGATTATATACTTTCGGATGGCGAGAAAGATCTCGTTCTTAGCGAGAAGGAGGAGTCGGAGAGTGAATCTGACGAAGATAAGATTCCTCTTTCAAAGTTCGCAAAGAGCGGTCTTTCTTCTAAGGGGACGGATGCTGGTCATGGCTCTGGTAAATAGGGTGTCTCGTAGGATCCTGGTCCTTCAGCCTGCTAGTTTAGGTTTTGTTCTTATATATGTAAACACAATTCTTTTTGTGAATATAAAACAATCGAATTTTTTCATTTTGTTGTTATTATTTTTATTTTAATATTGCGATGATTAAGCAGGAACTGACATGTTGTTATTAATCCGATATATAGTTGAACCATGATCTAAGTTATTGTCTTATAATAGTAGACTGACTTATAATTTCTACTAACAAAAAGTAAAGTTAAAATTCATAACACCTTTCAGCCCCTAAGTCCTGAAGATTACCCTAAGGGGTATGTTCAGGATTTAGCATTTGAATTTTTTGAAGGGACTTTTTTTTTGTCACCAAGTCATTAAGGGAAAGTTTAATAACTTTTCTTTAATTTGATTTTTACTTGGAGGGCATTCCCGCCATCAAGTTTTTTAGGTTCATCGTTAAATTAATATAATTAACACATATATTAGAATATGCAAGCATAATAAAATATATATATATATATATATATATATATAAACTTTATTTAATTATAGAAGATACATGTATAAAGTAAAATAAAATTAATATATTTAATACACACATTGAAAGATGCATGAAGGATAAAAGATATATAAACTTTATTTAATTATTCGCCTCCGGCGAAAAAAACTATTTATAAATTATAGGGATATTATCATTTCTCCCTTGAGGTTTTAAAATACATCGTTTTACCCTATACTTTTAAACTATTTATTATTTTCCCCCTACTTTTAAAATATTCATAATTTTCCACCCAATTTTTAAAATATTCTCCATTTTTCCCCTTGCCATTAAAAAAACTAATTTAACCATTAAATTTCATGGATAAAATGATAATTAACTATTAATCTGATAAGAAATATTATTATTTGCCTCCTGAAGTTGAAAACAATATCATTTTACCCCCACTTTTAAAATATTTCTTATTTTAGTTTTTGTAACTGTAGGGAGAAAAATAATAAATATTTTAAAAGTGGAGATAAAATGATATTGTTTTTAATTTTAGGGGGCAAATAATAATATTTCTTATCAGATTAATAGTTAATTACCATTTTATCCTTAAAAGATAATGGTTAAATAAATTTTTTTAATGGCAATGGGAAAATGAAAAATATTTTAAAAAGCATGGTGAATATTTTAATGGAGGGGGAAAATAGCAAATAGTTTAAAAGTAGGGGATAAAATAATGTATTTTAAAATCTCAAGAGAAAATAATAATATCCCTATATTATATAATATGACCATATTTACACTTAATAATTGACTTTTTCTTTTAAGGGTAAATTGCAATGGAGTACCATAACGTTTGATCATATTGTAATAAAATCATACTTTTACTTAAACTACATCCAAGTACCACGAACGATTATTATTTGGTCCCTAACGTATATAAAAATATCATTTTTTAATATGTGTTTACTTTTTTAATTCACATGGTTTCTATCTCTTCTAAAATACATCAATTTATTCCCTATAACTAAAATTTTAACGGTCAAACATGATATATAGTATAAATTGATCATTTTACCGTTTGTTATTAAATTATTAAACTAGCAAGATGATTTTACCCTCTAATTTTTTATATTTTAACAAATTTACCTATTTAGATAGTCCAATAAGAAATTGATATGTGTTATAAAACTTAATTTTTTTAAAAATCACTTAAAAATGATTAAATAAAATAAATATGATAAATTCACTAAAATTTAAAAAATTTAAAAAATTAAAAATAACATCATTAAAAAGATAAAAATAAAATTCAAGATTGAATACTTATAAAACTCAAAATTTAGTTAAAAAATTTAAAATGTTAAAATTTTATATATACATGTTTTAGAGTAGGGACAAATTCAAAAATGGTCTAATAAGCATGTGAAAAATTGTTGTTGTCCACATACGAAAAAATAATTGTTTTTAGCAATTTTTGAAATAACAAATATTTTTTAAACCCTTATATAAATATCTAGGTAAAATTTGCAATCAACCCACCATTTACTTTATCAGATAAAATTTATATTTGATGAAAGAGAAAAATCAAAACCATCAGATTTCAGGAGAGAAAAAAATCAAACCCAAACGATTCATGACCATGGTTAACCCTTCGCCGTTGCAGTTTGTCCTTACCGTTCATCTTTGTCGTGAGACGTCCACGTTGCCGTCGCCGAGATGGAGTAAATATCGTCATCGAGAGGGAGTCGATTTTGCGATTTGATTTCGCCGAGAGTAAGGGAATCATTGGTTGCCATCACTGAAGGTCGTTGTCATTGACAGAGAGTTTCCGTTCATTCTTCACTGTGAGAGGTAGCTGTGGCCGTCACCAGGATGGAGAGACAATCTCTGAGACCAATTGTACGTCGTTCGCAATGGCCGGCATAGTTGATTCTGCTGCCCAAAAGAGACGGGTTTGAATAGAAAGGAGATCGTCGTGACGAAAGGAGGTTGGGGCTGCCGGAGTTTCCACATCGAAGATGATTTCGACAGAGCAGCCAACCACAGTTTTTGTTTTTTTTTTAAAAAAAAATAATGTTGTTCTCTTAGATTTTTTTCATTATTTTTTCTGCCCAGTTTTTCATTTCTTATTTGGTTTTGATGTACAACGCAAGAAAGGATTGGTCATTTACAATGCAAGAAATTTACTGCATTATTATTTTGATTTTGATTTTGCTTTATGGTTATGTTTGTGAAATATTGTTGTGTCATCTCTGTGAAATCTTAAAGTGTGGTCGTTGTATGGTTTTTACAGTGTAATATTTGTAAAATTTGTTAACAGTTATTGTGAAATCGTGTTAGTGAAATATAGATTAGTGAAATGTAGGTTAGTGAAATGTTGGTTAGTAAAATGTAGGTTAGTGAAATGTTGGTAGTAAAATATTAGTTAGTGAAATGTTTTTTTTCCTTTTCTAACAAATCTTTTGTGCAATGTTTGTTGTCTATATTATGTGATATTTTTTTGTTCCCTTACATATGCATGTGTTATTTTGTCCACGCAGCTCACCGATGCGGATAGTGGAGCAAGTGGTTGGTCTTATAAGCGTGCTCCTATAAAAATAGTTTGTGACACGTGTTAATATGCATTGCCGTATCGGAGAGTTGGGCACCTTGCAGGGCATTTTTACTAGAGATAATATGCTGGACAGATGGACATAGGGTGTTTTTGGTAGGTTCTTGGGGATGTGAGGTGATTAATTATTTAGCGGGAAGTTATGCCACTCATTTTGCTATGTCGCGAGATCCAGTACCTAGGAGCCCGAAAGGATGAGATATGGTCTGATGTTGAAAAGCACGCTATAAGGTTTGGGAATGAAAAGTTCCTATTATGCACTAGTTTGAAATTTGGACCTCCCAGGTGCACTGGTTTCTCAAAATTTTTTATTTGTTGACCGCCATATCCTAAAATTGAACTTCTGAGATATAGTAAATTTACCTAACTCTAACTTCAATTTTTCCTTACTTTAAAAAATTTGGCCTTTAAACAAAGACGACTCTACTGAAATAGAAGCTCTACTACTGGGCGGTTGAATCGAATATTGATCTACACCTGGCAAAACGCACCTAGACTGAACATCATAAACTACAAGATGATAATGAGGAGCTACTGCTGCGGAAGGCCAATCTGTAGATGCACCAACTGGATAACCACCAAAACCTCTTTCCAACTGGTTAACTGTCTGTGTTATTCATGCCTCCGCCATACTCATTGGAAAAATGCTCTAAATTGTTACTAGAGGTGGGTGACAAAGAAATCCCATCATTATAAGATGAATCAGAATGATTACCATCTTCAGTTTGTTGATCTTCATCCATAAACGTCGGTGTAAACCCGTGGTCTATATCCGATAAAGGAACATAGGTAGCATGTCTGACTTTTTCAAATACAGAAAGGATTGATTCTGAATGTCAGCTAGATCCGCCAACAGCAGAAAAATGGGCTATAAATGGAGAATGACATGCTGCAGGGGATGCTCGTCATTTGGGTGCAGGTGCCTGAGTATGATTTTTAACATTGTTATCCACCTTTTCCACAACATCTATATATACCTCCAGAATATGTATTTCATCAAGTAATAAAAATGTATCATCATTGTCGCCCACGATTTGTAACTTCTTGGGTGTTTTTGAGTAAAAGCGATCGTATTGATGACTATGTCATACCTTGTACTATCAATCTTAACCTTATGTCTGTATGTTCATCGTTTGACTTTTGGTTTAAACATTTTACTCTAACGATGTCCTTTCATATTGCATCACCTTTATTTGCACACAATAGTTCTATCTAGCATTCTGTCATGTGGTGAAAGTCCCTCACATAGTTGGAATGAGGTACCAAATTCCCATTAGAAAGTGCAGAAATATGAGGAAAAGATTTTCTTATTCCATTTTAATCTGAAGACAGAAACTATACAGGTATAAATAGAAGTATACAACTATACAATCCTCACTCTACTAGGAAACACAATCCTCACTTTACTAGGAAACTAAGCTACTGCCTAAAAAAGAAAAGAATCCTCATTCATTTAAGAATTAGTCAACTACTTAAATTAGGAAACAAATAAGAGATAGGAAACTAAAATAAATAAGGAATCAGATTTTGAATTTCAACACTCCCCCTCAAGCTGGGTTGTAGATGTTGATCATACCCAGCTTGCAACAGAGGTCTTCAAAATGAACTCTTGGTAGAGCTTTTGTAAGTATGTTGGCTGTTTGGAAAGCTGTTGGAGTGTACAGTAGCTTTACTGTACCTTCTTCTATCTTCTCTTTGATGAAGTGTCTATCTATCTCCACATGTTTGGTCCTATCATGATGGACCGGATTCTTAGCAATGCTTATAGCAGCCTGGTTGTCGCAGAACATTTTCATAGGTCCTTCAACAAAAATTTTTAGTTCAGGCATAACTCGATATAACCATAATCCTTCACATATGCCATGAGCTATAACTTTAAATTCTTCTTCTGCACTACTTCTAGCTACCACTGATTGTTTCTTGCTTCTCCAAGTAACCAGATTTCCCCATACGTATGTGCAGTACCCAGAAGTTGATCTTCTGTCTGTAACAGACCCTGCCCAATCTGAATATGAAAAAATTTCGATATCTCTCTTTGTGGATTTGACAAAGAATAGTCCTTTATCAGGTGTCATCTTTAGGTATCTTAGGATTTTCGTAACAGCATTCATGTGTTCCTCGGTTGGATTATTCATGAATTGACTAACAACACTCACTGGAAATCCAATGTCTGGCCTAGTATGAGAGAGATAAATGAGTTTTCCTACTAGCCTTTGGTACCTTCCTTTATCCACCGGTGCACTTTCTCTTTCACTACCTAATTTGGTAGTGTGCAGTTGGTTTACAGTCACTAATGCCGGTCTCTTTAAGCAGGTCAAGAACATACTTACGCTGTGAAATTGAAATTCCTTTCTTGGAACGAGCAACTTCCATACCAAAGAAGTATCTTAGATTGCCAAGATCTTTGACTTCAAATTCTTTAGCTAGGAACCCTTTGAGACAAGAGATTTCATCCTCATCATTTCCGGTTAGAATGATGTCATCTACATAGATAATGAGGATAGCTATTTTTCCTCCAGGTGAGTGTTTGACAAACAAGGTGTGATCTGTTTGACATTGCCCATAACCACATCGTTTTACCGCCTTCATGAATCTATCAAACCATGCTCGAGGGGACTGTTTAAGACCATATAATGACTTCTTCAACTTGCAGACCTTGTTGAAGTTTTCTTGGGTCTCGAGTCCAGGTGGCACTTCCATGTAGAATTCTTCTTCTAAGTCCCTATTTAGAAAAGCGTTCTTGATGTCTAGTTGATACAGTGACCAGTCCTGATTTGCAGTCAGGGATAAAAGAACTCTCACTGTATTGAGCTTAGCAACTGGTGCAAAAGTCTCCTGGTAATCAATTTCATATGACTGAGTGAATCCCTTGGCAACTAGACGAGCCTTAAACCTCTCCACAGTTCCATTAGCCTTCAATTTTATGGTGAAGATCCATTTGCATCCAACCGGATTCTTCCCCTTTGGTAGTTCCGCAAATTCCCAAGTTCCATTTTTCTCTAGAGCTTGGACTTCTTCGTTTATAGCATTTCTCCATTCTGGTACTTTTAGAGCTTCCTGTATAGTGTTAGGAATTTCTATATTGGAAAGGTTAGATGTAAAAGCACAAAACTGAGGAGATAACCCCTTATATGACAAATAATTCTGCAATGAATAAAGGGGACGGTTTTTGCATTCTCGGATCCCTTTTCTTATTGCAATAGGCTGCTTTAAGCTAGAATCATCATTTGAGTGGAATCAGATCTAATATTACCTGAGGTTTCCTCACCAGTGGTTGGTTTTATCTCTTGAACTTGTAAATTCGGTTCAGAATTTTGGATTTGCTCAAGAAATGTTAGCTGCTCCATTCCTGTGTGAGTCTTCCTTTTCCTGGTATGCACACTTAATTCATTTTTATTTTCATGTTGGTCTGGAACAGGTAGCTGAATACTAGGACTGTTATTAAGAGTACCAGGTGGCTGAATACTAGGAGACCGAGTAGGAGATTGAGACTCTAATGTAGGAGGTGTTGACTCTAGTATAGGAGATTGAGACTCTAGTGATTTATCAAACTCTCAAGACTCCCAAAACTACCAACCCTGATATTCTTTATCACTCTCCCCCTGAATATCAGTCCTAGGATAATAAGATTGGTTTTAAAAAAATGTTACATCCATGGAACAAAAAAATTATTTTGTATTAGGAGAGTAACACTTATACCCTTTCTGATTAGGAGAGTAACCAATGAACAGACACTTGGTGAATTTGAGATCTAGTTTGCCCCTCTAATGTGGATGGACATGAACAAACACAGTGCACCCGAATACTCTAGTACGAATATTAGATATGATTCGAGTAGTGGGATATGATTTTAGTAAGACTTGACAAGGAGTTTGAAAGTTTAGGACTCTTGATGGAATTATATTTATGAGATAAGTTGCTGTAAGTACAGCCTCTCCCCAAAATATTTTAGGCACATTTGTTGAAAACATTAGTGATCTAGCAACTTCTAAGAGGTGTCGATTTTTCCTTTCAGCAATTCCATTTTGCTGAAGGGTATAGACACACGAACTTTAATGTGCTATACCACTATTTAAAAGATATTTCCCAATAATAGAGTTAAAATATTCTTTACCATTGTCAGTTCGCAAAACTTGAATTTTTGTTTGAAATTGAGTTTGCACCATGTTATTAAAATTTTGAAAAATCTGTCCCACTTCGGATTTTTCCTTCATGAGGAAAATCTAGGTTATCCTAGTATGATCATCAACAAACAATACGAACCATCGAGCCCTTGAGATGTTGTTTACCCTAGATGGACCCCAGACATCACTATGAATCATTGAAAACGGACAAGATGCTTTATATGATTGAGTAGGAAAAGAAATTCGTGTATGCTTGGAGAATTGACAAATCTCGCTTTGAAAAAACTTAGGACTTTTATTACTGAATAACGATGGAAAAAGTTTTTCAAGATACAAGAAACTAGGGTGGCCTAATCGGTAGTGCCACAACGTAACAATTCTATCATTATTGGATTTAACACTAGGAGAGATAGCAACTTGACTTTTAAAGGAGACACATTCTGTCTTTTGACTTTGTTTTCCAGGAAAAGGGTAGACTTTGAGGAAGTAGAGTCCAGAACATAGCTCAGCACTGCCAATCATCTTCCCCGAATCCAAGTCCTGAAATTCACAACAATTAGCAGAGAACTTAGCTGTACATTTAAGATCTTGAGTAATTTTGCGAATAGACAATAAATTGCAATCCAAATTTGGAACCAAAAGGACAGAGTTGAGAGTTAGATCCTTTGATATAATTACTGAGCCAATGCCGGTTACTTTTGATAGAGATCCATCTGCAATTCGGACTGAAAACGTTCCGGGACATGGACTGTATTTGTGAAAAACACTTGCATCCCCAGTCATATGGTCCGATGCACCGGAGTCTACAATCCATGGACTCACCTTCTCACGTTTAATACTCAATGCACTTAGAAAATTACCTTTTTGGGCTAATGATCCAGTCCTAATCACAGAGTTCATAGAGTTCTGTGATTGATGATTGAAGATTCTCTGTAGAACATCCATTTGTTCCTTGCTGAAAGAATTTGAATCAGCTGTGATGGGAGAAGTATCATTATTGTTGGAGACGTGGTTACCTCGACTTTCTGTCTTGACGCGGCTTCCAATCGGCTGGTTTACTATGGATTTTCCAACAAGTTTCTTTGGTATGACCAGGGCAGCGACAATGCTCACACCATGGCCTTTCCCCTTTGCGTGGTTGCTGCTGGTTTCGAACAGCCAAGGCCGATGACTCACTACCACCAGCTAATTGTTCTGTTCCAAGCATCAAATGGCGTCTACTCTCTTCCCTTCGGACCTCAGAGAAAGCTTCACGTAAGCTTGGCAACGGTTTTGTGTTGAATATCCTTCCTCTCACAGCATCAAGACTTAAATTCAGGCCCAAGCAAAATTTGTAGACCGGTTTATTCTCTATGATCTTTTTGTATAATTTTAGATCAGAGGTAGTATCCCAGGAATATTTTTCAAAAGCATCTAGTTGTTGCCAGCTTTGATGGAGTTTGTTGTAATACTCGGTCACGGATAAATCACCTTGTCGGAGATCGTGCAAGAAACCCTCAATTGTCACAAGTTCTGGTGTGTTGTCTTTGTGAGAATATGTGTCTTTTGCAGCCTCCCAGACTTCTGCAGCAGTTTCATATAGAAGAAAATTTTCTCCTATATTTGGCTCCATTGAATTCACTAGTCAAGACATAATCTGGCTGTTATCTCTCTTCCAGATCCGATAACCAGCGTCTTTTTCATCTGGTTGGGTGATTTTTCCGGTGAGATAATCTTCTTTCTCCTTGCTACGGGCATGAAACATAAAGGATTGAGACCATTGGATGTAGTTTCGGCCATTCAGTTTGTAAATGGTGATTGGTGTGGAGGAGTAGTAGTTTGTTGAGTCTCCCCCATTGTTGTTTCGACGTTTAATGTAGTTTCAACGTTTGAGGAGAAGGATTTTAGATTTTCCATTGAAGATTCTTTGGTGTTGGTGTGATAAAAACTGCCGGAATAAACAGTGTAGGATAAGATAAAGGCTGATGTACACTGTTGGAAAAAACAGTGTAGACTATTTGCCTAAAAAAAACTGACCTAGGATAGCTGTGGGAAAAACAGGAGGTGTCTAGGGTTGCTCTGATACCATGCAGAAATATGAGGAAAAGATTTTCTTATTTCATTTTAATCTGAAGATAGAAACTATACAGGTATAAATAGAAGTATACAACTATACAATCCCCACTCTACTAGGAAACACAATCCTCACTTTACTAGGAAACTAAGCTACTGCCTAAAAAAGAAAAGAATCCCCATTAATTTAGGAATTAGTCAACTACTTAAATTAGAAAACAAATAAGAGATAGGAAACTAAAATAAATAAGGAATCAGATTTTGAATTTCAAAAGAAAGGAAAGAGGCACAACATAGTTTATAATGCTAAAAGACATTTTAAATAACAAATTGACACTTCTAGTTTACTTGTAATCCTAGTTAGCATGTCCTCGCAGAAATGGGTGGTGTAGACTACCAATGCCTTTGACAAACATAGCGACTACTACAGTAGTATTTTATCCTTTCACTATCATCCAAATCCAATTATATTTATGTCAAGGCCAACGCCCTAAGAATTTTGTCTTTATGAAATTAACATAGGTAAGATTGTTTAAAAAAAAAAAAGCATAAATAAGTCAAACAAATTGGCACAACCTCTAAACATGTGAATTATCCCAAAAGCAATTGTTAAAAGTCTTAAAGAAGCCTAACAATTAGCAGATGAGAGGATAACTAATACATAAAACACAAAACTAGGGAAAAGAACTGCAAATGTGTATGCCTATGTTTATATCTTTCTCATACCCATAGCAAAAAAGGAAAAAAGCTGACATTGGAAACCAAATGTCATATTAGTAAACTAAAACCAAATCTCAAAGAATTTATCAAACAGGTAACACATGACATAAGATAAAACACAGGTGAATGATTAGAAGTTAAAGAATTAAGTTATTTTAGCATTGTGAAGACATGTCTATGCATGTTGACATTGTTGTCTTTTTATTTTTATTTTTTTAGTTTCTTTATAAACAGTGTTCTAAAAATTGATAGGCGCTACCTAGGCGGCGGGGTAGCGCCTAGTGATTTTTCGGCTAGGCGCTGATTAAAGCAGTTCCTCGGTGGTCAACGGTCAACGTGTTGACCGCACCGTTGACCACCTGAAAAAATTTCTTATATCACTTCTAAACAAAATGAAATTAAGTCATTCTAAACACCAAACATTCCAAACAATATAAAGCTAAATCATTCCAAACAAACAAGTCATTCCAAAGTACAATATGAATTATGAAACTAAGTCATTGTAAACAAATAAATCATTCCAAACATTCCAAATAAGGTGAAACTAATGAAATTATTAATTCCACCATAATGCAACTAGCTAACTATACAAACATTATATCATCTACAAATTAATATATACATTAATATTAATTTCATAACACAACCATACAAGAATCAAATCATCTATAAATTTCAAAAACCTCCTAGTTCCTACATAAATATTAATTACAACAAATACTAAAAAAAAATACTAAAATAGTAAAATCTAAATCTTTATAACCATTTAATTTTTTTTTTAATTATCATTTCAAGTTCAAATGTTCATAATAACATTATATTAATTAATAATAAAGACTAAACTAAAAATATTCACAATTTTATAAAAAAAAAATTCATTTAGACATTTACAAACACTTGGATAACATATAAAAAATTATTTTTCTAACAACAATAAATCTTAAAAATACTAAAATATAGAAGAATAATACCTTGTAGATAGATGATAAGGAAGAAAATGGGTTGAAAATAGACAAGAAGATGAGACTTGGGGGCTAGGGTTTGGTGTTGGCGTGCACTGGTGAAGAATAGATGAAGAAGAATGAAAATAGGTTGAAAATTGCTTGTGAATTGCTTATGCCGGAGAGTGGCTGTTTTTATTTTATTACTAAGCCAAGCGATGTTGTTTTGATGATAGAGGAAAAAAAAAAAAATTAAATTGTCTCCATGGCTGGGCGGCCGCAGAGACAAATTCGGCAGCCCAGGCGGCTGTAATCTACGCTGCTGGGCGACCGCGTAGACCAAATCGGCCAGTTTGGTGGCCGCCTAGCATCGTCTAGACGGCTGGCCGCCTAGAATGGCCGATTTGCCATTTTCCAGGCGGCGGCTGGTAGGCGGCCGATTTGAACGATTTTTATAACCATGTTTATAAATCATAAAGAGAAAATTTTTCTTGATATATATATATATATATATCTTCTCCAACATTTTCCACAATTCTACCTCCATCTATACTTCTCCTCAATCTTCTTCACTTACTTTTAATCATCCACTCTGCCTTTAAGGACTAGCCCCACTTTATTGACAACGTGTTGCATTCTATAGTGTCAGATCTATAGATAACTTATCCAGAAAGTCATCTATGAAAAATTGATATAGGTTTATAAATTATTCATCAATTGGTATCAGAAAGCCCTGAACTCAAAGATGCAAGCAAGAAATTTGATGTTATAGTTTTTGATGCCAAGAATTAATTCAATCTCAGACATAGCGTTGTTGAATGTGATATTATCTTTTTGGGGGCCAAGAACAAATTCAAGCTCAGGCACCTGTTAAAGATGTTTATTGAAGCAAGGAGTTGCAAGCACAAATGCCGATGGACACAAGGTTGAAGACGTACTTTTGGATTCCTTTAAAATTACAAGGACAGGGATGAAAATTTGAGCTTTAAGATATGAAACATTTATATGCCAAACTATTAATGTCTTCACTTGCTCGTAAAAGAACCATATGAAATAAAACAACTATCAGCTTTAGAGTATGTGAAAGTTTCAAGACGTAATTTTATATAGCATCCTCAATATTACATGCATGTAATGTGGTCTTTAGGTTCAGAAATAAACCTTATGTGTGGCATAGAGGTACTTGAATGCAGTGATAGTATTGATCCACACCTTCCAAAATTGTCATTCGCACATCCATAATATACTTCCCGTATACCTAGAAAAGGGGGATAAACATTTGGTCATTGATAAGAAAAAACACTTTGATTAAATATCACGATTAAAAGAGCACAACCATACCAAGAATTGATAAAGCCGCATCACACATGATCCAGGGTTCACAAGTTACATAAAGGCAGCATTTGGAGAATTTTTCAGCAACCTCTGACTGTGAAAGTCCATCTCTCTGCCATTGGTCAAGAAGAACACCAATAGCTTCCATCTCTGCATGTCTTGTCGCCTGCAGCAAGAAAATTATTAAATAAAATCCTTGCATAGTTTATTAAAGTATCTATTTGATTTACATCTATGGTAACAACTACACAATGAGGGAGAATAATATGCAAGAGTTCACTGGAAACATATACAAAGGAGTATATGAGCCGTTGGCTTCCCGCACATGGCCAAAAATTATCTGATAGAAAAATTTATTTCAGAATGGCTCTAGGAGGGCAACTCCTTTCAGAAGTGATGTTCTGGCACAGACTGGTTAACATTTCTACTTGCAGAAGCCTTTGCAACTTCATGTACACAGTCGACTAAACAACCAATCCAGAAGAAACAAGTCGATGGTTGAAGAATTAACAATCACACTGAAGCAAAATCAGGTAGATCAAAGTTAGGCTTTATCTGCCAGCAGCAATAATTCTAAGGTGCTGGAGCTCTCGAACACAGCACGGACAGCATAAATTATGTCAAAAATACTGAAAGTGAAAGGAAAGAATCAATTGATCAACTTACATTTCTTGTCTCAGTAGTTCGATTTCGACCTGCAGCAATGAGCTTCTCACCCTCCATAACCACTCAGCTGCTCAATAAAAAATAGTTCAAATGATGAGAAAACTACCAAAAATATCAGTGTGACATAATGTACACAATATTTAGTTTTCTGCTTTCTCTTTCTTTCCGATGTAAAACAAAAAAGACGTCTGGCACCATGTTAACAACCAGGATGACTACTATAATGTTAATTAAGGTTTGCATCATACTTAATAAAGATGGACTTGTTCACTTTTTTCAGAATTTATCCTCATGTCAAAACTTCTCATCAGCCATTACATTAGAGATCACAAAAGATAAATGATGTAGGACGACAGCAACCCAAGGAGATATGCACTTATTTTAAGCATAGATGGAGAAAGTGATCAAGAATCAAATATTTTACTTAGGCATTGATCTATTTTTATGGGTTGATTCTTATTGCTATGGAAAGTAGATTCCATAATTTGTTTTCCTTTAGGAGTTTATTTATTTTCATGATCTATTTTCATATCCTTGTTTGTTTGGATATAACTCTCCAAACTGAGATTGTTGTATCTATTAGAGTAATAAATATATGTATTATTCATGTATTACTATTTATGTAATTAATTAGTTTTGTAAGGTTAGTTTAGTCTTTTTATTAGTTTGTATATATATTCCTCTTTCTTGTAACCTAATACTATTCTTCAATGCAAGGAAACCCTAATAGTTTTCTCTCTCAAATCTCTCTTAATTGTTCTTCATTTTCTTTGGATTGTTCACATGGTATCAGAGCATTGGAACTTAGTTTGATGTCATCCACAGCTTTCGCGGATCCAACTGGTATTCCTTCCGCATCTCTTCGATTTTGATAATTTTTGGATTTTCGTATGAATTGCAGTTTCTAGGGTTTCACAGATATTGCATTTGGGGGTTTTTGTTGTATTTTGCATCTGTTGAATTTGTTGATAGATTATTGTGATTTTATAATGGATGGTGGTAGAGATGATTCACTTCAGTCCATTAGTGTAAAATTAGATGGAAGAAATTACTCTTATTGGAGTTATGTTATGAAGAATTTTCTAATTGGGAAAAAGAAGTGGAATTATATTTCGGGTGCATGTATTAAACCCACAGATGATAAGGTAGAGAATTATGCACAGCTTGTTGAGAATTGGCAAGTAGATAATTCGAAAATTATCACATGGATAAACAACTCTGTTGAGCACTCCATAGGCACACAATTAGCAAAGTATGACACTGCTAAAGAGGTGTGGGAACACTTGTCCAGACTGTATACGCAGTCTAATTTTGCAAAGAAATATCAGTTAGAATCTGATATTCGAGCTCTTCAACAAAAGGATATGACTATACAGGAGTTCTATTCTGCAATGTCAGATCTTTGGGATCAATTAGCTCTTACAGAATCTACAGAATTGCGAGCATGTGCACCTTATATTGCTAATAGAGAGGAGCAACGTTTAGTTCAGTTCTTGATGGCTCTCCGTGATGATTTTGAGGGCCTTCGTGGCTCAATATTGCATCGTTCTCCGCTTCCTTCTGTTGATTCAGTAGTGAGTGAACTCTTGGCTGATGAGATACGCCTCAAGTCTCAAACAGGAAAAGGAATTCTTCCAATACCTACTCAGTCAGTTTTGGCAGTCCCATCTAGACCTCATGCTTCCTATGAGAACAAACCATACTCAAGGGTCGGGTTTGATGAATGCAGTTTTTGTAAGCAGAAGGGTCACTGGAAGTCTCAATGTCCTAAATTGGGCAATAGAGCGCAGCAATCACAACAGCAGAAATATCAGTTCAAGCCTCCACAGTCTGTTAACCAATCACAACCACGGACATATCGACCTCCACAGTTTAACACTGCAGCAGTTGTGCCATCACCAGATTCCATTGGATTTGGATCCCCATCCTCAACTCCCACACTTGCATCCCTTTCTGAGCAACTTCAGAAGCTTATTGCTGCACAGTCGCATGCTATGTCTGTCTCCTCTCCGATAGGTCAGTCGCTTCCTAGTACTTTAGGTATGTCTTCCTCCGTATGGGTTTTAGATTCAGGAGCCTCACATCATATGTCTTCTAATTCGAAATTTTTTGTTTCTTTATGTCCTGTATCATTTACTTCTGTTACAACTGCTGATGGCACTCCTATGCCATTAGCAGGAGTTGGTTCAGTTGTTACATCTCAGTTATCTCTTTCTAATGTCTATCACATTCCTAAACTTACAATGAATCTTGTTTCGGTTAGTCAATTGTGTGATTATGGTTACTCAGTGTCCTTTACTTCTACTTCTTGTCATGTGCAGGATCTACAATCCAAGAAGCTGATTGGGATAGGCCGTAGAAGTGGGGGATTATATGTTTTGGATGAGCTGAAGCTACCAGTATTTGCAGCTCCCAGTGTTGATTTGTCTTCTTTTCGCTTGTGTCCTTCGTCCTCTAGTTTTTATTTATGGCATTCTCGTCTTGGTCATGTTTCAGCTTCCCGCTTGAGATTCTTAGCTTCAATGGGAACCTTAGGGAATTTGCAAACTCATGATATTTCAGATTGTAGTGGTTGTAAACTTGCTAAATTTTCTGCTTTGCCTTTTAATCGAAGTAACTCTTGTTCTCTTGCACCTTTTGACTTAATTCACTCTGATGTATGGGGACCTTCTCCAATTGCTACAAAAGGAGGGTCTCGATATTATGTTTCGTTTATTGATGATTGCACTCGTTTTTGTTGGGTTTATCTTATGAAACATCGTTCTGACTTCTTTAGCATTTATATTAATTTTCGAGCTCTTGTAAAAACTCAACACTCTGCTGTTATTAAGTGTTTTAGATGTGACTTAGGTGGTGAATATACATCTAATAAATTTTGTGAATTACTTGCTTTGGATGGAACTGTTCACCAATCTTCTTGTACAGACACTCCTGAACAAAATGGTGTTGCTGAAAGAAAACACAGACACATTGTTGAAACTGCTCGTTCTCTTTTGTTGTCTTCTTCTGTTCCTAGTGAGTTCTGGGGAGAAGCAGTTCTTACTGCAGTCCATGTCATCAATAAAATCCCATCGTCTCTCACTTCAGGTTTGTCCCCTTTTGAAAAATTATATGGGCATGCTCCTGATTATTCTCTCTTGCGAGTTTTTGGCTCTACTTGTTTTGTCCTTCGTCCTCACGTAGAGCGCACAAAATTATCGTCTCGCTCTGCCATTTGTGTGTTCCTTGGTTATGGCGAGGGACAAAAGGGATATCGTTGTTTTGATCCTGTTTTGAAAAAGTTATATGTATCTCGTCATGTTGTGTTTCTTGAACATATACCTTTCTTTTCTATTCCTGCTGCTGCTCACAATGTCACCAAATCTGATCTTATTCATATTGATCCCTTTTCTGATCATACTGATAGTCTCTCTCCGCAGGTTCCTTCTAACACAGATTCTGATTCCTCTATTGTTCCTATAGTTCCTTTTCCACTCCATTCTTCTCGCAGGACTCGCACAATTGATTCTGCAGATACTGGTACCTCATCGTCTCCTGCTGATACTCCCTCTCCACCTACAGTCTACCCAACACCTTCTGCAATTGTGGATCCTTCTCCTCGTTATCCTCAGCGTACTCGTAAGTCTACTCAACTCCCAAATTTTGTTTACTCTTGTTATTCCAATTCTTTCTCTTCCTTTTTAGCATCAATTCACTCTCTCTGCCTATAAAGAGGCAGTTCTTGATCCACTGTGGCAGCAAGCTATGAATGAGGAACTTTCTGCTTTGCATAAAACAGATACTTAGGATTTGGTTTCTTTACCGCCTGGTAAACGTACAGTTGGTTCTCGTTGGGTATATAAGATCAAAACAAAGTCTGATGGGTCTGTTGAGCGTTACAAAGCTAGATTGATTGCAAAGGGGTTCTCTCAACAATATGGTATGGACTATGAGGAGACCTTTGCCCCTGTTGCAAAGATGACTACTGTTCGTACTCTTATTGCGGTTGCATCTATCCATCAGTGGCATATCTATCAGATGGATGTCAAAAATGCTTTCTTGAATGGTGATTTGCATGAAGAAGTTTACATGGCTCCACCACCTGGTGTCTCCCATAATCCTGGAGAAGTTTGCAAGCTTAAGAAATCTTTATATGGTCTCAAACAGGCTCCTCGAGCTTGGTTTGAGAAGTTTTATACTATTATCACTTCTCTTGGGTTTTCTTCTAGTAATCATGACTCGGCTCTTTTTGTCAAATGTACCAATGCTGGTTATATTTTGCTCTCTCTGTATGTCGATGATATGATTATTACTGGTGATGATGTTGATGGGATTGCACTGCTAAAGTCAGAATTAACTCGTCAATTTGAAATGAAGGATCTGGGTTCTCTGCGGTACTTTTTGGGTATAGAAGTTGCAGTTTCTCTAAAAGGTTATCTTCTCTCTCAGTCCAAGTACACCACTGAAATTCTTGAGCGTGCTCATCTCACTGATACTAGGACTGCTGATACTCCCTCTGAGCTCAATGCTCGGTACTCTCCTTCTGATGGTACTCCCTTGTCAGATCCTACATTGTATCGTACCATTGTCGGCAGTCTGGTCTACCTTACTATCACTCGTCCAGATATTGCCTATGCTGTTCACATTGTCAGTCAGTTTGTTGCCTCTCCCACTACCATCCATTGGGCGGCGGTCCTTCGTATTTTACGGTATCTACGGGGTACTATCTTTCAAAGTCTTCTACTTCCGTCCACCTCGTCCTTACAACTGCGTGCCTATTCTGATGCTGATTGGGGCCATGATTCCACTGATCGTAAGTCTGTTACTGGTTTCTGTATCTTTTTGGGTGATTCTCTTATCTCATGGAAGAGTAAGAAACAAACTGTTGTTTTTAAATCTTCTACCGAAGCAGAGTATCGTGCTATGGCATCTACTACCACAAAGATTGTTTGGTTACGCTGGTTACTAGCTGATATGGGTGTTCATCTTTCTCACCCAACTCCGATGTTTTGTGACAATCAGAGTTCTATTCAGATTGCTCATAACTCAGTTTTTCATGAACGAACCAAGCACATTGAGATTGATTGTCATTTTACTCGTCACCACCTTAAGCATGGCACTATTACATTGCCTTTTGTTCCTTCTTCCTTGCGGCTTGCAGATTTCTTTACCAAGTCGCATACTATTTCACGTTTTCGTTTTCTCGTTGGCAAACTCTCGATGCTTTCTGCTGCCGCATCGTGAGTTTGTGGGGGGATATTAGAGTAATAAATATATGTATTATTCATGTATTACTATTTATGTAATTAATTAGTTTTGTAAGGTTAGTTTAGTCTTTTTATTAGTTTGTATATATATTCCTCTTTCTTGTAACCTAATACTATTCTTCAATGCAAGGAAACCCTAATAGTTTTCTCTCTCAAATCTCTCTTAATTGTTCTTCATTTTCTTTGGATTGTTCACAGTATCAAAGCAATTTCAGACCTTCCTCGGAGGTCACCCATCATGACATTTTTCCCACTTGAGACCGCTTAACCATGAAATTATGACACAATGGCTGTCATATATCTTTATGGTACAATATGTATAGTACAATATGGTTTGAACTAAAACTAATACTATCACTTGTTTAGTATTAAATGAAATTTGAAAAAATAATAATTGTATTTTATATTTGATACAGTATAATATTGATCAATCTAATATATCATTTAAAATCAATTACAAGAAAAATATAATTATTTAAATATTTTACATTAAAATTAAATTAGTTAAAAATTAAATTTACATTAAATTAAATTAAATCAAAATGGTTAAAATTTTAAATTATTATATATAGTATGAAAATATTTAATTTTTTAATAAATAAAAAATTAAATTAAATTTTAAAATAAATAAAACTATTTAACTTAAATCTTAAATACAATAATAATATGTTTTAGTTTATATTGAAAATATTAAAATATTTTAATAGAATATATTTAACTAACTTTTAGAATACATTAACTTTATATATAAAAGTATTTTAATAAAATATAAAGAATTTTCTCTTTATATACAATTCAGAGGTATAAAGAAATGTGAGATGAGATGTGAATTTTATATATATATTTTTTTATAAATAAGGAATAGTTTATACTGAACTATTCTATACAAAACAAGTATTTGTTTGAATTATTCAAAAAAGAGAGGAGATAGAGAGGACAATAAGGAGAATTGATAGAGAGGAAACTAAATAAGACCTAAAATTTGGAGGGGTTAATATAGTGAGGAATAAAGCCATCTTTTTTGTGGACCCAGGATAATTAGTCTCACTTTTTCTAGTCCAATAACACACCAAACATGTGACTAAAGTTTAGTATAATCCAGTCCCATATACCAAACGTGACCTAAAGCTACAAGGCTAAGAACCCAAAGGTGTTAGTCAAGTAGTCAAACTTGTGGTTTGCTCTCGTAAAGTTTAAGATTCTGTTACTCAGGGACACCTACTTGGCAAAAATGCCACGAGTTTCATGTTTGCGAAAGATTGTAAGGTTTCAACATGGACACCAAATTTGAACTTGAGTTCACAAAGCAGGCTTCTGGTATTTCTTAAAAAAATTAACCTATAATGCTAAAAGGTTTAAGAGTGAACTGAACTTCGTCTATGAGTCAAGCTACAATCACTTAGCCAATATACTAGTAGTAAAACCTATTACAATTTAGTAGTAAAACCTATTGAAACCTATTAAAATTTAAAAATTTTGTAAAAGTCCATTTAGGCCTAAAATCGTATGAACTGAATCGAATCGAACCGTATTTTTTCGGTTCGATTCGGTTCGGTTTGTTCAGTTTTAATTTTTAAAAAAACCGTGTAAATTTCGAGTTGATCCGAGTTTGTCCAAAACTGTACCGATTCGAACCGTTCCCACCCTATATATTGTGATAAGATATGGACAAATTTTAATCTAGTCCAATAGAGACAAATTTTGGATCCGATCCGAAAATTTTTAAAATATTAAAAATTTAAAGGGAAGAAAATTATCGGGTGAAGTAAATAAAGAGTTCGTAGTTGGTTTGGAAAAACTTCTCCGAGTAGAGTTTTTAGAAGTAGATTTTTTAAAAGTAATACTTTTAAGGAAAATGTCGGCCGTTTGATTATCATTAGAAAAACTCTTTAAAATAATAGGATTACCAAAAAGAAGATAATTTTAAGTTAAAAGTGTATTGTAAAATTAACGAGTTATAATAAGGTTATATTAAATATTTTAGTATTTTTAAAAGGTCAAAAAAAAATTATTTAGAAAAACTTAAAATTTGACTTTATTTAAGTAGACGTAAAATAACTTTTTTAATATTCCAAAATTCTACTAAAATATCAACCAACAGACACAAAAAAAAATAAAAAAAACTTTTGAAATTAAATAAACTATTTTAATAAGTAGAAAAGTTCTTCCAAACGTAAATGTCATTATGGTACATAGACTTTTTCTACTTTTTCCATATCTTTGGAGGAAAAATGATCATATTATGAATATATAAAGCTTTAAATGAAAGGAAAAATAAAATAAAATTGTAGGTTCTTCATGCCATTGACTAGTTAATGAGGTAGCTTTTTTTTTTTTTTTTTAAACTTCTATTTGTCTATAAAACCAACACCGTGTCCATAAAAACATCTACAAATTAACTTATCATCCACAAAACCCATTTAAACTAAGTTCTGATGGAATTCCAAGCCAACTTTGAATATCTATACTTCAAGAAGGGATCATTCCAATGTGCAAAATAGACGAAATAATGTGCGCACGTCCGCATGTATGTATGAATGATTGCAAACAAACTGACTGAATGTGTACACATTTTGTTCCATAAAGCAAGTAGCAAAACCATTCTGATAAATCATTCAGTGACCATTGCAATACAACATCAACTCCCTTATGGAGAAAAAAAAAAAACATGGGGAGGAAAACAACAAGGCTCAGCTGCAAATATAGGCCCCAAGTGATTTAAAAAACAAATAAAAAAACCTGTCAATTCATCCCAGGAGCTATTTTAAAAACAAGGAGGCAAAAAAAATGAGTAAGAAAATGTACTCATCTAACATCCTCGCCCTCGGACAGCTAATGAGCCAAGAACAAGAGAGCTTCCCCATCAATGTTTTGAAAAGAAAGATTTCTTCTCCATCAAAAACTTGGAATTACAGACAAGTGACAAAGTAGCGTAAACATCTCGTCCATAACACAACTTCTGTGCTTCTTCCCCTTTAATATAAGCAACATAAATTCCCATTGGGACCTCTGTTATTCAGCTATCCCTTCTCACGAAAACGATCTTGGGACTAGGAAGAAGCTGAACAACACAGTTGTTCATTGTTGGTTTTAGGTTGTTTTCCAATCCTGGCTGAAGCCTTATCTGTTACATAATTCAAAGAAAGAAGAATTAGAGTTAAAAATCATATACAGCAAAGTCGAAGATTTCAAGAAAAGTGGTTATAAATGTCAGTCATTGTCTTGTTCCTAAAAATGTAATCATATTACGTACTCGTAATTTGATTCTTTTCTACTTTTAGGCCAAAAAGTAACCACAAACCTTTATTTGTGGCACAGCAAGTTGATGGAGAATTAAGACAGCCTTTCTAGTGCCCCTAAGCGACCAAGTCAATTGTCATTGACATTATCATACGCAAAATTGTGCCAACAACTAAGAAATGTTAATAACTCAATTCAACACTTCACCACATGATGGTAAGCAGAACGGCGCCAACAAGAAAGAAAAGTTCACCCGTTTTTCACTTCAAATGAAATAATGGTAGATTGTTTACCACAATTTTACATCCCATAATTGGTGTGGTAATACAAAAGATGAAGAATAAAGTGAACCTGAACCCTGAAGGAAACCCAGAGACATTGCGGAAACTCCTACTAACATCAAGTAACTAAATGATCCTAAAGAAAAAAACAAATACTAGACAGTCATTTTGTACCTCAAAACAGAACGGGGAATGAAAGAAATTTCCTCTAACCACTATCAGATAATTCTAACTACACAAGCTAAATTTTTCATCAAAAAGAACGACAAGGGGAACGAAAGAATATCATGGAAGCAACCTGTGCTATTGCTTATATGTTGTTCGATATATATATATATATATATATATATATATATATATATATTTATCTCTAAAATGTGACAAGTAGATCTACCCTAATTCAAGACATGTCAATTAACATTTTCCTTTGCGGTTTTGATCGTCTTTTTCGGCTTTGCAACTTGGTGGATACAAACACTAAGAATAAAACCAACAATAAAAATTCTCAGCTGGATCTAGTAAACAAGCACCAAGAAATGGAGCTGGGAAAAGTAGATTTGCAGTCCATAGAAATTGGCATATGGTGGCACACGTTTAATTAGATTGGTTCAAAGCCAAAAGTACATTGCTAGACGACACATGCAACGACAGGGAAGCTACTGCATAGCCAAAGATCCCAATTATTGAGAAAATTGGAGAATGGGATCTTTTTTTTTTTTTTTTTTTTGAAAATGAATGGGAGCTTGTTATTCCTAGGGATTTAAGCCTTCAAAGTAGTAGGGCATTTCGCTCACAAGCCAATAAAGAATCATGAAACAGAAAACCCCATTTACAATTCAATATCATGAACTGCAGATCTTGCGGAAGCAAACCACGGGTCTAACCATTCTGCTAACCATTTATTGGTAACCAGGTGATATTGAGGATAACCCACAAACAAACTGAAGATACAAAGCCCTAAGGTATCATTATCCCCCATGACCGCAGTAAAGAAACAATGCAAACAGAAAAGTTTGCCACCAATATCAAATCTCATCAAGACAGAGGTAACTAAAATGTAAGGGCGCGTTTGTTAGTCCGGATTGGACTGGGATTGGACTAATCCCAGTCCAATCAATTGCTTGGGATTGGACTAATCGTTTTAAAAATTTTTTATTTATAGTTCAATCCAATTTCGCATACCAAACGCACCTTAAAAGGTTTCTACTGAATCCTAACTTTCTACGCCATAGTCCATATTTAGTAATTTATTTATAAATTTTAGTTGAAAATAAAACATGGTTATTAATGCAATTACTGTGAAGATAAAAGCCCTCCCAATTGTATAGCATAATTAACTGCTGATTCCCCTAAGACATCCGGTTTCACATGAATGTGGCCTTTCAGTGGAGAGACGAAACTGTAGGACGGACCGTATATAGGGAATCAGCAGTTAATAATGCTATACAATTGGGTGTCTCTGTGCGTGTGTGTGTGATGATAATGCTAGATGCGACAGTATAATGCAATGGAGCAGCAAAACTTGCCAGAAAAAACAAATGTGAAAAAAAAAGGACAATAAAAAATTAGCATGAACCTCATAGCGTTCAAGCAACGACGCAAATAGAGTTGCCACTCCTTGAATTATAAATTTCTGCCCAATACAGGCACGACTACCAGAACCAAAGGGAAGAAATGCTGTATTATCATTTGGATCGTTCAAAACAAATGAGCTCTGTCCAGGATCCACATGATCATCAGTAGCCCCTGAAACAATTATCACAAAAGATTAAGATTGTGACAACTAAATTTACTAGTGAAGAAGTATAGTCAAACGATCTACATTGTCTGGGCTACAACATGACACTCAGTTAACAATAAGGCAATTAATGTGTTACACGTGTGCCCACATATGGGACATGCTACTGCAGGCAGTAATGAATCAATGGTTATCTAACATCATTAGGAAAGCACAACCAGATTATAAATAGAAAGGAAACTCTAAAATGTATAATGAATTAGAAAGGAGGAGTTAAAACCTGCAAACGAGTTATTGTGTGCCTGATCAGATTGCCTTCCAGTCTCTGACAAAAAACGGTATGGATTAAATTGGTTTGCATCACTTCCCCAACTACAATTGTCCATCTGTACCAACTGTACAGGTACAACCAATACTGCTCCAGCGGGTATGGTCACACCGGTTTTAAGAGTAAAATCTTGAAATAAAAGAGAGAATTCAAGAAGAAAAAGGAAACAATTAGTAAGTACACATATAAAGCAGTAAAGTGATCACTAGCAATGATAATCAAGAACAATAACATAAGCAGCATAAAAGTGTAGGTGATACAGATCAGATTAAAGCCAAAAAGGAGCAGAGGACTAAATAGGATCTTGGTTTAACAATCCATAACTTATTCAACTTCAATATTATTCATTAACAAACAATTAAAAAAATCTCAGACAACATTCTAGATAGATGAATCTAAAGCCCATTATATTGAACTAGTATTATTTTACCCCCTTTTCTCAATCCCAATATGTGTGACATGCTGAAATTTTAGTCAACACATCAATGTATAACTTCAACCACCATAAGCTGGAGATGTGAAAACCATTAGCTCAAGCAACTTTATAGAGTAAACATAACAAGAAGTAAACCTCAAATTCTACATCAATAAATCATTACCAGAAATGAGAAGTTCTTAAGTAGAAAATTCAAAATTTTCCTCGCCAATGAAATAAAGCAAGCTTATTTTCATGGAGCAAACATATAACTATCTGTATACTATTAAAACCATTGTGTAAACAGATTGACACAGACACTGCTTATGCCCTTTCTGATCTTTTTTTCTGAAATAACAATCACATGTACACATATCACTTAACCACCATGCACAGATTGAGAGTTTCAAAGGAAAAGCTCCAGAATTCTTTAAGAAAGATAAGGAATGTGCAGAGGTCTTGGAACCATTAAATATTGGAAAAGGAATTCACAGAACCGCAAACAAATATTTACATGATAATCATTAGCAAATTAAAAATAGATGGTGACGCCTTTGCATGCCACCATAAAACATATGCTTTGCATAAGAAAAAATTCTTATAGACTACATCCAACAATACCAAATTAAGTGTTCACCATAAAAGTTAGCAATGCCTTACCATCTTTCAGTGAACATCTCTGTAATAAAGGTCCTGCTGGCAGAAGACGGGCAGACTCATAAATAGTTGCCAATAACAAGAGCATCTTATCAACACTTATTTGATCTTCCTTCACTGACTCATTTTGTGCCTTAATAATCTCTGAATAAATCTGCAGATATTAATTAAAGATATAGATAAGTTGATCCAGGACTCCCCAATGCGTAAAAATGCCATGGAAAATGTTATTGCAACCAAAGATGATAGTATTATTAGCAACAGTACATAATCAATTCAATGTATAATCAAATCCTCTAGCTCAAGCATAAAGAGAGAAGCAACTGACAATACATTTATAGACACTTCACTTCAAATTTGATCATAACGACAAGTCCACCTTTAAAATTCTAAAAAAATAAGTAAATAAAAATTTGATTCCAGTGGTGAACAAGCTACGGTTACTCAAATAAAAACAGAAATCTAGCCCAACAGCTTCATTGTATGTACTACTACTAAATACTAATTACCATAATCCTAATTAGAGCTGGAAAGCTAATTATATAGTTTTCATTAGTTTCTGATAAAAAAAAAACCTACTAAATAGAATAAATCAAGAGTTCCAAAAATGTGAAGCGGGAAATTAGTCAAAAAAGGCCTTAGGCCCCTGTTGGCATTGCTTTTAAGAAGTGGAAAAAAATTTGTTTATTATGTTAAATGTCTTTGATAAACAATTGGAAAACTGATTCTTACATTTTTTTTTTACCAAATTTGGAAGCCCATTTCAAAAAGCATGCGAGAAATTACTTCTTAAAAGAGACACTGAAATACTTTGACATACCATTTAATGAAATTTAAATACCAACATTGTCCTTATCTTAAAAGAGAAAAAAATAGACAACTGGAACAAACCAAATTTAAATCTCATGGAAACTTCCTTAAGAAGCTCAGTTAGCTTTTGTTTAAAGGCAGGAAGCAAACCAAATGTTATTACAAATGTAATAAAAAACTCAGTTAGGAACTTAGACAAAACCTTAAGCATAAATCCAACCACTGGCAAAAATAAATCTAAGTCAACAATCAAATAGAAGATGGAAGGAATGACCTGCATCTTCCAAATACTGTTCTGCTATGTTTTCAAATCCACATTTTCCTTCATTTTTTCTTTCTCACTCAATGTTTTATTCTCTCATATATTATGATTATATGAAAACTCAACTAGGGAATTTTAGAGAATTCACAGAGGGTGAGTTCAATCAATATAGAGAACGATCAAGTTTTTATACTTTCAATAGATTGCATATAGTCCTCCATAACGGAGATTCTTGTCAAAGAAAGCAACAAAGATAGATTTGCTTGGGGCAGAATATGGTTTGATTTAAAGATATTGCCAGAACATACCTCCAAATAGCCAATTAGTACCAAAATGGTAGTGAATGGAAGACAAGAAGATTGATAAGGCAAAAGGAAAAGTTATGGTCCCAATACAGTTTGGAACTCAGAAAAATGCAGCATTAGCAGAGGCAATAAATTTGCATCAAGTTTTATAAAAAATTTATACTGTATTCAAACAAGTACTCTCTTCCTTTCGTTCATTAAAGGTCATAGCTTAAAATGCATGAAGGCGTGAAGAACTTGGAACATCACATTGAAAATTGAAATAAATTTAAATGGAAAGAGAAGATGACTACCTTATCCTGTATTTCTTGATGTGTAGCAAGCCTTGCCAGAATATTACCAACCAAACCTGCTGTAGTTAAGCATCCATGAAACATCACACCCATAATATTCCCACATGGTTCTTCTTTTACATTGATATGACCATTAAGCTCTTGTGAGAATACGTTATCTGGTTTCAGAACATCAGAACAAGATGGTCCACCTAATGCAGTTTCCAGTCCAGCATTTACTGCATGAGAGCTTTGATCCGTATTACAAAATGACTTGCAGTTTCTCCGGCACTGTTGAACAATATCTTGAGTTAAGCATTTCAATTTTGTACACAGATGCTGATACATCCAAAATCCCCGTTTCCAGAAGGGAGTAACTCTGTATGAGGCCCAAAAGCAGGCATCCTTAGCAATCGTCATCAGAAGCTCCTCATAAATAGTTGCCTTTGACCAAGCCAAGAATGCATCCCCAAAAACTGTGGCTCCCAACATGGTAAAAGCCATTTGTTGAGAAGCCATCCTACAATCAATGCTTCCTTTTCCCATGATCTCATTTATTCTTTCCATGGCAGAGTCCACAATCTTCGCATAATTTATGTTTCGTCTCTCAAGTATCCTCCCATTCAATTCCATTCCCAGTGATTCCCTTTTCTTTTGCACCTACAAATAGTTAATAAACAGTAAATCATCTAAGAGAACTCACTACATACAATCACACTATTAAAATGAAAAATAATTTAATTGAGAAGAAGAATAAAAGAACCAAATTGTTATTCCACAAAATAATCTTTAAGTGGCCATCGCAATATAAAAAATAATGTTGCGGGGAAATAAATTGATGATTTAAATATTTGAAACCGTAATATCCCATACATCTAACAAACACAGACACAAAACTTAACTCCCATATGAGTATGACTTCAAGAAAGAGTAGCATTGCACATCAGGGGCTTCCAGTTCATACAGAACACAACTAGTACAGGTCATACAGCCTCAATTAGAATAATCTGCAAACTCAAAAGTGAAGTACAAATTTTGCATTATTTTAGAAATGACTATCTGCATTTAGAATTGGCTGCTAATAAACTCCAAAGTCATATTCTAGGCTTCAGACAGCAGCACAGTATATTCTTTTGGGAGATTAACAGTTTCCAAGGTCAAACATTAAAAGCACGATCATGAAGTGAGTTAAGTTTTCGTGGTAGGCAAAAAGTGATGACAACAAGAGAGCTTGCAGGCATAAAGTGAGGTAAGTTTTGCTGGTAGGCAAAACTGATGACAAGAAAGACAGAAAAAACAACAATTTACTCACTGTGTTTAAATAAATAAGAAAACTCACTAAAGCTAGGAAGCTTAAAAGAAGAGAACCAAAACATAATAAAGCAAACACATTTTGTGGCACTAACTACAACAACACACACTTTTGGACCTAGGAAGAGTTACCCGGACAAAACAAATAATCAAGTGTACTCCATGTCTTGTCAGACAAATTATAGCTCTTATTTGACAATTCTAAAGAATCAGTACAAAGGTTGTGCCACATAAACTGAAAATGGTACAAGAAAATAACTAATTGCTCACTTCATTTGTGGGTCATTGCATTTTCAAGCAATAGCGTAAAGGAACTGTAGGAAATATATGTTAATATTTGTTAATAATATATTTTATTAGAATAGGATATTACTATATTATAATAGGATTCCTAAGTTATAGTAATTCCTAAATCATATTGATTAGATTAAAGTGGTTTCCTTATTTGTTATAGTTTCCTTATTTTTATTAGAGTCCTACATGTATATAGAGGATTGCAACTCTTATTGATGACAATCACATTTAGATTATTTCTTTTATATTTTTCCACATAGTATCAGAGCCTAGGATTTTCTAGGACTTACAAATTATTGTTTTTTTTGGCTTTCATAGCCACTTTTTCTTTCTTCTTCAGTCTGCATTGTCGTTGTTTTGCCTTCATCGCTGTTTTTCTTTCTTCTTTGTCCTACACTACTGATTTATTTGTTCTCTCCCCTATATGAGTTATTCTACCCAATCCGACCATATCTAAAATTTCCGAAGTCCCAACTGAACCTCTTAACACTAGGAACCGACAGCCCTGGTAGTTTGTCCACTGACAAACTTCAAAATATCCAATCAGCATATCGACTAAATGGGGGGAATTATTTGCAGTGGTCCCAAGTGGTGCGAAAATTCCTGAAGGGAAGAGAAAAACTAGAACATCTAACGGAAGTTGCTCCAAGTCCAACAGATCCAAAATTCAATGTGTGGGACGACATGGTCATGTTCTGGCTCTGGAATTCAATGTTCCTAGAAATCAGCCGAACTTATATGTTCCAGTGCACTACCAGAGAAATTTGGGAGGCTGTTCGTCGGACATATTCAAAGCTACATGATGCAGCACAAATATATGAGGTCAAAATTCAATGTTCAAGAATGAAGTGGATGCACTTGAGAAGAATGGAACTTGGGAGTTGTCAGATCTGCCAAGAGGCAAAAATGCTGTGAGCTGCAAATGGGTGTTCACGGTTAAGACTAAGGCAGATGGAAGCATTGATCGGTTCAAGGCCAGTTTGGTAGCAAGAGGATTCACTCAGTCTTTTGGGATAGACCATCACAAAACATTTGCTCCTGTGGCTAGGGATGGCAAAAATCCCCGACCCGATCCAAACCCGCGGGTACCCGATCCGTTCAGTATGGGTATGGAGCAATGAATCCGGGTATCGGATCGGGTATGGGGCAAAGTTTGTGACCCGTCCGGATAAACGGGTCAGGGACGGGGCAAGTCAATCTGACCCGCCCCGACCCGTTTACCCATTATATTTAAAAATAGAAGATGATATTTGGCTTAAAAAAAAAAATAAACAAGTCAAAAAGTTGAGTTATCATCATATATCATCATTATCATAACCTTTCATCATTAAAAAAAGACAACGGTCATTATTTTAATTTTAACCAACAAAAAAAAAAAAAACAAAGATTCCATAAACAATGCTTTGTGATTAATTTCTACACCTACACGCTACACATCATCACTATTCACTCATCAAGTTCGGCCTAAAAAATTTATCAAAACTAAATTTATCTACTCTTTCATTTTTCTCCCTTCTTCACCATCGCTGCTTCTCTCTTGTCAATCCTTATCGGTTGTCTTCGCTGCTCAATTCAGTTTCTTCAAAGGTTAGATTCTTTTTTTTTTTTGAATTCTTCAAAGGTTAGATTCTATTCCTTAATTATTATTATTATTTTTTTTTTGTAAAACTTCTGTAACTTGATCAGAAACTGGAATTTATTTGTGTTTATATTTATTTGTAAAACATCTTGTAAAATCTTTTTTATATTTTGCATGAACCACCTGCCATGCTTTTAGATTATATGATCTGTATCCTCTGGTAAAAAAGTAAACAATTGACGTACTAATTACCTGCTTCCATCATTTGCTGCATCATGCTGATATTGCAAATAAGAGAGATGAATTTTGCTACACGTGGCTTAAGTTTTGTTTCATGAGGTTGAATACTTTTAGCAAACTGAGATCTAACAATCATAGTATCCTATTCTATCTAGAGTTTCTAGAGATGTTTTGGCTATTCCTGTATCTACAGTTGCGTCTGAATCAGCTTTTAGCACGGGTGGTAATCAATACAGGAATACTTGAAGTTCAATCTCAGTTTCTAAATATGATTGTCAAATTAACAAAAAAGCTGACTTTGCTAAAAGTATTCAACCTCATGAAACAAAACTTAAGCCACGTGTAGCAAAATTCATCTCTCTTATTTGCAATATCAGCATGATGCAGCAAATGATGGAAGCAGGTAATTAGTACGTCAATTGTTTACTTTTTTACCAGAGGATACATATCATATAATCTAAAAGCATGGCAGGTGGTTCATGCAAAATATAAAAAAGATTTTACAAGATGTTTTACAAATAAATATAAACACAAATAAATTCCAGTTTCTGATCAAGTTACAGAAGTTTTACAAAAAAAAAATAATAATAATAATTAAGGAATAGAATCTAACCTTTGAAGAAACTGAATTGAGCAGCGAAGACAACCGATAAGGATTGACAAGAGAGAAGCAGCGATGGTGAAGAAGGGAGAAAAATGAAAGGGTAGATAAATTTAGTTTTGATAAATTTTTTAGGCTGAACTTGATGAGTGAATAGTGATGATGTGTAGCGTGTAGGTGTAGAAATTAATCACAAAGCATTGTTTGTGGAATCTTTGTTTTTTTTTTTGTTGGTTAAAATTAAAATAATGACCGTTGTCTTTTTTTAATGATGAAAGGTTATGATAATGATGATATATGATGATAACTCAACTTTTTGACTTGTTTATTTATTTTTTTTAAGCCAAATATCATCTTCTATTTTTAAATATAACGGGTAAACAGGTCGGGGCGGGTCAGATTGACTTGCCCCGTCCCCGTTTATCCAGACGGGTCACAAACTTTGTCCCATACCCGATCCGATACCCGGATTCATTGCTCCATACCCATACCGAACGGATCGGGTACCCGCGGGTTTGGATCGGGTCGGGGATTTTTGCCATCCCTAGTAGAGTGGTTAGTCCGCATCGTAGTAGATTACACCCTAACACGTTAGAGGCATTGATGTGTGCACAAAATTGGTTATGGACAGCCAAACAAGGTATAAAATTTATATACATTTAACTAATGTTAATTATTATTTTCATTGAGTATAAATTAATTTATTTGCTTTGTTCATAATTTCATATAAATAGGGTCAAGTTCAAAAACACCACATGATGCTTCTTTTCTAGAAGACAGTGATGGTGATGATAATGGTGATGTTGAAAGGGTAAATGATCAAAATAATATTATATGTTGTTAATATTTTATATATTAATTAATAAATGTAATAACTTAAATTTTTTTTATTGCTACAGGTTTGTGTTTAAAACAAATCATGGCTTGTGGAAATCAAAGATGGTTGGATAGATTATAAATGAAAAACTTCGATGTCCTTTTTTTTTTTTTTTTTGAATATTACTGTATTTGCTAATGTTGTACAGCCTTAATGAATTTTATGGATTTAAGTATTGGATGGTTGTTTGACTTTAAATTTTCCGATAAGCGTATTATGTTCTATTAAATTTAAATGTATGTATTAAAATTTATTTGTATTTTATGTCTAATTTCAATTGTATGTTATATATATCTTTTAATTATAATGTTGAATATTTAATTTTAAAAAAATAGAAATTAAAGCGGGTCAGTTTGGATCGGTTATGGATCATCCCGTCCCGAATAGGTTTGGGTTTAGGGCAGCAATTGAAAATTTTTGCGGGGCACGGGGCGGGTTTGGAGCATCCTGTCCAAAGCGAGTTTCGGGTTTGGGGCATGCTGATCCGAACCCGATCCAACCCGTTGCCATCCCTACCTGTGGCAAAGTTGAATACTATTCGGGTTCTGTTATCAATTGCAGCCAACCTTGATTGGCCTTTACATCAACTAGATGTAAAAAATGTCTTCTTGAATGGGGATCTCACAGAGGAAGTATATATGGAGGTGCCTCCTGGATTAGAGACTCCAGCCACTGTCAACAAGGTCTGCAGACTTCGAAAATCACTTTATGGAATAAAACAGTCCCCTCGGGCGTGGTTTGAGAGGTTTACTCAAGTGTTAAAACAATATGGATATGGGCAGTCCCATTCAGACCATACCATGTTTATTAAACACTCAGCAAAGGGGGAGAGAGTTGTCCTAATTGTTTATGTTGATGACATAATACTTACCGGAGATTACCTAGAGGAATTGTCACGAATAAAGGGATGTTTGGCTAAGGAATTTGAGATCAAAGACCTAGGGCACTTAAGATATTTTCTTGGGATGGAAGTAGCCCGTTCAAAGAAAGGCATCCTTATATCCCAACGAAAATATGTGCAGGATTTATTACAAGAGATAGGTATGGAGGACTGCAAGCCTGCAGAAACTCCCATGGATACAACTGCAAAAATTGGGGCTGATAAAGAGAGTTCACCAGTTGATAAAGGGAGATTTCAAAGGTTAGTAGGAAGGCTGATTTACCTCTCCCTTACTCAGCCAGATATTGTCTTTCCAGTTAGTGTGGTTAGTCAATTTATGAATAACCCCACTGAGGAGCACATGGCTGCAGTTCAGAGGATCCTTAGGTATCTAAAATTCACTCCAGGAAAAGGTCTATTGTTCAGCAAAACAGCAGGTAGGGGAGTCATGGTCTTCACCGACGCGGATTGGGCAGGTTCCATAAATGACCGCCGATCCACATCCGGCTATTGTACTACTGTTTGGGGCAATTTAACTACTTGGAGGAGTAAAAAGCAGTCTGTAGTAGCCCGAAGTAGTGCAGAAGCAGAGTTTAGGGCGATGGCACATGGGATTTGTGAAGGTTTGTGGATTAAAAGAGTACTATTTGATCTTAATGTGTCTTGTGAAGGACCTATCAAGATGATGTGTGACAATCAGGCCACAATAAGCATTGCGAAAAACCCAGTCCACCACGACCGAACCAAACATATTGAAATTGAAAGACACTTTATCAAGGAGAAAGTCGATGGAAATGTTTTGGAGTTACTCTACACTCCTACCAGCCAACAAATGGCAGACATACTGACTAAGCCACTGCCAAGAAACAAATTTGATGACCTTAGTAGCAAGCTGGGCATGATAAACATATACTTGCCAGCTTGAGGGGGGGGGGGGGGGGGGGGGGGGTGTATTGAATATTTACTGCATTTATTTATTTATTCCTATGTATCTTTAGTTGCTATTGTTTCTATTTATAGGACCTAAATTAAGGGGATGTGATTGAGGGATTTGATTCTCCAAATAAGGAGAAACAAGATCCTTGTAACTACTCTTGTGTATATATATCTGCTGTAAATAAACAATAATAAAATATAATATTCAGACAACATCTTCAGTAGGAAATATATGTTAATATTTGTTAATAATATTTTACTTTATTAGAATAGGATATTACCATATTAGAATTCCTAAGTTATAGGAATTCCTAAATCATAGTGATTAGATTAAAGTAGTTTCCTTATTTTTATTAGAATTCTACATGTATATAAAGGGTTGTATCTCTTATTGATGACAATAACATTGAGATTATTTCTCTCATACTTTTCCACATGAACTAATTATCAAATGCAAATGTTAGCAATATCTGAAGATCTTTCTTTCATCACCAGTATTTACTCTCCTTTTTTCAGTAACTAAATAATGAACTGATTGAAATCAATATCTTAAATAAATTAAGCAAGAGTAAGTCACCAAAATAAGATCCCAAAATGTTCTTAAGATGATGAGATAAGTCCCTAAGATATAGAAATCTAGGGCTGCTAAAATTTACGACATAGCTGCCAAATGAATGCTTCACTTTCCTTTGTCATCTTTCCACTAAGGAGATACCCTCCTTTGCCCTTACAATTCAATCAATCTTACGTAATAAGAAAATAAAGTCGTAACAATTTGCCCAAAAATCATCAATTCACAAAAGAATTAATCAATTTTACAAAGAATACCCAATGAAAAAGTCAATAAGTATCTCAACAGATTACTTCAAAGGCAAAGTTCATACCTTATCGAATGAGGAAGCGAAGAGACTCAATTGTCCAAAGGCCAAACGAAAAGCCTTTCCAGTCAAAGGCAACTTATCCTCAGCCTTCAAAAGCATCTCTTTGATCAGTGCAGGCTCTTTTACTGATACCAAAAGCTTGGTAGGACCCAACCATAGCTTCACAACCGATCCATACTTCTCATGTGATTCAGCCAAAACCTCTGAAAACCCACAATCAAAACCAAAAAGCATAAACAACCCACTTCTCCTATTCTACTGTAACTTACAAACAGATCTAGATAACTTCAAAATTCATCCAAAATGTCAAGAAAACTGCACCAAATTCACCATTTAAGTACATATTTATGAAAACAAACTAATCAGTGATCACCCAAAACAACTGAAAACCCACAGGCAAAACCAAAAAGCATAAACAACCCACTACTCTAAATTTCAAACAGACTACATGGTTCATGAAATTGACCATTTCCAGTAGAAAGAAAATAATAGCTACCTGTGAGACTTTGGCGGGAAAGGAGGCGGGAGTGACCACAGAAGGAGGAAGACGGCGGACCAGGGATTTTGCGGGCATGGCTCCACAATCTGAGCAAGTTGATAACTTTGTCGAGAAGTAGATAGGTGATGGTGATGAGGGAAATCCAAAGGAAGGCGTTGATTTCCCATTGGGCGTACTCTCTGAGGAATTTTCCCGGATCATCATTACTGCTTGAACCCATTATTGTTTCTTTTTTTCTCAGAATCAGTCTGGTCTCATCTCATTAGTTGATCTGTGCGTGATTTGACTTTTCTTATTTATTTATTTATTTATATGTAATGAGTAACTTTGTCTTTTCACAAACACTAGGCGATGGTGGCTTGGACTCTGGACTTTGTCGTTGCGTGATGAGAAATCGTGGTGATGCGCGTGCCACCTACTCTTGGTAGGACTTTTCGAGTACACTGGCTGGCTGACACTACACATTTTTACCTCTGACAAATAAAGTACGTATCTAGTCGTGTAACAGTTATATTAGGGCCGCCGACTCAACAATTTTGGCTTTGGTAATTGCACCAACTGTGAAAATGGTGTTGGTATCATAAAACCCGACTTTCGCTGCCAGCTGCAAATTCTCTCCATTCTTGGGTGCACCTTTTCATTCGGATTAAGAGTTAATTACACTCAACCTCCTTGAGGTTTGACTAATTACATTTAAAATTAAAGTTTGTATTAATAGACACTAACCTCCCCTCATATTAACGTTGACCGTCAAAATAACCGTTGATTTTTTTTTAAATTTTTTAAATGACCAAAATACCTCTGTTACAATTTTTTTACTATTTATTAAAAAAAAATTAATGGTGAGATCCAGATTGGATCTCCACCGTCCATCAACAATGATAGAAAAAAAATTTTGAATGTTCATCGTTGAACCCAGAGGGTTCGAAGATCGAACCCTTCTGGGTTCGAGATCGAACCCAGAGGGTTAGATCTTCGAACCCTCTGGGTTCGATGATGAACATTCAAAATTTTTTTTTTCTTGGTTGGATCTCCACCGTCCATCATTGTTGATGGACGGTGGAGATCCAATCTGGATCTCACCATTAATTTTTTTTTTTTCTAATAAATAGTAAAAAAATTGTGACAGAGGTATTTTGGTCATTTAAAAAATTTGAAAAAAGTCAACGGTTATTTTAACGGTCAACGTTAACGTGAGGGGAGGTTAGTGTTCATTAATGCAAATTTTGATTCCGAATGTAATTAGCCAAACCTCAGGGAGGTTGAGTGTAATTAACTCTCGTATTAATGGCATACTGGAGATTTATATTCCACCATTCTTATTTGTTAGCATATGTGGAACCGTAATGAATAAATTTATTTAAATTTATAATTAATTTTATAAATAATAATTTCACATAAATTACATATTTTTTGTGATGTATCACATTTTAAATATTTTTCATTTTTTCAAAATAAATCTCTTTAATCCTTATGATACTGAACTAATAGTTAAAATTAACATTATTAGAGGTATTTTCTACTCAAATTATTACATTCTTTAAAAAAAAAAAATGTGCCACATGTTAAAAGTTTAAGAATCGCAAATAAATCCAACTGTTGAGTGAATAATAAATTGATCACATTATGAGAAATTAGTAAATAAAACTCCACCTTAAAATGAAAAATAAAAAATTAAGAAAAATTAAGAAAACAAAACAATAATTAAAGAATCGAGATATATATATATATGAAAAATTAATAAAATTGTCCAAAACAAAATTAAAAATTATAAAATTACCCACCCTCCACTAATTATTATAAATTGTACCCAAATTATTATTATTTTTTTTTTACAAAAATGCCCTCGTTTGTTTAACCCTACCCACACAATTTCTTTTTCACTCTTCTTTTGTTTGTCACGAGTTCACCGTTGTGCTGTTTTTTTTTTTTACGCATCTTCTTCCTCCTCACGCCGGTCTTCTCCTTCCGCCGCAGACTGTTCTTCTTCTTCTTCTCCTCTTCTCTATTTCACTCTTCTTCTTCTTCACGCGGCAAGGCAACGCAGAATGGACTGTTCTCTACGGCCGCGACGGACTGTTCTTCACGGCGGCGGCGGCAACTCTTCACGGACCGTACCCACCACTTTCAGGTAAGATTACTCATTTACAAGCAAGTATTGTCCATAATTTTAGTGTTTAGGTTTTACAAACATTTACATTGGACATTAGTGTTTAGGGTTTACAAATTTTGTATATAATAATGAAATTAACAAATGTGTTTAGTTAGTTATGTTATGGGTTTTTCAATTTTGTATGTTTAGAATATTGAATTCGTTGAATTGATAATTGATTTGGTTGAATAATACAATACAATTCAGTCTAAAATAATAGAAACTAGAAAGTTATACTATTTATTTTAGACTGAATTGTATTGTTTATTATTCTGTCTATGCATAATCTAATTATTAATAAACTGTGTAGGGAATTCAGGCTATTTGGAAAGCAAAATTGAAGACGATAACTCCAGTTCCAGTGATGATGCTGATTATTATCAGGTACTCAAGAGTTGAGTCAATTGTTGATGCAATGTCACTTGGTTGTATTGTTTCCGGGCACTTGAGTAATATTTGTATTCCTTTTTATTATTTTCTTGTAGATCTTGCTAACTAGATTGGTCATCAGATGGGTGATAGGGTATGGATAAGATTGAGCATTGTTGTATAGTATAAACTAAACTTGATACAAATTCACTTTTGGCGTTTAATTTTAAATGTTATGATTAAGTTATTTACATGTCTTTTGGCTCCTGTTGTCTGTACCCGCAGAACAAGCAATAAAATATGTTACTAGTTATATGTAAACAATACAATTCAGTCTAAAATAATAGAAACTAGAAAGTTATACTATTTATTTTCTATATATATATATATATATTTGAGATATTATAATAATTAAGATTTTAGATAGTAGGATACAATTCGAACTCACAACTTTAGTATCAGTGTGTGGGGTATATCATTAGGCCAATCTTATATTGTTTTTATTTTCAATATTAACTTTGAAAACTCTCATTTATCAGTCTAGGTAATATAAAGCGTATAATCTATTTTTATCTTTATATTTTAATTTTGACTTTAGATAGGGAAATTTGAACTTTGAACACCAATATTTATGGCGAAGCGGGGTATCTATTTTTATTGTTATATATATTTTTCATTTTTCTTGAGTTTGAACTTTGTACTTTGTTGCTTTTGCAAGTTTTGCTTGAGTTTTTCTCAGCTGAAACAACATAGTATATCCGACTATGAAGCAAAATTGATTAGATGTCAAAAGTCCTTGTTGTATGCTTCTGCAGATTTAAGGTTTTGTAATCTTTTGATAAGCTACCAGACTATTATACATCAAAAGTCTTTTCTATGAACTAAGTTTTGAATATGTTTTGGTTTCTCATGTTTGATTGACTAGAATGACAGGCTTAACAGTATCTGTTATATATTCAGGATTAATATCTTGAAGTCCACTGATGTGTAAAATGTATATCTTTTTACAGATAAATGTATCCAAAGTGTAATGGCAGCAGTTGAAGCAGGGCTGTGTGTCCGAGGACAGCTAATCGTTGCTTGGTCCAATAAGATGCCAAAAGAGCTAATCGTTGCTTTGTCCAAGAAGATGTCCAAGAAGTTCAATCGAGCTAATCGTTGCGGGTTATTTTGTTTTGTTCCTTCCTTGTTGTTTGATGTTTTTTATGGCAAAAGAAGCTGGATGGATGGATTGTTCCGTGAATCCATTCCTTGTGTTTATTCAACGTGTGTTGCAGTCTATTGAAGAAACCTTGACAATTCCTTTTGTTGTCTTGTTTCTTTTTATTATACTTTGATGTCTAGCTGTTGTGATTTAAAGTCAATGTCTTCTTTTAATATGTTAGATTCCATGCTTTCCTTTTAAACTGTAATGTTATTTTATATTGGGAAATAATTGACGGTGATGTTATATTGATTTTATTGCAATGGTTACTGTGGTACATTTATGCTTATGTTTGCTGAATACATCGTTGCACACAGACAGAAGTTCGATTTCAAAGCAAAGTAAATGAAAGCTCTTAGGAGGAAAATGTCTATTGAAATATTTGCAAACTCTACACCATTAGTCGACGATGAAACATAACATTGACATGTACTTTTTTCCAAATTATTCTTTATGTGAATAAATCTTTTCTGTAATATCGGGTCTAAAGTTTATTATACATAACATTGATGAAACATAACACTGATATTAAGTTCAAATCTGAGAAATTGTAAAGATTATTGTTAAACGATCCAAAATTGATAAAATTGCAAAATATTATCCGTTGAAAAGTGAATCGAAGAACTATATAAATGTCAACAATGTATTAAAGAGACTGAACTCCGTCTTCTGAAATGATTAAAAGAAATATGTAATTAGATACAACAAAACGGAAAATGAAAGAATAATCAGGCCGGCTCGATGAAAAAAAGTATCAACCTGAGTATCAAAATCTCCGATGAAAAAAACAAACTGTCGGGCTGGCATAATGAAGAACCATCGGGCGGGCATGATGAAAAAAAAATTTATAAAAATCTGTTCTTCATTTTTTTGATGGAGGATTAATAAATGTGAAATGCATACAATTGATTGAAAATCCAAAAAGATGTGCATTGACTAAAAAAAAAAGTTTAACACTAACCTTGAAATTTTTCAAGAGATAACTTTGTGAGATGGTTCGAATGATTTTGCAATGATCGGAGTTTCGGAAGATGAGAAATAGAGATTTTCTTGGCTTAGGTTGGGTAAGAGATTAATGGAGAAGAGAAGAGAGAAAAAATAATAAAATGTGAAGAAGAGAAGAAAAACAATGACAGAACCGAGTGAAAAAGATGAAGAAGAAAACAGTGAAAGAGAGTGGTGTGGGTCAAATGTTAAAGTAATGGCAGTTTTGTCCAACAAAATTGTTTAGGTAGAGTTTGCAAAAATTAGTGGAGGCTGGGTAGGTTTGCAATTTTGGATTTATTTTTGGACAATTTTGCAATATACAATAATAAATATATTTTTAATTATAAAATATATAAATTAAAAATGTTAATCAAAAGAGTAAATAATACGTAATCTACCTAAGGTTTGTCCTGTTGCAAGCGGAAAGAAATTTATAAAACTTTGCACATAATCTACGTGTTATTAGTGAAATATGTTAATATTAATAGTTGACTTTATTTGACCAGTAAAAAGACCATAATACCCTCACAATATTTTAATAAAATTACAAACATACCATCACTTTTTAAAAACAAAATAGGAAAATTAAAAAAAATCTCAAACAAAAAAAAATTGTCCAAATTAGATCTGGACAAAGCTCTAAAAAAAATATACATGTCCAATTTAAATCGTCAATCAGATTTGATGGATGGTCCAGATTAGATTTGGACTACCCCCTATTGGAGATCAGATCTCCATGGTGGAGATCTGATCTCTATCGAAATGGAGATTTGATCTCCATCTATAGAGATGTGGTCTCTAAATGGAGATGATCTCCATCGACGGAGATCTCATCTCGTCCATCTTACTAGATGGACTCAGAGATCCCATCACCTATTCTTTTCCTTTTTTAAATTTTTTAATGTTTTAAATTTTTTTTATATTTGATATTCACCATCTCTTATATGGATGGTGGAGATTTAAAATTATAGTTTTAATTTCAAAAAATTAATATATTTTAAAAAAATTTGAAAAATAAGTGAAAATAACAAAATACCCTTTCAATAGTTAAATTTAATTGTGTTGACTAACGGTAAAGGAGTTTTGTGTGGATTGACCATAAAGTTATTTCTGTTTACAAAGAGATAAATCTCAGTAGGTTGTTTGTAATTTGCTCTAATCAAATTATATTAAAATTGAATTTAAAAAAATAAAAAGACTTTAATCAAAATTCACTATTAAAAGAAAGAAAAAAGGTGAAGGGTGCTGCGTCAGTGCGTCCAATGTTTTTTTTATTTTTTTTAAAATTTTAGTAATAAAATAGTTTTGAAAATTACGATTAGTTTTCCTTTTTTTAGGTGGTAATTGTCAAAAATAACCTTCTAAATTTATGAAAATTTGTTTTTAACCTCATTTTCAAAATAATTGTTAGTGACCTCTTTAAAAATTTTATTTCAAATTTTAACCAAATATTGACAAAAGCGACCCCTGAAAAATTACATAAGTTAACCCCACATTAATTGTATATAAAATTACAAAAATACCTAAAAAAAATAAAATTACAAAAAAACCATTTGACCAAAATTGAAAATTGAAAATCAGAAACATTTCTTCATCTTCTTCATTTCCTTCATCAGTTCGTCATTTCTCTCCTCTGCTTTTTTTTGTCTCTTCATTTTATACTTTTGTATTGGTTCATAAATATACCACCAATTTTGAGGTATGTTAATACATCATATGTTATAAGTATTTGTTACATTGATCTATTAATTGAGTAGAGATGGTTTAGATTGATTCCCTAATATTTTCTTCAACCTATAAAACGTTTCACGCAAAAATTTTGTGTGAATCACACAAAATTTTTTGCGTGAAACCCGATTTGCGTGAATCATGCTAAAATTTTAGCGTGAATCACATAGAAATTTATGCGTGAAACACATTTTTTTTGCGTGATTCACGCAAACCGGGTTTCACGCAACAATTTTAGTGTGATTCACGTAGAAATTTTAGCGTGAAACACATTATTTTTGCGTGATTCACGCAAACCCGATTTCACGCAACAATTTCAGTGTGCTTCATGTAGAAATTTTTGCGTGAAACACATAATTTCAGCGTGAATCACGCTGAAATTATTACGTGAAACATGTTTCACGTAATAATTGTTGCGTGATTCACGCTATAATTGTTACGTGAAACACGTTTCACGCAATAATTTATGCGTGATTCACGTAAAAATTATTGCGTGATTCACGCAAACCGGGTTTCACGCAATAATTTCTGCGTGAATCACGCTATAATTGTTACGTGAAACACGTTTCACGCAATAATTTCTGCGTGATTCACGAAAAAATTATTGCGTGATTCACGCAAATCGGGTTTCACGTAACAATTTATGCTTGAATCACGCTAAAATTTTAACGTGAATCATGTACAAATTTTAGCATGAAATACATTATTTTTGTGTGATTCACGCAAACCGGTTTTCACACTACAATTTCAGTGTGATTCAAACAACAATTTCAACGTGATTCACGTAGAAATTTTTGCGTGAAACACATTATTTTTGCGTGATTCACGCAAATTGGGTTTTACGCAACAATTTCTGCGTGATTCACGCAAATATTTTAGCGTGAAACACTTTATTTTTGCGTGATTCACGCAAACCAGGTTTCACGCAATAATTTCAGCGTGATTCACGTAGGAATTTTTGTGTGATTCACGTAGGTTTCACACAGAAATTTCTGCGTGATTCACGCTAAAATTTTAGCGTGTTTCACGCAGAAATTTCTGCGTGAATCACTCAAAAATTATTGCATGAATCACGCTATAATTTCTGCGTGATTCACGCAAACCGTGTTTCACGCATAAATTGGTACATGTTTCACGGTAAAATGAAAGTTTATGAAATATGGCTTACAACACTCTGAAATTTTATGTAAAATGTTATGAATTGTAACCAAGTTTTTTTAATTTTTTCAGAAAAATGGCTATGCGCAGGCTGATAATTAATTACAACGGGCAGTGGGATGGGTTGAAGTATGTTGGTGGGGAGCCGTTCGTTCAGGTGGTTACAGATGATTTGACATATGCGCAGTTGTTAGATTTGATATATGGTTTGATTGGGGTTGATAGAAGTTTGCATGATGTAGTTGTCAGTTCGGTCGTCTCCAATGATATGAATGAAAGAAGAAAATACATCATCCGACGTGACGAAGATGTTTATTTTTTGCTAGTTTGTGACCAAGCTGTTCATGAGATATATGTCGGTATTGTTGAAAAGGTAGACAATCATGTTAGATATTCTCCGCAAATACCTGCACCGATTCCAGGGTGGTCCACTAAAATTCCAGATGCACTATGTCCTCCTTCTTTTGGAACTAATTTTGCAGGTGCTAGCACTAGTAATTTCACTCCGTCTACGGCTGTCCCATTATGGGAGGGTGACCACGGGATCCCACCATCATTTGCAGATGATTACGAACAGTCAGATAATGTTACTCATTCAAATTCGTCCGATGATGATGGGATTCTGTTGCCTCCAACCTCGTGTCATACTCCAAAACACTTGTCAGATGAGGATTGTCAAGGAATGGAACAACCAGATAATCAACAGGCCGGTGGTGTTGTTCCCCCATATTACCCAGTAGTTGATGCGGTTCCATCCAGATGGGTAATTCCGGGGGCAGATCAGTATTGTATTGAACCTATCAGAAGTGAAACTTCTAATTCGTTACGTGGAGCTTTGTATACTGGTAAGATTTTTCAAACTAAGGATCATTTGAAAGCTGCGTTGGGTAAATATGCTATGATGCAGATGTTCAATCATAGGATAAGACGGTGCAGGGACATTAATTGCAAGTTTGTCTTACGGGCCATCCGTAAAGAGAATTACTTGGTGTGGCATGTACGGAAGTTCAATACGGTCCATTCATGTTCATTGGATGCTTATGAGTCACACTTTCGGTCTGTTAGTGCTGTTGTCATTGGTGAGATATTTGCACCTAAACTTAATACGAATGGTCGTGTCATTCGACCCGTTGACATCATTTCTGAGATGAGGGAGCAACATGGTGTACAACTAATGTACACCAAGGCCTGGCGGTCAAAAGAACATGCGGAGAAAATTCTTTACGGTAAACCTGAGGATTCATACAGTTTACTGACATCATATTTTCATATGTTAAGATTGACTAATCCAGGGACTGTCACAGCGGTACAGACAAATGAAAACAGTCAGTTTCTTTACTCATTCCTTGCACTTGGGCCATGCATACATGGGTTTCGGTCAGTTATACGACCAGTCATAGCCATTGATGCTACCCATTTGAAGGGTGCATTTTCTGGGGTGATTTATGTGGCTACCAGTAAGGACGGGGACGAAATGTGCTACCCATTGGCTTTTGGTTTTGGGGATGGTGAATCAGAAGAAGGGTGGACTTGTTTTCTAAGACACCTACGGGAAGCATACGGTAATCCTACTAACTTGGTAATAGTTTCTGATCGACACAAAAGCATTACAAAGGCAATGAGCAGCGTATACCCGAGTGTACCTCACCTAGTATGTTATTACCATCTGAAGCAAAACCTAAAGAATCATTGTAGGGGACGTAAAGATATCATGGAACTTTATGCCAAGGCTGCTTACTCATACCAAGTTCATTCATGTAATGCAAGCTTGACTCAAATTCAAAATTCTCACCCATCCTCATTTAACATGTTGGTTGAGGCTGGGGTTGATAGGTGGGCACGTGCATATTGCCCAGGCCGGAGATACCAAATGATGACAACAAACATTGCAGAGGCACTAAATAATTGTATTAAGAGAGCACGGAGGTTGCCTATCACCGCAGCTATGGAGTTCTTAAGGGATATGCTTCAAAGGTGGTTCTACGATCGACGGGAGAAGGCGGCTAAAAATCCAACTTATCTTACAACTGCGGCTTCTAATCACTGCAAAGTTATGTATGATGAGTCATTAGCATTCCAGGTATATCCTATTGACCTCACCAAATACTTAGTAAAAGGTGGTGAGCACGATGGTTTAGTTAACATCGATGAGAAGACGTGTTCATGCCGACATTGGGACTTAGATCAACTCCCTTGTACACATGCTATTGCAGTAGCAAGGTATTTTCATACTATATTCTCATTTTTACTTCTGTTAAATTGTAAACATGTCATTGTGTTCATACTCATTTAGTTTCCTTTTTTTTTAATAGGTTCTCGAAAATAGACTTCAATTCGTTTTGCCACGAGTTCTATAGTACATCATGGCTTAAGACAGCATATGCCCCATCTATAAATCCGATTCATAGTCCATCCTCATGGGACGTACCTAGTGATGTTAGCAGTTAGGTGGTCCTACCACCCGAAGGTAGAAGGCAATCTGGAAGGCCTAGACAGTCCAGGATACCTTCGGCCGGTGAGACCCAGCGTAGAAAGAAATGCTCCAAATGTGGTGAAGCTGGACACAATCGCGTGGGTTGTCCCAATCCACGTCGTACAGCAACAGTTACAAAATCTTCTACACCTACCAGTCAAGATGTCTCGGTTCGTAGGCAACGTCAATGTGGTGCATGCAAGCAATTAGGACATTATCGCACGACATGTCCCTTTGTTGACCACTCTCATACCGAGGATGACACAACCACTGAGACGCCCCGAAGTGATGATGCTTAAGTTATTCATATATTATTGTGGACCTTATGTTATTGTGGATCTTATATTATTGTGAACCTTATGTTATTAATATTCAGTACGTGTTATTAATACTCAGTACGTATTTTATGGTTAACATAATTGTTTTGTTATTCACGTAGAAATTTTAGCGTGATTCACGCAAACCGGGTTTCACGCTAAAATTTCAGCGTGATTCACGCAGAAATTTTAGCGTGAAACGTGTTTCACGCAACAATTATAGCGTGAATCACGCACAATTATTGAGTCAATCACACTATAATTCTGCGTGATTCACGCTATAATTATTGCGTGAAACACGGTTCATGCAATAATTTCTGCATGATTCACGTAAAATTATTGCGTGATTCACGCAAACCGGGTTTCACGCAAACATTTCAGCGTGAATCACGCTGACATTATTGCGTGAAACACGTTTCACGCAATAATTGTTACGTGATTCACGCTATAATTGTTACGTGAAATACGTTTCACGCAATAATTTCTGCGTGATTCACGTAAAATTATTGCGTGATTCACGCAAACTGGGTTTCACGCAAACATTTCAGCATGAATCACGCTGAAATTATTGCGTGAAACACGTTTCACGCAATAATTTATGCGTGATTCACGTAAAAATTATTGTAATATTAACGCAAACCGGGTTTCACGCAAACATTTCAGCGTGAATCACGCTGAAATTATTGCGTGAAACACGTTTCACGCAATAATTGTTACGTGATTCACGCTATAATTGTTACGTGAAACACGTTTCACGCAATAATTTATGCGTGATTCACGTAAAAATTATTGCGTGATTCACGCAATAAGGGTTTCACGCAATAATTTATGCGTGATTCACGTACAAATTATTGCGTGATTCATGCAAACTGGGTTTCACGCAAAAATTATAGGGTGAATAACGCTAAAATGAAAGTATATGAAATTTAACGAAAATTTTTGGTGGGGAGTCGTTTGTTCAGGTGGTTACAGCAAATTTATTTTGACAGACTTACCCCTGAATTTCCTATTAAAAAAATTTGACAGAGTTACCCCTGAATTTTGGACTTTCCCAACATATTACAGTAAATCACAAGTCTTTCAAAATCAATTCCAACACTTCAAAATTTATTCAAACCCTGCGTATCCTTCCATTGTGTGGTACGACTTTCCATATCATTTTCCACCATTGTATTGTCCCAATTTCCCACCATTTATATACAATATGAAAAGTTATTATAAAAAATACACATCAATTAACTGGTTCACTATTTAGAAAAATATCTCTAGCTATTTCCTCCCGTATACGCTTTTCATCATTCCCATCAAAGTCCCATTTGTGGTATTTAAACGTCATTATATTCTCCATGTACTTCATCACAAATGCCCCGCAACTAACCCTGAGAATGAGTTAAAAATTTATCTTCAATTTGTTAATAGTATATAAAAATAAACAAAAAATATTCATCACTTGACAAACTAGACATACCCAGGTGGCTGCTGGGGAAGTAATTGATAATCGACCACGGACACATCAATACCATCAACCCATGGATCTATGTTCGTGTGATCGAAGAAACCCCCACATCTCAGCATGGATGGTAAGAACCTTGTGAGAGGTTCTACGTCTTTAATTCGCTGCTTCGGATCCTTACCCCGACAAAGCGAATCATATATGCATATCTTCTTTTGCCGTAGAACTATCTTGCACAGGACCCAGTGACAGTTGTTAATGCAACACGGAATAAGAACCTGGTGGAAAATTATAAATAAATATATACATTTTGTCAAAATAATATATACAGTTTAAATTGATCATGCTAATAAAAGATACTTACATTTTCAATATCCCACCAAGGAATGCATGCGTCCTTCTCTCCACTCACATACGCTGACCATAAATACGGGCACTCATACGTACTAGCATCATATTTCATATCCTGTCCGGTTGATAAAAATTCACGTTTCAAGGTAGCTGCTAAATGTCCCTGTAATGTACAATTATAATGGAGTATTTATTGTGCGAGCTATACTGTGTGAGAAAGTTTATATAAAACTAGAATAGAATAATACATACAAATAACACTATCCCTTGCATAACGGTCTTCCTGTCCCAATTCCACGAACCATGATTCATCTTATTATGTAGTACACATATGTACGAATCAATATGCTGTAATGTTGATATTAAATTAGTGTAAAATTAATTAATTATGATGCACTATTTAATTTGAATTTATATTTACCATTCCTTCTATCTCCTTTGATGGATCCAAAATATGGTGTAAATCATGCGGGGTAAAGTGTTCGGTCCAACCACACGTACGACTTCATTGTTTCACCAAAAAACAATGTCAGTTGGAAACAAATAAGAGTAAATGTAGATATAAATCCAAAAATTTAACTCATATCTCAAAAACTTATATTAAACAAAAATTTACTTACTATACAGTGCTTTCCTCGGCCATATATTTATTAAACTCCGTCTCTGATGCCTGACAGTTCTCAGAGTTGTTATCTATTTGATTCTTCCACCGTGTAACATTTCCTTTCTTTCCTCACCGCAGCAAAATGTATGGTGTCCTACATGTTGCAGAAGGCCTACGTATACGCCTTTCATCTCCTAATCTCTTATGAGTAAATTGATGCTTCTCAATGGCCTCCACACTCAACGTATCATTGTCCGCCTGAATGTTAGGTATGGGATATATATCTTCCCGCAGTTGATCATCAGGCTGCACGATCGACTCTACTGTTGTATCCTGCAACGTTTATAACATGTCAAATTAACAAATCAGATTACCATTCGAAATATTTACACATATAAATGTACGTACGTATATTTCTCCAACCCCATCTGCCTTTTTTTCGGCGTCGTGCATAAAATCCTCAAAATGTTTGTAATTGATATCCGACCAAGTATCTTCCCCATAATCTTCCACATTGTCTTCAGCAGAACAGGGTGCCGCTGGCACACCAGGGAGGGCAGCATGTATATCGTCCCTGAGATCATATATCAAACGTCGAGTGCGATGTTCCGAACATCGTATCTCCTCCCGTAACTCGTCGAACTTTGTGCTAATAAATGACATAAGATCCTCCTGCAATGCACTCTAAAAATAATTCAAAACAACAGTAACTAGTGTGCAGTATTTAGAGTATGTGACAAATCCTAATACTGTTATGAATTAAAGTTTTAAAAACCAACCTGTTTTTTATGTTTCTTGCGCTTAACAGTTGGTGGAGTAGGATGGTCCGCTACCATTACAGGCTTCGTCTTACGTCGAGGCACATCTAAATGATCATGTTGTATCTTCGATTTGGACTCGCGATGTTGCCTCTCTTCGTGTATTTCGATGTCCTCATATTCATTACATACATTGTCCGCAGGGTCTACATCATCCTCTGCGGGGACATCCTTCTCCTCATTATCCTCGACGGAGACATCCTTCTCCGCATTATCCTCGACGGGGACATCCTTCTCCATATCATCATCCTCTGAGTCATTCCCAAAACCATCAATCTTGTGCAACATAGGCCCAACTAATTGATCGAGATCAAACGAGACATAATAATCCTGCTTCATCTCATTCTTCGAAGCAGTCAATGTCGTAAGTACTTCTAACTGTGAAATATAGACAAAAAATTGGTTATAAATTTCAATATTTACAGAGTCAAAATAATTTTAAAATAAATATAATTGTCCTTACATCATCTTTGAATTCGTTAACAAGCCCCATTGGTTTTTTCCTGCAATACCATCTACAAACACGAGGTATTCCATCACCCTGTCGTATCCCACACTTACCATTCAACGATGGGATAGCCTCCAATGCCCATATCTGAAAAAAAAAATTTAATTAAATTACATGTGAAGAAAAAATGAATTTATGTCCCGTATACAAATGAAAAAAAGCTAAATTATTTTTAAAAAAAACAAACCATTAGTGACCACGGAAATCCGTAGATGTTGATACCCAAATTTTGTTTCTTAGCTGGCGTTTTTTCTTTCATATTTTGCTTGTTACTCCTGCCACCAAGACGGCTGCGAAGGACTTTCCCTAGCCAGTATATAGTGCTGCTGTAAACGTAAGTCCCTCACGGAAAGTTCTCAAATGCAACCAAATCCTCGACCAACCCCCACAACTAACCAAGAACAGTGCGATGTCGCTCACGTCCAAGCAGGAAGTGAGCGGCAAAGAATACGTACGCTAACTTCATCATATCATCATCTCTTGTGAAATTCCCCTCCTCTAACTTTAATTTAACCTTGTTAATGTGAATACGCCGCTTACCGAAATACCTCTGTTGAACACCATCATTGCTGGCCGGGTAATGGGACACAATTCCATCAGGCAAGGGACCAAATCTGAGACCTGTACAAAGTAAGAACTCCTCCTTCCCAAACCACATAGCTTTACCACCAACCTTAAACCACATCTCATCCTCTCTTGCACCCGGGTATTTGATCTCCCGACACAACAAGATTTGACATAGCTTACCACCAAAGTATTGGTCTCCTCTCATTCTAAGGAAATTACCAAATACTCCATTCATCCATCGATTTAACTGACCCTCTCTAACCAAAACCTCCCGAAAAGTTCCCCATTCACTAACGCGGCAATGCATGTTAAATCGAAGGTGAAACCATCTGTCCTCATCATACTTGTAAGTTAACTGAGCATGATTGTTGTCCATCTTCAAATAAACAACATGCTTATTAGTATAGAAACTGTAAATTACTTTCTCTTTCTGTAAATTTTAGGTGTCTTAACACTGAGGTAGCACAGGAATAGCAAAATCAGAGACCCCATTTTCTAGTACAAGGACAGCACATAAAGACAGATAAAGTGTACTATAAGCAGCCACTAATAATAAAAGTAAAGCTAATTATGGAAATATTTTTTGCCCTCTTATTAAAATATGAGCATTAATCATGAATGGCATTTTTATGGCCACTCATTGCATTGCCTTCTACTAACAAATCCAAACCCCCAGCCATCCAGCCAATGCCACCCACTTACACTACAAAAGGGACAAGGCAAAATATCCCCCCAAAAAAAAAAAACTATTTCAAGTTTACCATGTTAAATTAATATTGGCACATAATGCATATTTTCCTTGTTATGCATCCTACGTTACAACTGTAATCTACATTAATGTTCTAAAATTAGCAAAAATAGTTTAAATACTTAAAATTAATCATGTAAATTTTTCTCTTTTGCTAAAAGTTTAAAGAAGTAATATATGTTCCATTGAAATCCTGGCTAAAAGCAAAAGAAAAATGGACCAAAAGTGAGAATTTAAAGGCTGAATTTGAAAGACAAACAAACCAAATTTCACAGACAATCCAGCAGCTTTTGGTCTAATTATGAATAAAAAGTTGCAATCTCACTAGTTACAAAAGATTTTAGATTGACTCATTTTGCAAAATTGAGGTATCTACGCACAAAACATATATGACAAGCTTTATCCTTACAAAATTACTGCTTTTAGAATTTGTTCCCTTCATCCAATCAAACAACATAAGCTATTCTAACCAATAACAGCCACAACTTGTACACAAAAGAACCCAGTTATCAAGTTTTACATAACTTCAACGAAAGACAAACACCAATCCATATGTATATTTGTTAAGTAGAATTCATAAAAATAAGTAATATATTCAGTTAGGAATACAAGCCAAAAACCATAAAATTGTGTTTACTTTTTTAGTTGCAGATTAATTAGAGAACCAGCCCCACGGCCATAATCTTCCAAGGAAACATCAGCATATGAGGTTGAAACAGAAATGGAACTATAAATTGGGTAGAGCAACTATATATACAAAGTACAGAGAAAACAGAAGCCAAATAATAAACAGCAAAAATACCAAATATATACATGATCTAATAAAGAAAAAACTAAAAAGACTATCCACACTTAAAAATGATGAGATTAAAAATGTAATCTAAGCAAGGATGAAGCAATGTATATCACCCAACTGCATATACTTACCACAAGCACTTTAAACTGATTTCCTACTGCAAGCTTCTGAGTTTCTGCGAGCTACCAATTGAAAGTAAGAAATCTTTACTTGACTTTATAAATCACAAACAAACTCTGCAAGCAGTGCTCCAAAGAATGTAACAAATAAGTTAAAAATTAATACTTCTACACAGCTAAAGGAATAAAGCCTCGAATAAATTAGTTATTAGTCACAAGTTCACAACTATTTCTTGAGCCAAATCAACACCAAAACGCCAACATTTAGCACCCAAACACCAACATTATTCAATCAACAATATTTAGAAACAACAAAACACAATTTCAAAAAAATTAAATATAAACAATCAATCTGTCAAAAATAAATCAAAATTTTCAATATATTCAATAAACAATGTGTCTAAATAAAATCCATGATTCACGCAAACATCGAACGAAGTCGAACAAAACCGAGTCTAACCTTGTCGTCGTCAGAACGAAGCTGAACTTTCCTTCTCGTTCTCGTGTCGGCTTCTTCTTCTTCTTCTTCTTCTTTTTCTTCACTGGTGTTCTTCTCTCCGATGGGTTTCTCTCCGTCGATCTTCTTCGTTGGCGTTCTTCACTCCGATAGATTTCTGATCAGTGACTCCTTCTCCTTCTTCTTCGCTGGCGTTCGGCTTCTTCTTCCTCAGCTTCTTCTTCTGTTGATTCACGTAGGCCACTCTAAAACAAAGAAAAAAAAAAAACAGCAGAAACAAAAAAAATGATTTAGGGTTAGAAAATTAGATTTTAAGTATATTATATAATGGGTTGAACTGTAATTTTACATGTATTTTTTAAAAATTTGACAGGGTTACTAACAATCATTTTGGAAAATGAGGTTAAAAACAATCTTCCCCATACTTAGAGGGCTAAATTTGAATTTCTCCCTTAGTTTAGTTAGGTTTATTGTATTCCAACATAGTTTGAGGATAAATTAGTAAATAATTGTTAGATTCATTGAGTAAAATGCATGAGACTTAATGAAGATTAGAAGATCTCACGCAAAGGTATGTAACAAGCTTCTGAGGACATTTGAGAGATGCATTTAAGGTAAATTTATAAATCGAAACTCTAAACTCTTGAAAGATATTAGGACTATCACACATACATATAATATGTTTATGCATCAATATTTGAATACTTAGAGCATTTCTAATGCAAATATGTATTTTTGAGTATTTAAATAGTGTCACATCAATATTTTTAAATAATATGGATCCAGCTTATTAAAAAAATTATAAAAATACATATTCACTTCTCCAATGTAAGTATCTAAATAGTAATTTTGAATCAATCACCACAAGTCATTTGTCACATTCTCTCTCTAATTTAATATGACAATTAAATGCATTGAGAAAATATTAAAATTATTTTGATGAGAAAAGTTAGAAATCCTAGTCAGCATATCAAGGAGGATATCTACAATTAGAAACTCTACTTGATATCCTCTAATTTTTTTTTTTGCCACATCATATTAATATTTAAGTTAGATATTGCATTGGAGAGGGTTTTTTTTTTTTTTTTTAACTTTTTTAATATAGATCATATGTAGCACTCAATTTTCTCCAAATGCATAATAGCATTGGAAATGCTCTTGTATGTTAGTTTTGTGGAGTTTTAATTGTTTATTTAGTCTAATTTTAGATTTTATTTTTAAGGGCAAAATGCACTAACTACCTTGAGTTTAGGTAAAATTGCATGCAACATTTAAATATGTCATAATTACACAAATTTACCCTAAAGACCGTTGACTAACGGTTGATCATAGTTAACTTTCAATAATAAAGGGGCAATTTGGTCATGTTACATTATATTATAAAAAATATAAACAAAGAAAAAAGCTTACCCAATCATAAGCTACCACCTCAAACAAAATTATTTTAAATTATATAATTTTTTAATAATATAAAAATATAAAAAAAAATTTTAAAAAAAAGAAGAAGGTTTTACCGCTCGTTAGAGTCACAATCGACAATAGAGGATTTTCATCATATCGCTCATCCACGATGGAGCGATTTGGAGCGTTACAATTACCACTCTTGGAGGAAAACACTTATCCACGAGCAGAAAATTGCTCCTCAACGAGCGGCCACTCGTCGAGGAGAACGAGCTCCATCATCCATTGAATTTGAGGGAGCTTTAGAGACCATTAGATCTGATGGGCTCCATCTGATCTTTAATTTTTTTTATTACTTCATTTTTTAATTAATTAACTAAAGTATAAAAATATTTTAGAAGGGAAAAATAGACATTTGACATTTCCCATTGAAGTTAACCCCGGTCAACTGTTATTCAACAGTCCTCAGAATAAGTTTCTGTGAATATGAATAGTTAAATGTTACATACAATTTCACCAAAACTCAAGGTAAGTTAGTGCAATTTGCCCTATTTTCAAACATTTCAGATTTTTAAAAATGGTTCTTTGAATGCATTTTTTGTCATAACGTGCTATTGCACATTCAAATGGTGTTTGCACATTTATGTGTACAGTAGACATACGTACCTTTCTAACGGCATATTGAACGAAAAAATTTGAGTTCGTTTGGATCGATTTCGAAGAGATCAAACACGACAAGAGTCAAATTCAAGGGAAAAATAAATGGAACAGCTGTTTAGAAAGGTTCTGGGCATAATCCTCTCACTGCCTCAAGAGGCATAATCTTACCATCTCAAGCGGCAACAACCACCCAAGGCGGTGGCTTTCAATCAGGTTTGGCTGAACTCTTCCCTCTCTGCGTCTGATTTCCTATATTGTGTTCCTGCTGACTTTTAAACTTTGTTTTTTGGTTTTTCCTAATTGTTTTTAATCTCACATGTGTTTTGGAAGTAAAAACTTTTTGATTTGCAATTAAAATATCTTTTGGAAGCTTTTCTTTCTGATTTAATTCATTTAGGAAAATAACAGTATTTCCTAAAGGTTTTTTTAGAAAACCAACTAGAAAAAGTTTATCAATAAAATTTGCAGATTAAAATATAAAAATCTATTAACAATGACGTTACGATTGTTTACGTGGAAAAATCCCAGTGAATAAAAAGTACAGGACCAACTCTTTAGCCACTTAGCACCACAAACTGATTTCACTAGTTGGTATTTTATTTACAACTCAAGTTGATTAACTACTCAATTATACTACTCTTGCTATAATCCAAAACTACCTATCCGCATGCTTTTTATTAATAAAACTTATTGATACAGCTCATGGAACTTCATATGCTGCAAGGCTTTATAATTCTTTTGTAACGTCGAAGAACCAACACCCCTCACAATTGAGATTCTATATAGGTGTTCATTAATGTATGCACAAACAAATAATATTTAAGATCAAAACAAATTATGTAGACAAGAACAATTAAGCACAATAACAAAAATAATATAGTTTATGAACTCTCAAAATTCTCTCACACAAAGAATAATGAATACAAAGCGAACGAGAGAGAAAACAATAAAAAAAAGTCTACTATTTAATGGCTCTAATAAAAAATATAGTTCTAAAAAAATAGGAAAACTTGTTTTAATAGGTTTTCTAGAAACTTTCAGGGAAGAAAGTTAATTTCCTAAAAAAATAAATCAAAAAGGAAACTTTCTAAAAGATATTTAATTTATGTATAAGAAATTTTTCAGATTTCCAAAACCCAAAAAAAATTCCAAAACAATTAGGAAAACATTAAAAATAAGGTTTGAAAGTCAATCGGAATCAAAATAGAAAATCAAACACAAGGAGGGAAGGAAAACAGACATACATGTAGCACCCTACCGCCTTAGACGACTGTTGCAGCCTCATGTTGTGGTTCACTATTAGAATTCACCACCTCAGGCAGTGAGGTTCTGCCGAACCTCCACCAAACAACTATTCCAGTTGTTTTTCCTCTGCACTTAACTCGTATTTGATCCCTTTGAAACCTATCCAAACTAACTCGAAAGGTTTTGTCCAATATACTATTAGAAAGGTACGAATGTTTAGTTTATACAAAAATTTGCAAAATACTATTTGGATGTATAGATAAAAAGTTATGATAAAAAAATGCATGCAAATGTCAGTTTTCCAAAATCTGAAGTCTTTGAAAATAAATATTAAAACTAGATCAAATCTAACAAGTAAGATTTCATACTTATAAAACATGTAAGGTCATTATTTTTAGTTGGCTTTAATTCCGTGAGCAAAATAATTTTAGTTTTTCATTTCTAGTAGCTTAGCTAGAGGGTGAAATGGATGTTATGAAAATTTAAAAAATTCATACAAATGTGAGAAGCTTCCAAGGATATTCAAGAGGAGCATTTTCAAGGTAAATCGATGATTCAAAACTCTAAACTCTTGAGATTTGTTAGGCTCATTATTTTAGCTGGACTAATTACATGAGAATGCTATTTATTTATAATTCCTATATAGATTGGCTCCTACGTGAAATGAACTTAATGAAAATACAAAGATCTCACGCAAAGTTAACAAGCTTCCAAGTATTTTCAAGAAGAGTATTTTAAGGTAAATCGATGAATTAAAACTCTAAACTCTTGATAGATTTTAGGACTATCACAAACAAATGCATCAATATTTGAGTGCTTGTATGCTGGGTTTAATGTTTTAAATGTGTGAAACCTTAATTATTTGTTTTGGTCTAGTTTTAGAATTGAGCAAATTACACATAACCTACATGAGGTTTGCCTATTTGAAACTGATTACAACTTTATAAAAATTTTGCATATAACCTACCAGCAGTATTGATGGTTGACTTTGTTTGACCAACAAAAAGACAATAATTCCCTTTTAATATTTCAATAAAATTACTAACATGCCATAACTTTTTTTTTAAAAAATAAGACAATAAAAAATAGAACTAATCTCAATAGAAGAAAAAAAGAAAAAAGAAAAAAGAAAAAAAAAAGTTCAAATTAAATCTAGACCGTCCATCAGATGATGAACGGTCCAGAATTAGATCTTGATCAATCTCAAACAAAAAAAAAAATCATATCAAATATGGATCGTCCATCAAAACTGATGGACGCTCTAGATTTGATCTGGACCGCGCGATTTAATTTCTATCGAAATGGAGACCAGATCTCCATGGATGGAGATTTGGACTCCATATCGAGATCCGATCTCCATCGAGGGAGACGAGCTGGTCTCCATCGATAAAGATCTCGATGGAAATCCGGCCTCCATCGACGGCGTCAAATTGGTCTCCATCTATGGAGACCAGCTCGTCTCCATTGATGGAGATGAGGTTTCTAAACAATGGAGACCTTGTCTCCACCATATAGGCAATCTCCATCATCTCCACGATCGATGGAGATCATGTGAAGATCCCATCTGGTATCTCCACATTTTTCTTTTTCTTTTTTTTAATTTTATTATTTTAAATTTTTTTTAATTTTTTTTTAAAATAATTATATTTGATTTCCCCCGTCCAGATCCAAAATAACATTTTTAATTTTAAATTTATTTTTAAAAAAAAAATTAAAAATAGGTCAAAGGACAAAAATACTCTTTTTATAGTTAAATTTAACTGTGTTGATAATGGTGATGGAGTTTTATGTGAATTGACTATACAATTATTTTCCGATTGCAAAGAGGCAAACCTCAGGTAGGTTGTGCGTAAATTTCTGTTTATAATTTATTTTCAAACATTTTAGATTTTTGAAAACTAATCTTTGGATGAATTCTGATCAGTCATAACGTTTTATCAATACAACCAAATGGTGTTTTATAAATTAGAGATTAAACTAGACATTCGTACCTTTCCAACGGTAATATTTGAAAATTTTCGAGTTCATTTGAATAGGTTTCGAAGGCTTAAAATCAAGTCATGTACAGGTGAAACCAGCTGGAAAGCTTTACGGGGAGGTTCTAGGTAGAACCTCACCACTTGAGGCGGCCAACACCGCTTGAGTTATCACCTCACGCGGCAAGCTACTGTTGATTGGCCAAGATTCTTCCCTCCTACATCTGGTTTCCTGTTTTTACTTCCAATTGACTTTTAAACTTATTTTTAGTAGTTTTCCTAATTGTTTTGGCTTTTTTTTTTTTTTTTTTTTATGGTTTTAGAAGGCTAAAACTTTCTTGTACAACAACTAAAATATCTTTTGGAAAGTTTTTTTCTTTTTATTTTATTCTTTTAGGAAATTAACTCTTTTTCCTGAAAGCTTTTTAGAAAACCTACTGGAGCAGTTTTCATATTCCTTTTGGAACTAGGTTTTCTTTCTAGAGCCTATAAATGGTGAACTCTTTCATTATTTCTTTATACCCTTTTGTAATTATTTTCTTCTTAATTATTCTTTTGTATGAGAGTGTCTAAGAGTTCGTAAATACTAGATTCTTTTTGTTTGTGCTTTATTGTTCTAGTCTTCGTAAGTATGTTATGATATTGTATACTATTTGTTTCGTTCATGCATTCGTGAACACTTAGATCTTTATTTCAAGATTGAGGGGTTTTGATTCTTGTGAAATAATCATTGAAGTCTTGCAATGTATGGAGTTCCGTGAGTGGCATCAATAAGGTTTCTTAATAAAAGGTTTGGGGGTAGGTAGTTTTAGGTTATAGTAAGGGTACGTTTGGTATGCGAGATTAGATTGAACTATTTTTATGGGATATGATTGGATTGGATTGGATTGGATTGCATGAGATTTGATTAAATTAGTATAGTATTGTATTGTATTTGGTGTAGTAAGAATTGGACTAAAAATAGTATTGTCCATTGTTTAGTGTTGTATGGGATTTGACAAAAAAATAATTATACAATGTGGGATTGATCAAAATAATATTATATTAAATTAATTTTTAAATAAAATAATTTCTTTAAATTCAATTTTCATAAAAAATAAAATTATTCAAATTAAATTTCAATAAAAATAAAATCATTTAAAATTAAATTAAATTTTGTAAAAAAATTCTTTAAATAAAAATAAAAATAAAATAAAATATTTAAATTATATTTAAAAATAACTAAAAATATTTAATTTTAATTTCAAATTAATATATAAATATTATTTATTTAATATTAGAATAAAATATTTTTAAAATATAGTTTAATATTTTAGTGGGTTAGCTACATTAATATCCCTCTATTTTGACTTTTTTATTGCATAAATCTCCCTTGAAAAACGTTGACTAACAATAAAGTTAACGGTTTGGTACTGTAGCAAGGGCAAACTCGTCTTTTTCCCATTAAATAAATTAAAACAATGAAAAAATAATTAAAAACCAAATTAAAATTAAAAATTAAAAAAATTAAAAAATTAAAATCTACTCCAGATCTTCTTCTACTTCTTCTTTTTCTTCTTCTTCCTTCTCCTTCTTTTTCCTCCTTCTTCTTCTCCTTCTTCTTCTTCTCCTTCTTCATCTCCTTCTTTTTCTTTTCCTTCTTCTCCTTCTCATTCTTCTTCTCATCCTTCTTGTAGTATCCCTAATTTTGAATAATTAAGTTTGAATATGTGAATATAAATGTTGTGATTTGAGGGGTGTAAAACATAATTAAATGTATGTTTATTTTTATAGTTTCCAGATGGACCAGATGGAGCGGTCCAGAAAGATTGCATAAAGTGAAGGAAAAAGTGGACAGTGAGTACCGCAACCCCTCACCGCCACCACAGATCGCGATGAGCTGTTCGCGGCGAAAAATGGCATTTTCGGGCAGTGAGCACCACTACCAGTCACCGCGACCACAGATCGCGATGATTAGCTCGCGGTGAAAATGACAAATTCTGGCAGTGAGCAACGCGACCACCAGCGCGACCATGGTACCGTGATGGGTGTTCGCGATGAAAGCGGTGGAAGCCTTCCAGTGAGTACCGCGACCAGGTGGCGCGACCACAGGTCGCGATGACCGAATTTGTATAAAAAAAGAAAGCTTCTCGCAGAAGCCAAAAAAAAAACAGAAAGAAGAAAGAGGAACAGCGGGTGAGAAGAGAGAAAAAAGAGAGAAGAAGAAGAAGAAGAAGAAGAAGAAGAAGAAGAAGAAGAAGAAGAAGAAGAAAAAGAAGAGAAGAATAAGAAAAAGAGAAGAGAAGGAAGAAGATAAGAGAAAGGAAAAGAAGGAAAGAGAAAGGAAGAGAAGAGGAAAGAAAAAGGAAAAAAAAAAAGGGGGAAAACCAGAAGGAAAAAGTGTAGGAACGGTATCCAGGTTGGTGTACACCTGTTTTCGACATTTTTATGTGTTTTGATTTACATCTGAGTTTTGAATAATTTAGTAAATATATGTTTATATTGTTTTTCGATTGACTAATTTCGATTTAATTGTATTTATTGTATTTTGATTGTTGATTAGGTTGAAATCATTTGTTCCAAAGTTCAAATGACCAAATCGTTGAATATATGTTTTCCGAATATTGATCAAAAGTTTTATATTAGTTATGTTTAATTTCGAATTGTGACTATATGAAAAATGTATTGAAACGGCCCTAGGATACGTAGACATAGAAATGAATATCGGAGGTTGGTATACCAGCTGGGTTCAGTGAGCAGTACTGCACCGACATTGATATTGATATTGATAATTGATTATGTACCTCCTCATGGATTCGTCCAGGGGTAGGGAGACATGTACCTCCTCACGGATTCGTCCAGGGGTAGGGAGACACATACCTTCCTAAGGATTCGTTCCTAGGATAGGGAGATATGTACCTCTCTAGGGTCCGAACCCTCGGTCCTAGGGTAGGGAGATACGTACCACTCTTAGGATTCGTCCTAGGGTGGGAGTTATGTTCGACGGATAGCCACTGTGGTCGAACGACCCATATTCCAGTCCTGATTTATGTTGACTACTCCAGAAGGCCGGAATTGAAATGAATGGAATAATATGTTTATAAGTGAAGCTAGAAATTGATTTTATTTATACGTTTATTTTAGTAAGTGAAATTGATTGTAAAATAAAGTCAGAATTTCATTTAGTGCGAATTATTAAATTGATTTAGTTGTTTTTATTACATTGATTTCATATGATTTAAATTCATAATTGAATTGAATATGGTATTGTTTTATTTAAGTACATTGAGATTTATAGTATGCCAAATATATTATGATTTGTATAAATGAGTTTAGTGTACACCCACTAAGCTATATGCTTAGCGCGTCGGTTGTTATCGCGCATAGGTCACAAGGATACTGAAGAGGCTAAAGATTGAAGAGAGAGTTGCTGACAGAGAGCCAGAGTCACTACATTTGGGTAGATCTATAAATATATTGTTGTATAATATGTGTAGATTGCGTGCATATACAGAGATTTGTAATTGTGGATTATATTTGTGTTTTGTAATTAAATTTATGATTACTGTTTTTCATTTTTAAAGGTTGTTAAAGGTTTGTAAATAATTTATGATTTCTGTTTGTTTTTATTTTAAAAGGTTTGTAATTATTGAATTCTGAATTATTTTATTTTAAAAACTGTTTGAAAGTCGCACTAAACGGCAGAGTGCGCATTTGAATGAAATGATATTTAAAGTGTTGTTGTGGATTTCATGTGATTTGAGTTTTATTTGAAAACAGGTTTTGGGAAATCAGAAAAACAGAGGAAACTCTGCCGAAATTTTTAAAAACTGAATTTTAATGGGCTCACTCGAAAAATATTTTGAAATTACAAACTTATATGATTTTATATATGGTTTTTAGTTTATAAACAGAATTCAGTAAAGTTTTGAAAAACCGGTAGCGCTCCCTGCGTCGATCCAAACGGGTCGGGTCAGGGGGTGTTACAATTTAAGTGGTATCAGAGCACGGTTTAGGCGTTTCTGGACCAAAAGAGTCTGTATATGCATGCATTGTATAAAGGATACCTATAGGAATGTGTCACTCTAATCTGCAGACCTATCTTCTGTCTTATATAGGATAAAAGGAATGGAAGGAAGTGGTGATAGACCTGAGAGTCCCACCAGCGTGGCTGGGGGAGCATCCAGGGAATCAGTAAGTCCAAGAGTGGCGGACCCTGTACAGCCAGCATTTATGCAGCAAATGGCTGATTTCTTCCAGAATGTGGCTAGAGCAGCGCCACGAAGATCAGCCATAGAACGACTGGCTAAATACCGACCGACTGATTTCCATGGCAGAAAATATGAGGATGCATCTGCGCAGAGTACTGGTTTGAGAGGACTGACAGAATATTAGAGCAGATGCACTGCACACCTAAAGAGAGATTGGAGTGTGCAGTATCCTTATTGCAGGAGGATGTCTATCAATGGTGAGCCTCCATTATACATATAGTGCGACCAGAGGACAGAACGTGAGAATTCTTTTAGAAGGAGTTTCGGAGAAAATATGTTGGTCGCATCTATTTGGACAATATGAAGAGGAAATTTACCAACCTGAAGCAAAGGCAGATGACAGTGATAGAATATGAGAGAGAATTTGTCAGGTTGAGTAAATATGCAAGAGATATGGTGGCTACAGAGGCGGATAAATGCAGAAGGTTTGAAGATGGATTGAACGATTATATCCGCCTAGAGGTTGTTGCCTTTGAGTTCGAAGACTTTATTAGACTCGTCTCTGCGGCTCTGAATGTAGAAAGAATCAAGAAAGAAGAGCAGGCCAAAAGAGACAGAGGGCAGCAAAGAAGAGGGGCAGGGCCATCCAGTTCATATCAGCCCCAGAGTAAGAAATTTAAGGGACCGTAGTCTAGTGGTCCAGTGCAGTCACAGAGGCCCATACCCACAGCTAGGCCGGGTCAGTCTACAACTTCTGTAGCCAGTACCCCTAGGAGTGCAGTTAGGGGACCAGCCCCTGCATTGTGTGAACATTGTGGAAGAAGACATCTTGGGGAATGCTGGAAGATTACAGGAGCCTGCTTGCTGTGTGGATCTCATGATCATTTCCTGAGGGATTACCCACAGATTAGATCTCAGCAACTAGAGAGATCAGCCCCTACTACTTCCAGAGGTAGGAGGCCTAGACAGGCAGTACCTGAAGGTGGTAGCCACAGAGGAGTGTCAGAATCAATAGCCAGACCTGATAGTCGAGCTCCTGCAAGAGTCTATGGTGTTAGAGCTCAGGAAGACAAGGATGCGCGTGACGTGATAGCTGGTATTATTTCTATTTTTGATGCTACAGCTATTGCATTGATAGATCCAGGTTCCACTCATTCATATATATATATATATGTGATGCCATGCTGAAACACCGAAATCTAGAAACTGAACCTACTGAATATGATGTGTTAGTCAGTAATCCGATAGGTCAAAGTGTAGTGGTGAACCGTGTGTACAGAAATTGTCCTATTCGGATACAAGAGTGTGAATTTCCAGGAGATTTGATGGAGTTGCCATTCCATGAGTTTGATGTGATACTAGGCATGGATTGGTTAACTCGGCATAAAGTGGTGATTGACTGTGAACGGAAACGAGTAACACTCAGAATAGCAGATGGTGCAGAAATCACAATGGTGGGTGAAAGGAGGATTTTCTCTCCAATGTCATTTCAGCCACTGCAGCCTATAAACTGATCAGAAAGGGGTATGAAGCATATTTGGCACAGGTGGTTGATTCCAGAAAGGTTAATTCTGAAATTCAGAAGATACCCACTGTGTGTGATTTTGCAGATGTGTTTCCATAGGAGCTTCCTGGTTTGCCACCTCAGAGAGAAGTAGAGTTTGTGATTGATGTGGTACCAGGTACGTCTCCAGTATCGATAGCTCCTTACAGAATGGCCCCAGCAGAACTGAAAGAACTGAAGATACAGTTACAGGAATTGCTAGATAAGGGCTTTATTAGACCCAGTGTATCCCCGTAGGGAGCTCCAGTGCTGTTTGTGAAAAAGAAAGATAGGTCATTGAGATTGTGCATCAATTACAGGCAGCTGAATAAACTTACTGTCAAAAACAAGTATCCGTTGCCTAGAATTGATGATTTATTTGATCAACTGAGAGGAGCATGTGTCTTCTCAAAGATAGATCTGAGATCAGGTTATCATCGGTTGAGAATAAAAGATTCAGATATTCCGAAAACTGCATTCAGAACCAGGTATGGACATTATGAATTTGTAGTGATGCCATTTGGGCTGACTAATGCACCTGCAGCCTTTATGGATCTGATGAACAGAATCTTCCGACCATACTTGGATCAGTTTGTGGTGGTATTTATCAATGATATCCTGGTATACTCACAGACGGCAGAGGACCATGACAGGCACCTTAAAGTTGTATTGCAGATTCTGAGAGAGAAGCAACTGTATGGCAAACTGATCAAATGTGAATTCTGGTTGCCTGAGATTGCATTTCTGGGTCACATTGTATCAGTAGAGGGTATTAAGGTAGATCTGAAAAAGATTGAAGCAATAGTGGAATGGAAGCCTCCCAGAAATGTTACAGAAGTAAGAAGTTTTCTAGGCCTGACAGGTTATTATCGACGGTTTGTGAAGGGATTTTCATCCATAGCAAGTCCGTTGACCAAGCTACTGCATAAGAATGTCAGATTTGACTGGACTGACAGATGCCAGGCAGCTTTTGACCGATTGAAGGCGATGTTAGTTGAGGCTTCAGTTCTGATTCAGCCTGTTTCAGGTAAAGACTTTGTGATCTATAGTGATGCCTCACACCAGGGTTTAGGCTGTGTATTGATGCAGGAAGGTAAGGTGGTTGCATATGCGTCCAGACAGTTGAAAAATCATGAGCAGAACTATCCGATACATGATCTGGAACTTGCAGCCATCGTATTTGCTTTGAAAATCTGGAGGCATTACTTGTATGGTGAGAAATGTTATATATACACAGATCATAAGAGTCTGAAATATCTGCCTACCCAAAGAGAGCTAAATCTGAGACAGAGATGGTGGATGGAGTTGATTAAAGATTATGACTGTATAATTGACTATCATCCAGGAAAGGCGAATGTAGTCGCAGATGCTCTGAGTAGAAAAGCATTGTTCGCTTTGAAAGCTATGAATGTGCAATTATAGCTGAACTCAGATAATGCATTAGTAGCTGAATTGAAATGTAGACCGAGTTTGATTCAGCAGATTTCAGAAAAACAGAAGCAGGATGCTAGAATCCAGCTGATATGTGAATAGATTCCAGAAGGAAAGCATCCGGCCTTTTCAGTTAGAACTAACGGTATTGTGTGTTTCAGAGACAGGATTTGTATTTCAGATGATGAAGAATTGAGAAAGATGATCCTGACAGAGGCACACAGTAGCTCGTATTCTATGCACTCAGGTAGCACAAAAATGTACAGAGACTTGAAAACTCAGTATTTATGGTCTGGAATGAAGAAAGATGTGGTGGAATTTATGAATAGATGCATGACTTGTCAACAGGTGAAAGCTGAACACCAGGTTCCATCAGGATTATTACAACCAATAGCAATACCTGAATGGAAATGGGATCGCATTACAATGGATTTTGTCACAGGATTACCACTCACCTGGAGTAAACACGATGCAGTATGGGTTATAGTGGACCGATTGACGAAGTCAGCACATTTTCTACCTATCAGAACTGATTATTCACTAGATCGATTGACAGAATTATACATCAGAGAGATAGTCAGATTGCATGGAGTGCCTGCATCCATAATATCAGATAGAGATCCGAGGTTTACATCCAGATTTTGGAAAAAGTTTCAAGAAGCCTTGGGTACTCGACTGAATTTCAGTACAGCCTTCCATCCGCAGACAGAATGACAATCAGAAAGAGTAATTCAGGTGCTTGAAGATATGCTCAGGAGTTGTGTAATTGATTTTGAAGGGAGTTGGGCGGATCATCTTCTATTGATTGAATTCGCCTTCAATAACAGTTACCAGTCGAGCATAGCTATGGCACCTTATGAGGCACTTTATGGAAGGAAATGCAGGACTCCAGTATGCTGGACAGAGTTAGGAGAGGACAGGTTAGTAGGCCCAGAATTGATCAGACAAACTGAGGAGAAGGTGAAAATTATCAAGGACAGATTGAAAGTTGCTTCTGACCGACAGAAATCATATGCAGATTTGAAAAGGAAAGAGATAGAATATGAAGTTGGTGAGAAAGTGTTTCTGAAAGTATCTCCGTAGAAGAAAGTGCTTCGATTTGGCAGAAAAGGTAAGTTGAGTCCTAGGTTTATTGGGCCATACGAAATCATTGAACGTATGGGACCAGTAGCCTACAGACTAACTTTACCTCCAGAATTAGAAAAGATTCATAATGTTGTCCACGTTTCTATGCTGAGGAGATACAGATCTGATCCTTCTCACAGAATTCAGGCCGAAAGCATTGAAATTCAACCAGACCTGACATATGACGAGGAACCAATGCAAATTCTTGATCGGAGGATTAAAGAACTACGAAATAAAAGAGTTCCACTGGTGAAAGTCCTTTGGAGAAATCACAAGGTAGAAGAAGCTACCTGGGAGAGCGAGGAAACCATGAGACAACAGTATCCGCAACTATTTAATTGAGGTAAATTTCGAGGACGCAATTGCTTAAGAGGGGAAGAATTGTAGCATCTCTAATTTCGAATAATTAAGTTTGAATATGTGAATATAAATGTTGTGATTTGGGGGGTGTAAAACGTAATTAAATGTATGTTTATTTTTATGGTTTCCAAATGGAGCGGTCTAGAAAGATTGCATAAAGTGAAGGAAAAAGAGGACAGTGAGTACCGGGACCCCAGATAGCGATGATTAGCTCGCGGTGAAAATGACAAATTCTGGCAGTGAGCAACGCGACCACCAGCGCGACCATGGTACCGCGATGAAAGCGGTGGAAGGCTTCCAGTGAGTACCGCGACCAGGTGGCGCGACCACAGGTTGCGATGACCGAATTTGTATAAAAAAAGAAAGCTTTTCGCGGAAGCAAAAAAAAAATAGAAAGAAGAAAGAGGAACAGCGGGTGAAAAGAGAGAAAAAAGAAAGAAGAAGAAGAAGAAGAAGAAGAAGAGAAGAAGAAGAAAAAGAGAAGAGAAGAGAAAGGAAAAGAAGGAAAGAGAAAGGAAGAGAAGAGGAAAGAAAAAGGAAAAAAAAAAAGGGAAAAACCAGAAGGAAAAAGTGTAGGAACAGTATCCAGGTTGGTGTACACCTGTTTTCGACATTTTTATGTGTTTTGATTTACATCTGAGTTTTGAATAATTTAGTAAATATATGTTTATATTGTTTTTCGATTGACTAATTTTGATTTAATTGTATTTATTGTATTTTGATTGTTGATTAGGTTGAAATCATTTGTTCCGAAGTTCAAATGACCAAATCGTTGAATATATGTTTTCCGAATATTGATCAAAAGTTTTATATTAGTTATGTTTAATTTCGAATTGTGACTATATGGAAAATGTATTGAAACGGCCCTAGGATACGTAGACATAGAAATGAATATCGGAGGTTGGTATACCAGCTGGGTTCAGTGAGCAGTACTGCACCGACATTGATATTGATATTGATAATTGATTATGTACCTCCTCATGGATTCGTCCAGGGGTAGGGAGACACGTACCTCCTCAAGGATTCGTCCTGGGGTAGGGAGACACGTACCTTCCTAAGGATTCGTTCCTGGGATAGGGAGATATGTACCTCTCTAGGGTCCAAACCCTCGGTCCTAGGGTAGGGAGATACGTACCACTCTTAGGATTCGTCCTAGGGTGGAAGTTATGTTCGACGGACAGCCACTGTAGTCGAACGACCCATATTCCAGTTCTGATTTATATTGACTACTCCAGAGGGCCAGAATTGAAATGAATGGAATAATATGTTTATAAGTGAAGCTAGAAATTGATTTTATTTATACGTTTATTTTAGTAAGTGACATTGATTATAAAATAAAGTGAGAATTTCATTTAGTGCGAATTATTAAATTGATTTAGTTGTTTTTATTACATTGATTTCATATGATTTAAATTCATAATTGAATTGAATATGGTATTGTTTTATTTAAGTACATTGAGATTTATAGTATGCCAAATATATTATGATTTGTATAAATGAGTTTAGTGTACACCCAATAAGCTATATGCTTAGCGCGTCGGTTGTTATCGCGCGTAGGTCACTGATGCGACTTTTCGTACCCGCAAGTATACGGGGTCGGCACAAGTAATAAAATGATGAGTAAATTATCGTCTCCACAGGGATATTTAGGCGTTGAGTACTAAAATTAACCAAGCCTATTTCTATTTGAATAATCGAAAGATATTAAATGATAAAAATATAAAAACATGAAAATAAAGCAAGCAACCAATATGAGAGATTAGTTAGGGTATTTGAATTCACCTAATCCATCCGATTGAATTTTATGAGAGCACATTGTTGAGGTTTAATTATGCATGAAGATGACCGTGTTCATCCAATTTATCCAAAGTCCCCTCTCGAGGTAAATCGGACCTATTCCGCACACACTAATATCCTATCTCTCGATGGTATATCCAAGTGCATGAAAATGCATTAGTCACAATAAACACCCTATGTGATCACACAAGCAAATTAGTATATCTCTATCCAATTCTACTTGTGGTGGACATTATATCGAGCACGTGGTGGGCGTCTCCTCTCGGTACATAACACACCACCAATTTATCATCTAAATGGAGGCCTTCACATTCAAAAGCATTAAGCACAATAATACCACTCAACAACACAATAATCAACCACAACAAATTAAACAATCAATTCATTCAATCATCATAGAATAAGATTCATCAAAACCCTAACTTACAAATTTAGTTCATAATCAAAGATTTACAACTAAACATGTTTTCCAATTAATAAAGAGAGTTACAAGCATGAAAATAAAGAAGGAAAGGGATAGAAAAACTTTAGGTGTGATGAACTTTCGTCCTCCTCCTCATTGGGAATTTGTCTAGCTTCCACTTTCTCCAAATCCAAGCTTGATGGTGAGATTTTGGCTCAAGGATTGAATCCAATCCCTCTTGGTTTCAAGATGATCTTCTTCTCCCCTCTTTGCCTCTTCTCTTCTCTCTTGGTCTCTTCTTGGTCCTCTCCTTAGAGCCCTAGTCGAATTCCCTCTCTTTAGAGCCCCTTTTTCTACTTATAGGCATTAAAAAATAGGTTTCTCGCGTCGCCACCGCGACCACTGTAGCGCGACCTACGGTCGCGGCACTGTGCTCACTGCTAAAAAATTGATGTTTCATCGCGACCACTGTAGCGCGACCTACGGTCGCGGTGCTCACTGGTCCAAATTTCAGGATTGCGCACTGTTACGAAAATGACCATAACTTCCTCTAGAAAACTCCAAATCACGAACCGTAAAATGTATTGGAAAGAAGACATCTATATCTTTCCATACATATAAAGCTCGAAACCCAGTTCATTCTCTGGAATATATGACGGCCTCCGAAACATGACTCATGACTTAACTCCCGACATGAAAGTTGTGAGTCTGCACACTATTGTGAAAATGAGCATAACTTTCTCTAGACAACTCGGAATCATGAACCGTAAATTTTACCGGAAAGCAGACATCGTGACCTTTCCAGAAATATAAGGCACTCAACCCAGTTCATCTTGTAGAATTTATGGCAGCCTCCAAACGATGACAGCTGTGCACTCCCAAATCTTCAATTTAATCCACTAAAACTCTTCAATTATGCACAAAACCTTATTACCTGTACACTAGAGGAAAACACGTCAAAAGCACCAAAAATACTCAAGAATACAATTAAAAGATATGGTTTAAGGGTCGTAAATATATGAAAATAAATGACTGATCAGTCACAAGAATACTGAATAGGCCAAAGATTGAAGAGAGAGTTGCTGACAGAGAGGCAGAGTCACTACATTTGGGTAGATCTATAAATATATTGTTGTATAATATGTGTAGATTGCATGCATATACAGAGATTTATAATTGTGGATTATATTTGTGTTTTGTAATTAAATTTATGATTACTGTTTTTCATTTTTAAAGGTTGTTAAAGGTTTGTAAATAATTTATGATTTCTGTTTGTTTTTATTTTAAAAGGTTTGTAATTATTGAATTCTGCATTATTTTATTTTAAAAACTGTTTAAAAGTCGCACTAAACGGCAGAGTGCGCATTTGAATGAAATGATATTTGAAGTGTTGTTGTGGATTTCATGTGATTTGAGTTTTATTTGAAAACAGGTTTTGGAAAATCAGAAAAACAGAGAAAACTCTGCCGAAATTTTTAAACTGAATTTTAATGGGCTCACTCGAAAAATATTTTGAAATTACAAACTTATATGATTTTATATATGGTTTTTAGTTTATAAACAGAATTCAGTAAAGTTTTGAAAAACCGGTAGCACTCCCTGAGTCGATCCAAACGGGTCGGGTCAGGGGGTGTTACACTTCTTCTTCTCTTCCTTCTTCTTCTTCTGCTTCTTCTCCTTCTCCACCTTCTTTTCTCCTTCTCCTTCTCCTTCTCATTCTTCTTCTTCTTCTTTTCCTTCTCCTTCTTCTCCCTTCTCCTCCTCCTCCTCCTCATTCGTCTCCTTCTTTTTCTTCTCATTCTTTTTCTCATTCTACTTCTCCTTCTCTTTCTTCTTCTTCTTTTTCTTCTTCTTCTCCTCCTTTTTTCCTTCTTCTCCTTCTCCTTCTCCTTCTCATTCTCATTCTTCTTCTTCTTCTTCTTCTTCTTCTCCTTCTTCTTCTCCTCCTCCTTCTTCTTCTTCTTCTTCTTCTCCTTCTTCTTCACCTTCTTCTTCTTCTTCTTCTTCTTCTCCTCCTCCTCCCCCAAACAAATTCTCTTCAATAAACCCAAAAATCCAAAAATTCGAATTAGATGTTTGGGTAAAAAAAAAAATTCGAAGAAGATGTTTGCATAAAAAACAATTTTGGGTTTGGTTGAAGGAAAAGATGTTTGGTTGAAGAATGAATTTATTATCCTTCGAATTTTTTTTGGTTCAAAGTTTCATTTATATATATATATATATATATATATATATATATAGGTTTGAAGTTGCAACCCTCAAAATTATTTTTTTTTTAAGCTGGAGATCCCATACCTTCAAAAAAAAAATTTTTAGTTTGAAGGTGCAATTTTTTTTTTTTTTAATTTGAAGGTGGAGAAGAGATCTCCACCGTCCATCTTTTAAGGTGAAATTTTTTTTAATGTTTTTTTTATTAAGGGCAAAATGGTATTTTTGTCCAAACTGTTAACTTTATGATTAGTCAACGTTTTTCAAGAAAAGTTTGTGCAATAAAAGGTAAAGTTGTCAGCACGTGCAAAAAAGCAAAAATAGAGGGGATACTTGTGTAATTAACCCTATTTTAATTTGAAAAAAAAGAAAAGGACAAAGTTGTCCCCCATGTTGTGCCACATCAGGATTGTATGTGAGGCGGGATTGGCTTTTAGCCAATCTTGTCTCACACACAAACGGAGGATTAGACTAAAATTAGTTCAATCCTCTTTTATTCGGTGCAACAAACGCACCATAAGAGAACTGTGATTGAAGGCAATTAACTAAAATTATAAACAAAATACCAACTAGTGAAACCGGTGGGTAGGGTGTGCGTGGTTCTGTTTGGTTTGGTTTTGGTAAGAACAGATGAAAATCGATAATTGGTCGGTTTTTAAAAAGTGAACCAAACCAACCTAAAATTATCAAGTAAATCGAACTAACCGAAATCAAATTGGACCAGTTTGGTTTGTTTCAGTTCGGTTTGGTCATTGTATGGGCCCATTGGGCCATATAATGGGTTTTAATTTTTAAGCTATATAGTTACAAAGTAATGAAGGAAAGTTGAATTTTTGCTATTCTCAGTTCCTTCCCAAGACACTACCTGCTTCCCCCTCCAAATATGAATAAGTAGTTTTGAGACTTTAAACTTTTGTCCTGCATTTTTAGTACATAATTAGATAGCTGAAATTACATCAAAATATAATCCATAATTAACAGTCCAAAATCATATATAATTGTCCAAAATATAATTCGTTATATAACTGTTCCAAAATCTCAAATCATAATCTAAATAAAATTCCATAATTAACCGTTTATAAACAAGTCCAAATATAATCCATAGTTCATAAATAGTACATAAATTATAATAACAAAGTCCAAATAACAAATGAAAATAAAAGTCTTCTTTCTTGACTACTCACTACAATTCTGCTTCTGCATCCACTGTTGTCAATGATGACAATGCTTTTGACAACTTTGCAAGCTCTAAGTAAAGATAAAAATAAAGTATTTGTTAAAATAAAATAAGATCAGATAGCAGTATATTCAAGTGTTTAAATTGATTAGTAAACAATATCTACTACCGGATTCCACTTCTTCATTGAATTGTAATATTTCTAATGACGAATCATCATTTTGTGCAAGCACTGTCGCTTCTTCAACCGCAGTAATATAACTTTTAGCTTGCAACTAATTTTCAGTACAAATCAAGCACTCCACTGTTTTAATTTAGTGAACTCCTAAATGGATCAAGAACACGTCCTCCATTGCTAAATGCCGACTCTGAAGCTATAGTGGAAATCGACATCGCAAACACATTCTTCGCAATGAATGCCAAAATCGGATAGTGTTCACTAGAAACACTCCACCAATTTAATATATCAAAATTAGGGCGTTTGCGTTCAACCAGCTCCAACAAATACCTTTACACCTTATTTTTTCCTCCAATTGTCTTACTTTTCAACTGTATCTAAAAAAGCAATTGAAAGGTCAAACTAGGAGCTGCCAATGCCATCACCACGTTCTACAACATCGCTAACATCACTAAATGGGGTAATGTCATCGACACTAGCAGTACCACTGTGTAATACATTATAGCACTTATAAAACTCAACCAAAGCATCTTTGATACTTTCAGTCATGGATTCACGACTAACAACACCATATAAAACCTGAAAACAATAAGACACATATTGCAATTTGTGTTAGGATTATGCTTGATAGCAAGAGTGTAATAGTGTATTTGACAATCTTTCTCATATGAATAAACTGATTTCTGATTTAACAAATCTTATAACAATTATATCAATTGTCAAAGGTAAATAATCATAAGGTCAAGAAACTATGAGAAACAAAAGAATTGTTTGTACATCTGGATATGTATAAGGTAGACACAATTCTTTAGTTAGTCTCGAATAACATTCACAACTTAAAATACAAGGTTGGACGCCTTCAACTTGTTAATGTTGTAGATTCTTTTGTTAGCATTTGAGCGGGATCAAATGTGATATGATGGGTCTAAAATCATTGAAGTGTTTTTGGACAAAAGGATCTAGTACACTAGGTGCATTGAATAGGATCACCGTAGAAAATTTTATCCACAACCATCAGTGGATAAAAGTATTCAACTGAGACAATCGGAGAGTTTATCTCAATCCTGAGATAAATGATAGACTTATGGTTGCATGCATTATCATTTGAACTGTCAATGAGTACAATTATATCGCATACCTTGATGGTTTGGTGGTATTAACGTATATATCGATAGAGGACATCATTTATAGAATGGATATCGTGACTGCATCTAGCAAATGTTAGTAGAATAGCATCATATGAATGTTTTGAGGTATTGGATATTAAATTTTAACGTTATGTTTTCAATAGTGACTATTGAAAAATGGCTTCTGGACAAGTCAAAATATCTAAGTTCGAAAACATGGTCATATGAGTAAATATGGTAACTTAGAGAGCTATAGGCGGTCTATGAGCTCTTGGCGATTACTGATATTTTTCAAGATGATACATTTTCTCCATTTAGGTTATCTAGGGTACGAATTAATATGCTCACTTATTTTATCTTTATTTAAGAGTTCAATTTTAGCTCTTTAGTGGAATGAACAAAAATTAATGGATTGAACCTACTTGAATCATTTGTTGATTGTGATTAGGTTGTGTCTATTGGAATTTAAATTTAGATAGTCCACCAAGATCCTCAATCCACACGAATTTGAATGGATCACGTGTTATATTCTACTAGATCATTTAATTGATCCATCTTAAGAATTGTTTTTGGAATTTTTCCAAAAGGTTGAGAGGTGCGTTCTTATGTTTGATCAATACATGCAGTAACTCGTCAAAGTACTTAAAATAGGCGGCCAAAGGTGTGTGATCCCTTGGGCGGCCCTATAGGATGTTTTTAACATTCCATAAATATATTAAGAATATAATTAGCACATTTAATATAAATGGGTTGTTGAAATTATATTAATATATTTATTTAAGGTATGTGGACTTGTTTCTTTTTGTAAAAATGGGTCTAATTCACATGTGGAAAACAAAGTTTGGCCCATGGCTTTAGGGCTGGGCAGCATTGTCTAATTTTATTAGCTAATTACTTTATTTTATTTTATTATTTAATTAGATGGAAATTAATTAATTATTTAATTAAAAATCAAAAATACTTTCTACTAAGAATTTGATTCTTAGTTTCATACTATTGGTGATAGTATGATAAGTATCAAAGACCTTATTTGATAAGTGGTAAATAATAGGAGTTATTTATCAAATCAAATTAGGAAGGTTTTTGATATTGATCAAAACTATAAAGTTGACTTTTAGGAAGGTTTTAGGAAAGTTTTGATAAGTCACTCAATTATAATTATCCTTTAATTATAATTGGATAATACTTTTTAAAGTTGAAATTGAGTTGAACTCTAGTTTGATGGGTTTTATGGTGAAACACAAATCCTCCCACGCTAGGAGAATTCGGCCACCATAAATAGAGGGCTTAGGGAATTCATGCTTTTGTGCAAGTTTTTTGAGCTTTTGATAGCCAAGAAAAATCCCCCCCCCCCCCCCCCCCCCCCCCCCCCACCTAAGCAAAGTGTGATATTCGCTTGAGAGAAAAAGAGAAAGAAAAATTGAAAAATTGAGTTCAAAGTATTCTTAGTTTTCTTAGGAGGGTTTTGAGTGACTAACGGAAAAAAAAAAGTTTTTTTTGTTTCTCATCCTCAGGTATGCAATTCAAAGACAGGGAACCCATAATCCAAGGTGATCCACGTTCGTAAAGGATTGGAAGATCTTACGGTTCAATTTCGACGCAACATCAAACTTCACGTTTCACAAAAGGTACGGTACCTTTTAATGTATATTTACTTAACTAAGGGTTAAGATATACTCTTCTTTTAGGAAAATTTTTAAAACATACAATGCAAAAAAAAAATTTTATGCTTCCGCCGTATGTTTTTCCTACAATTTGTACCTAAAATCGAGCACAACCGCTATTATCAACAACTAGTTTGTAGTTTCCAAACTCCCTCAATATTTTTTAAATTTGGTCTTCATGCTGAAAGCCATGTGATGCATAAGCAAATTCTCATCACCACTCATTGATGTTAATTGTTCTCCATTTGTAAAAATATAAGTTTGATGTCACACTCAATAAAGTACTAAACAATACAGTAACATCATAAAAAGTTTTCAAGAATTAGATAAATACCTTAGCATTCTCCCAATGCTCAAAATTAGGTGGTCCAATCCGCTTTTGCCCATTTTTGTCTCCTTGAAGTAGTTCTGGTAATGTCTATCTTCCTCTCCATTCATCAAATGCTTTTATAAATTTGAGTCCACTCACCAACATTAGGTAAGTGGAATTGCATTTTGTATTTTCTCATGTTCAACACACTTTTTGAACTTATCAAATCTATTAGGAGACGATTTAACAAATTTCACAGTATTGCGTATGGCAACCATTGAATCATTCATCTCTTTCAACCCATCATTCACAATTAGATTCACAATGTGTGCACGACACCGGAAATGCAAATATTTTCCATCCAAAATTGCACTATCTGCCTTCCAACTATTCAACTTTCTTTTAACATAAAGAATAGCCGTATTGTTGGAAGATGCATTATCCACAATGATTGTTAAAACTCTATCAATACCCCAAGCAATCAAAATTTTCTCAATAAACTTACCAATGGTGTCTCCTTTATGATCAACTATTTGACTGAAACTCAGTATTTTTTTTTTGTAATTGCCAATAATCATCTATGTAATGAGCTGTCACAACTTATATCTTTTTTTAACCTTTTTTTTAAACACACTATTATTGTGATTCTCATTTTCACCATAAAAAAATAAAGAATCAGTATCATTAAATTCATTACCACGATTCATATTATGCATGATATAAAAAACAACAACCAATATAACTATTAACTAAAAAGGTCAAAAATTAAAAAAAAAAAACAACCAAATATATGCAAGGAAACAATTAAAAGTTCAAACCAAAAAAATTTACCAAAGAGTCTGGTGTTAACTTGATATTGGACTTTTTCGATTTCCTTCACGCTGGGACAACAGATATACAACAGATATACACCAGATTAAACGGTCTTCTTTTGAGTATTCTCATATTATGACATTACACTGGTAAAGAAGTCCATATACAGTACAATAAAACAATCATCTTTGCAAACTAAAACATCAAATTATCTAATAAAAAACACACCCAACATGATAATGTTTTGTAAAAAGAGAATCTAATAAGATAAAAAAAAAACTTTAAGAATCTAAAATTAAGATATTTAAATAATATAAATATAATCTAATTTTCATCCAAACAAAGCAACCCAGAAACAATATACACAAGATTAATAGTAATAAAAGAAAAATGAAATCACAAATAGCCAGTAAATTGATCAAAATAAACCCAGGTAAATCTTATGATTGCAATATGACAGAGAAAATTACAGGTAAAGAAAAAAACTTCTTTTTTCTAAAATCGGCACATGAGACGACAAGTAAAAAGATAAACTAATTGTTCTTATCAAAATATAAGTGACCAGTGACCCTTTAATCAATTAAAAAAAAAGCAAGAAAAAATTCAGTACAAGGGAATCAGAAAACGAAAAGATCACGCAAACCCATGAAGAGATTCAACACAATAAAACCCCATTTTTATAGACTATTACCAGTCGACCAAAGGAGACAGCAACAGGAGCCGCGACAACAAGGAGGGGACGGGCAACAACGAGACGTAGGTATGGCCATTTGAACCGCACCGATGATTCTAGTTCATTTTTTTGACCAACTGGAACCGAGACCGTAGAGGTCCCGGTCCCGGTTCTGGTTGGAACCGGGGAGGAACCTCCGGTTCCAGTTCCTCCCTGGTTTTTTGGAACCCGCCGGTTTCAAAATGGTCCGGAACCGAAAAAATAAAAAAAATAAAAAAAATAAAAAAAATTAAAATTTATAAATAAATTAATAAAAAATTTTAAATATATAAATAAAAGGGTTCATTTGTTCAACTTCAACAAGAAATTTATTACGATAATAATAATATCATAAAACTATAAAATTAAGAAGAAATTTAAATATATAAATAAGAAATTAGTTAATTATGACTTACACTTAATTTAAATTAAGATAAAATATGAGTCTATATGAGAGATATTTGATTTTTAAAATTTTTTAATAAATGAGATAAGAGATGATGTAGATAAAAATTATTTTAAAGAGATGAAGAAAGGTAATTTTGTAAAAATTATATTTTACAAAATTAACTTTCTTCATCTCTTTAAAATATCTCTTCTCTACATCATCTCACATATGTGATAAATCTCATATATATATATATATATATATATATATATATATATATATATATATAAAGTGGATACTGAATTGCAATAAAATAATGATAAAATTGAAATAAAATTATGATAATATCATAAAACTATAAAATTAAATAAATAAATAAGAAATTAGGGTTTACACTTAATTTTACCTCAATTAAGCTACCTACGTATCTTTTAGGAGGAATCAAAGCCCACGTAGTTCTTTTACCTGTTATGTTCTGGAGGTGATCAATCGTCACTTGTTCCTTTGGTAGCCGTTATATCGTCGTTGGTGTCGAAGATGTTATTATAGTCGGACACGAGATCCAATTCTTACTGCCAGTATGAGGCCTTGGTCCAGTCGTCAATACAGACCTGGATCTGTATTGAGTCAGGACTGAGTAATACTTGTCTTTCGTCGAGAACATTGCCACTTGCACTAAATTCCTGTTCGACTACCACAATCGAGACAGGGGTTCCAAAAATTTGCTTGGCAATGAGGGCCAAAATTGGAAAGTTAGTTTCGTGCTCCCTCCACCAATGTTGGATGTTGAAGTCTTCGATGTCCAAAAGCTTAAAAGAGAAGTTTACGTAAAGATCAACATCTGAAACATAGGTTGATGAAGACGAAGAACTCCCCTGTGCCCTTGATTTTTTGGACAACACGCTTGACCTTACTTTCCTTAATGAGGGAAAGCGAGAACGAGAATGACTACTTCCGCTTGCATTCGGTTGCTGAATATTAATGTTCAGCGAGGGGCCGTACACAGAACGGTATTCATCATACACTGAATAAAATAATTGCCTAACATTATTATATAAAGCACTAATATCTACGTTGTAGAGCCCTAGAGATTGATAATAAAGTATTAAATATTCATATAAACTATCAAATTTACACCTAGGGTCAAAAATTGAAGCAACAGTATAAATCGAAAGAATGTCCCTATAATAATTTAACCATTTATCTCTCATTGCACAATCACATGCAGATAGTTCTGATATTTGTGCACATTCATTAAGTGCATCTACAATATTAATGGCTTCACATAAAAATAAATGTGAAGTTGGATAATATATACCGGATAAAATGTTAGTTGCATCATGAAAAACTTTTAAAAGCATGCAAATTTTAATACAAACATCCCAATGATGAGCATACAAATTAACGCTACTAACATTATGTTGCATAAATCTAACTAATAATTCTCTATAGTCATAGCTTTCACAAAGCAATTTATATGTGCAGTTCCAACGAGTTGAAATATCATGGGAAAATCTAATTGGATGTTTCCTGTTAGATTTACAATACCTAATCCATTGTTTCATAGTGCTAGGATGTTTCCACAAATAGTATAGGGCATCCCTAATTGGTGTAATCCATTCTTGAAGTGTTTGCAAACAATGCTGTACACATATATTTAAAACATGGCAATACATCTTTGATGAAAAAATCTGCCGCTAGAGTAGGGTTGCCACAATTGAATTAATTGTGGAACGGCGACGGTATTGTTTGCAGTATTATCAAAACCAATTGCAAAAATTTTACTTTCAATACAATATTCTTCAAAATTAATTTTCATTAATTTGTAAATATTATCGGCAGTATGGGTGTCGTCAAAAACTCTAAATGCAAGAATTCGTTGTTGCATCTTCCATGATTGGTCAATATAATGGCAAGTAAGTCCTAATTATGAATGTTTTTGTCAATGATCGTTCCAGATATCGGCACAAACAGACACATAACCAATATAATTTTGAAAATATCTAACTAATGCTTTTTTTTTTCTTTTTTATAAATGTCACACATGATACGTTTTAATGTGGTCCTAGGTACTCTACATGTATCGGGATTTAAAACAATATTTTCAAAAAAAATCAGTTTTTTCGCCAAAACTAAAGGGAAGATGTTCGGTCGCTACCATTTTTTCTAATTGTTCCCTATTATTTAACTATATTTAAATAAAGGATGGTTGGGATATGTCTACCTGAAAATTTGGTATTGTCCTCGACTACGCTCATACTGAGCTTCGACTGAATGCTGGGTGTTGATGTGCTTATAGTACGTCACGTACCCTCCGGATTTGTTTCACTTAAAATATTTGTTGCAATAGTTGCAAGTCACCATAACTTCCCCCGATTCCTTCTCTACCCACCTCATATGAACTTTACAAAGTTCAGATTTGTATTTTGCCAAATCTGACAGTGGACCTTGGGGGGATTTAACGAGAGGGATCAGGGGCCCCAGAGGGATGGGGATGAGAATACTGAGGAGTAAAATTAGGAGGAGTATCACTACCAAATATTACCTCTTCAAATTCTCTATATTGTAGGTATTTAGCAAAACTTGCATCATTGAAATTTAATTCTGGGCCAGTTGCATGACGACTCTGCACTTCTTCAGCATTTAAACTTGGTACTTGCTCAATGTCTTTACCGGAAACGGACCTTCTGAAACGGATCTTCGGCCTCCGGAAGTAGACGGTCTTGAGTGTGATGCCATTATAAATTTATAATGGTAAAGTATACAATTTAAATAAATAACGAAAATAATTGCAGTATTGAAAAACAAGAACAAGATTGAGAGAATAACTGAATGAGAGAATAAGAGAAAAATTAAGAGAATGAGAAAATGAGAGAAATATTAAGAGAATGAGACAATGAGATTAAGCGAAAATGGTGTGAATGAATTGAATAGGAATGGGGTTTATATAGTTTTTTGGGTTTGGGAGAAAAATAATATTTTTCAAAATTTAAGGGTCTATCTGTAATTTTTTAGGTATTTTATTGTAATTTTACACCAAGGAGCCGTTGGCCAGACGGCCAACAACTCCTTGGTGGCAGTGTCAGGCAGCTGCCAATAGCCAACGACCACATTTGAATTTTTTTTTTTTTACTTTTTAAAATTTAAATTTTTAAAAATTAATATATATATATATATATATACATATATATATAAACCGCCCAAGAACCGGAACCAGGCGGTTTCGGTTCTTTGCTTGAAGCTAACCGGAACCGGGACCTTGGGGAATCGAAACCGAGGCCATAACTAACGAGAAGGGGAATCAGGAGAAGTGAAAAGTGAGAGAAACTGAGTTGAGAGGGAGAACTCAGAGTCAGAGAAGTGAAAAGGGAAATGGAGAAGTTGTGAGTGGCCTATGTGTATGCGTGTGAAGAAAGAATATTAGGGTTTTTTTATATACTGGTTTCGGTTCAGTTTGTCGGCTTGGGTTTCCAAACCAAGAATCGAACCAAATAATTTGGTTTTGAAAAAAAAACCAACTGAACTAAACCAAGTGGCAGCTGCGAACTGATCCAAAACCAGTTGGATCGGTTCGATCCATCGGTTCGGTTCGCTTGGCCGGTTTTGTGCCCACCCCTACCAATGGGTAGTGTTAATGGCTTTCGAGTTAGTTCCGTAGTTTTTACCTATTGGAGGTTTTCCATGTAAAAATCGTATGTTGATTTTTAATTAGGCTTTTAATTTTCATATTTCCGCAAAATAATTGCAAAACCTATTCACCCCAGCTCTATTGTGATTAATAATTGATCACTTTCAATTGATATAATAATAGGTTCCCTAAAGTACTTGGGTAGATTTCGGTTTGTTTGTTAATTGTCAATCGTGTTTAAACTTGTAAGAGAATGCACATCCAAGTTTAGACCACTTCTTTTAGATGGCTCAAACTAATCATTTTAGAAAGCACGAATTAAGGCGTATTTGAGGGCTATTGATAATCGTGTTTGAAATAGTGTTGAAGGAGGTTACTCTTCTTTTACCATGACTTATGAAGATGGCACAATCACTGCAAAGCCTAAAGCCAAATGGACAGATGAAGAACGGGCTCATGCAAATTAGAATGCAAAAGATATGAATGCAATCTTTAGTTGTGTTGATATAGATCAATTCAAACTCATTCAAAATTGTGAAGTTGTGAAAGAAGCTTTGGATATTCTTCAAACTGTACATGAAGGGACAACAACAGTTAGAAGATTAAAGATCTATATGTTGCCTACTCAATTCGAAAATTTGAGAATGCAGGAGGATGAGACATTTATAGAATTTCAAGACAAGCGTATTGACATCACTAACCAAAGTCATATAATAGGTGAGTCTTACTCAAATTTTAAAATTATTAGAAAAATATTGAGATCTTTGCCTGAAAACTTTCAAGCAAAAGTGACCGCAATTGAATAAAGCAAAGGTATTGACTCCATGAGGGTGGATTGAGCTTGTGGGATCCTTAACAGTATTCAAATTGAGACTTATTGACATGTGAATCTGGTCAACGTAAATAATAGTGAATTGAATGGCGAAAATAATCAAGTAAGATTGACACAAGAGATTTTTAAAGTGGTTCGGCTGAAAGGAATGCCTACATTCACCGTTCTTCATATTTAAGTCAAGCTCGCCGAGTGAGTGTGCGGAACTCGCTATATATGTTTGCTTTTTTGAGAAAATTCGCAACCTTTGTAAAAGTGATAATCCGCTCCTTTTATAATGTGAAGGGGTGGAGTCAACCCATTTTACATGGAATGTAATTACAAGAAATTAGGGATTAAATTATATCTCTAAGAATCATCTTCTAATTGAAACATGATTGCTGAAATCAAGGAGATTGAGTTTGATTGGGACTCTACGAGTTGACCGGGTTGAATCCCATTATTCTTAGGATTCCTTCTATAATTGGAGCTTTGAGCTAGGTATCATGCAGGTTCGAGTTATGCTGTTGATGAGAGGTGGCGCATAACTCTTTCAGGTAGTTTAGGCATGGCAGCTTGCATAGAGCTTTTCTCTTTAGATCTGTTGGAATGGGCTCGCATGCCGTATTTGGTTCTATTGGTTTCTTCAGCCTACTAGGCCTCGTTGGCTTTCTCAAGCTTGCTTGGCCTTGTTGGTTTACTAGGGTCCATTGGGCTTTCTTGATGTCTCTGGACCTATTTGGACCTAATGAAATTTGGCACATAACATTAGTCCCCCCAGCTTCTAGCTCGAGGTGGAAGCGAAACCATTTTCTCGTAGTTTTAGCGAGCTGGGAGTTTCGAGGAGTGCTTCCAGGTCCCTTTGGGAAGGCCATGAGACGTCTTTCTATGTCGCTAGTGCCAGGTCATGAAGGCTGTTGCTCTTTTGGTGAGTGGAAATTGTCACGTCAAATGCCACGTTGTCAGTTGCATTAAATACGTATGTTAAATTGGCAGCCCTTCGAGTACCCCACCAGATCTCCATGTTGAATCTTGGTCGTAGATTTCTTTTGAGCCATCATTGCCTTGATTTTATGGCTAGAACTTCGAGCTATATATAGGGAATCTTTCATTAGTCTTTCCCTATTGTCATCAGGCTTCAAACTTTTTCTAAAACTTTTCTCCCTTTTCTCTCGAAGGTAATTTTCCAGGAAACCTATTTCTTGATTCTGTTCACTGTTCTCAGTCGCTGGAAATGTTCTGGAGCTTCTTCTTAGCGTGAAGGGGATTTGCCAGTGACTTGCCTCCGGTGAATATCAAGTTTCGCTTACTTACGATGAGTTTTTCCTTCCTTCCTCTTTGTTCTGTTTTTGTGTTTGTTTTTCTTTGCCTTTCTGGTTTTATGGGTCCTTCGTTTGGGTGCTCCAGTGCGTTTGAATCTTCTTAGGGGCCTGGAAGTTGCAGGTTTTTTTTTTTAGTCAAGTTAGATAACTATGACCTTCTGGCGCTTCTGGCTCGAGCTTTAGGTCGATGCAGGTGTCTAGGCTCATACTTGCTAACTGGTTAACGTTAGGTTTCTCCTCGTTGTAGATGTCTAGTTTGAGCATTCGGAAGTGTCGCGAGCATGGAGGCGCAGAGGCTTCCGTCTCCGATCGTCAAGAAGTTAGGCTGCCTCAGGGAGGTGTTCTTCCAAGGGCCGCTTATAGAGGGTCACAATGAAGAGTTGAAACTTCTTGTCAGCCCCCTCCATGATGTTTAGGGGGGATTTGAAGTGTTTTGCAGAGACCTTCCATCTCCCCAGGGGTCATAAAGTATTGGTACATGGTATCACGGATAGGCCTGCCTATCCTCCTGGCTATATAGCGATCATTCAGTACCATATGCTTATTGGGCTGAGGTTTCCTTTCTCAGGGTTCCTCATAGACGTTTTAAACCTTCTGAAGCTTGCTTCAATGCAGCTTACCTCTAGCTTCTACGCCCAGTTGATCACTCTATACCTTTCATTTATGAGGCATTGGGTCCCTCCTCCAAGTGACAATGTCTTTAGGTTTTGCTATTCTTTGAAGAAGTGTCCCCTCCCAAGGGGCTTGCCATAGGGAACTCCGCATGATGAGGTATATTATCTTTTTGCGCGTCCAGGGGCCGGAGAATATAAGGAGCTACTGCAGGCAGACACTAGACTGAACATAGGGAGTTATAAAACGGCCTGTTTCTTTATTAGGGGCCCAGAAATTGAACTTATAAAAAACAAGAGCTTCGTGTTAACACCAAGTAAGTTTAGCTCGCAGGTGTTAGTGGAGTCTGTTTGTGTGGTTAATTGCTTGTTGCTAACTTTTTCTTCCTTTGTTTATAGATGGTACAAGTCAAGATTCTATAATTTACGAGGAAGAGAGGGATATGCTTGAAGCTCTCAAGGCCTTAATCTAGAGAGAGCCAAGGGAGCTTACTAAGCATAAACGGATCACATAAGAGCTCTTGGTTAGATTTAAGCTTGCTCCCAATCGTCGCAAGGTGCCCTAGCTCGACATTGTGCACGATATTCAGAAGGTCACTGAGCTATATGTTCCGGGCCTGAGAGGCGAAGGGACTGAGTTAGACGAGAAGGTTCAGGAGCCAGCTCGTAAGCGACCTTGTCGTTAATAACAACAACAACAACAACACCAGAACCAATAACTACAACAGAACCAGCACCAACAACTACGACAGCAGCAATAATAACTTCAACAACAACAACAACAACAGTGCCAACAACCACAACAACAACAACAATCATTACCTCAAATGAGGAGGCTGAATGTGACGAAGTGTCCCACGGCCAAAAGGGGCTCTAATGACTCTCCCTTTGTTTCTTTTTTGAAGAAAGCTGAGGTGGGGGAGCCTAACCGGGGGGCTAGTCCCCATTTCTCCCACCACCTCTTCCAATATCATCTGCGGGCAGCCGCAGTAAAGGGAAGGGGGTTGTTTTCGATGCTACAATAGAGCAACCTATTAGAAAGAGGTTGTCTTCTCGCTCCTCCAAGGTGGTCCAGGTCGATGCGGCCCAGGTCACCCCTTCTTCTTCGAGTTGGGGCCTTGGTCCCATTGCGATGAAGTATCTTGAGCAGGCCCCGATTCTCTACGAGGATTTCCTCACTAATGGCCTGAGTCAACACATTGAGGAGGATAGAAGGATAGATCTCTGACACGCTCAAACGAGTGGGAATAAATCCCAAGTGCAGGATGTGTCAAAGTAATAAATTTCCATGAGTACGGAATTGAATCCACAAGAAAGTGATGGTTTCTACTACTAAACTAAGGATGTTATAACAAGACAGAAATTTAACTCAATGATTTTGAGAATGATGTTGGTGAAATTAAACTTAACTAAAACTATGATATGGTGAAAAATTTATCCAAATGTGAGAACGCGTTAGGCTGTCTAATGGAATCACTCATGAGACTTGTTGGTGTAATCAACTAATTGAAGTTCAACATACATTTAAGATAGAAATATTTCCTAACATTGGCTCATCAAATTATGGTCATGCATTGATGATTGGAATTCAATAAACTTCACCTAATAGCCCTTAAGTGAAGCAATCAAACACTCAATGGAGTGATAATTCTTAGGTCAATTAGCAGTTTCATGGCTTAATCAACCTAACTTTTATTGCTAGACTATCACTAAACTCATTTACACTCTATTGATTTCTCATAAAGATTATGATTTCCATATTAATAATAAACCAAAATTCATGCAAACACTTTCGTAATGCAAACAATAAGAATTATATACTAATAGATTAAATCATCTAGCAACAAATCTTGAAATATATATATATATATATATATATATATATATATATATATACAGAAATGTTTAGTCAATTACACCATTAAATCTCAATCTTGGTTTATTGACCACCTAACTAGGAAATAAGTTCAACATAATAATCAATACTACAACAAGAAGAGAGAAAAGATTGATGAAACCCATTATGAAGACACCCAAGAACAAGCAAGAGTTGAAGGAGATGAGCTCTGGAACCTTCAGAGTAAATTTTGTGACTGCTGGGAAATCAGATCCCCTTTTTAATTAGAGACTGTTCTATTTATAGCTGCTGACTTTAGGTCAAGAAATGTGTCATCGCGACCAACGGTTGCGATGGCTTGGTCGCTATACTCACTGGAGCAAGTGGTCTCTATCGCCGCGACCAATGCACCATGACCAACGGTCGCGATGGCTGATCGCCATACTCTCTGGAGCAAGTGGTCTTTATCACCGCGACCAACAATCGCGATGGCTGATCGCCATACTCACTGCCTAAGTTCTCTTCTCTCAGCGAGACCAACGGTAGCACAACCAGCGCTCGCGATGGCTGGTCGCCGTTGGTAGCAAGCTTAGGTAGTGTTGCATCCTGGTCCAGAATTGCACAGTTTCAGCCCGAAACTTCCATTTTTAGTACAACTCCGTGATAAACACCTAAAACCTGCGCAAGCTCAACAAACACATCAAAACCGCCAAATTGACTTGAAAATAAGCATGAAAGACACGGTTAAAGGGTTAAAAAAGAATAACAAATATGAACCGATCAAATACTCCCAAACCTATCTTTTGCTTGTCCTCAAGCAAATTGGCACAACAAAAAATAAAAACACACAAATAACAGAAGGTTAATCTATATCCATTTTCGTAGGATGAACGATGACACTTAGCACGTGCCACAAGCCTTTAAACCCCTAGGTGGCCCTAGCGGACGAGCTATAGCCTCATGAGGGTTTACCAGCTACGATACCCACAAACGCTATACATGAGCTACATACACACCCACATGTCAATCCAAACAAAGGCATAATCGTGAAAGCACATAAAATGACACTAAGTTAGACTAACCGATTTCCAACCAAATCGGTGCATCAAATATTACATTAAGACTCTGATAAACAAAACATTAATAACCGTAATCCTTTCATATTTCGTGAGCCTTGGATGTAATTCGCTTCGACTTTAAGCTAACAAGTTTTCACTTAGTACGCTCAGAACCTAAGTTTTCACACTCTCAATTACATACGACGGGAATTTATGAGCAAAAGAATACAAAAAGAAGTCGTACATATAATAATCAGAAAGAACACATCAATTTTAATCAAAGGATCTCATAAACGATATCAAACATTACGAACGTAAAAACCACTACACATAGTATCAAACAGCAATATTGAGTGTTATTAGGAGATCAAAATGCCTTTTTCCTGGTTGTAATGGACTTAAGGGGCTTTGGCTGCACAAAGAACGGAAAATAGAATTCAACTAACTTGAAAATAGTAAGAGAAACCTCACCCTTGTTTACATAGGGATTTAATCAACTCGCAATCTCCAACCCTATTTAACTCATTTATAGACATTATTTATTTATTGTTTCCAAAAACTCATATATCGTCCTCACTATCGTGAAAGTCGTCAATAGCAACAAACACATCATCTATATCCTCATCCTCGGCTGCAGGCTGGGGCTCCGGTACTCCAAGTAATGGCAACCCTCTCCGTCTTGCCAAATCATTATATATCGTCCTATTCATGTTTGGAATAGGGACGTGGAGGTACTGACGCTCTGCCTCAGCATAAACATCGATGCCATGTGAAGCGCAAATGTGAGTAATCAAGCACGTAAATGGTAAGACACCCCACAAGCGTCGGCCCGTATGGAGTATCTCATCTCAAATCAGGACCTCTATGTCTAGAGCTAGACTAGCCCAGATACAGTGAACCAACCGGGCGGTCTCCATGATCAGTGTCGTGCGATGTGAAGCTACCAGTGTCTGAGAAAACCTGCCAGAATGTTGCATCGATGTGAAGCTACCAGTGTCTGATAGATCCATCGCCTTCGTGCCACACTCCCTCTCCGGACATCCTTAAACTGGCGGCCAACTCTGAGTTGTGGTCCGAGAACAATGGTAGCTCTGGATAACCTAGGCGAAGTTGTGGTTGTGGAACTGTGCCGAAATGCTGATTGATAATATCTGGGGTGATCCGAATCTGAACCCCCCTAATTGGCACTACACCACGATTATAAAAGTGAGGCGGGTACATGGCCGTATAAAACTCTCGGACCACACTCTCATTCGCCTGATTGGGTAGTCTCACAAAGTTCCCCCAACCTTGCTGGTCAACATGGTTGGCGATGAATGTGGTGGACAACTCTTCCACATTAATACCCCGCTCCAGGAGAAGCTGCAGCCCCGCCTGAGCCTTCAACCGGGCTGGAAACTCTGGGTTCGGATACCCACATTTTGCGGTTTTGCTGGTTCGGGAACCTTCCTTTTTTTAGTACCTTTCTGTTTCTGTTTACCCTTCCCTTGGGAAGAGGACAAAGCATAGCGGTTGAGGTACTCTTCGTTGAAACGACTGAGTCTTGTCATACCCACCAATCCACAAAATCTAAAAAAATTCACCAAATGCAAATGCAACAAAACCCACACAATCACAAGCACTTCAATAGCACACTAAAATCAATATTCAACTCTTTAACTTCGCAAAAACACTATCAAATAATCTAATTGAAATTCCATAAGCCACAAACATTCCTAGGCATTATATCATGCCCAAATCAACCCATTGAAGTCCATATTGCTTTAAAAATCTAAGCTGGGGAAGAGTGGGAAGCAATTACCTTGCAATGATGCTCAAGAACTCGAGTTGTAGAGGAAGAAGTTGAGGAGTGTTGGGCAATTCCCAATCGCGAGAGCCACAGTTGATTTGGTGAATTTTTGTTAGTTGTCGCGCAAGCTAGGGATTTAAATCCCAAATCGCTATCGCGATCGCGTATCGCGACCACAGGTCACGCTGCGCGATCGCAATATCTCCTCTCTGGGTTGAAACGCTGCCATTTGGATAAGTGAGTCTGCATAGCAAGGCGCCATCGCGAACAGTGGTACCGCGACTGCTCACCGCGACCAACAGTCGCGACGAGTGGTCGCAATGCTCACTGGAAAGGTTTGCATCATTTTTATTTTTGGGGGTAGTGAGTATCGCGATCAATTTTTGCAACCAACGAACGCGCCATCTGGTCGCGATGCTCACTGTGATCCCCTAAACCTGCTTTTTTTGCCCTGTTCAACAGCAAAAACACAAAAATACATCAAACAACCTGTTCTCAAATAAAAATTCACACAAAAACAATCCAAAAACCAAACATCCTAAAATCCACAACTAGAAAACAATCAAACTAGCGATAAATGAAAAAAACAAAAAAAACATACTTGGGTGGGTTACCTCCCACCAAGTGCACAATTTAATGTTTAGGCAAGACGGTGCGTCCCCTTAAGGGACATCGACTGGCTCAATGAAATGGACAACGGTCCTAGGAGGAATCTCGCCAAGGTATTGCTTCAAACGTTGTCCATTAACCTTGAACGAGGCGCCAGTCTTCTCATCTTCCACTTCCACAGCTCGATGTGGAAAAACTTCTTTTACTCAAAACGGCCCGAACCATCTGGACTTAAGCTTGCCAGGAAACAATCGGAGGTGGGAATTGAATAAGAGCACTCTCATACCGATCTCAAACACCCTATGGTGAATCCTCCGGTCGTGGTAAGCTTTCATTCGCTCCTTGTATAACTTTGTGTTCTCATACGCATGCAGCTTCAATTCTTCTAACTCAGTGAGTTGTAATTTTCGCTCCTTACCGGCTTTATCCGTATCAAAATTGAACTTCTTAATGGCCCAATACGCTCAGTGCTCCAACTCAACTGGCAGGTGACACGCTTTACCAAAGACAATCCTGTAAGGACTCATTCCAATCGGTGTTTTGAATGCAGTTCTGTAAACCCATAAAGTATCATTCAACTTGCTGGCCCAGTCCTGGCGTGTTGAATTCACCTTCTTCTTAAGTATCTGGTTGATTTGACGGTTACTTACCTCAACTTGACCTGATGTCTGCAGATGATATGGAGTTACAACCTTGTGAGAGATGTTGTATTTTTTTAGTAATGCCGCAACGGATTGGTTGCATAAGTGACTCCCCTCATCACTAATGATAGCTCTAGAAGTGCCGAACCTTGCAAAGATTATCTCCCTCAGAAAACTGACAACCGTGGCGCTATCATTTGTCCATGTCGCTAATGCCTCCACCCACTTGGAGACATAGTCAACAGCTACCAGGATGTAGTTGTACCCAAATGAGGTGGGGAACGGTCCCATAAAGTCTATCCCCCACACATCAAATAATTCCACTACCAAGTTACTGGTAAGTGGCATCTCATCCTTCTTTCCAATTCCACCCAGACGTTGACACTTATCACATGTTGAACAATAGTTGTAGGCATCCTTGAACAACGTGGGCCAATAGAACCCGGACTGCAGAATTTTTAGAGCCGTCTTCTTAGCCCCAAAATGCCCTCCACAGCGCCCATCATGATAGAATTGTAGCACACTTGTCTGCTCAGACTTTGGAACACATCGCCGCACAATCTGATCAGCTCCAAGTCTGAAAAGGTACGGATCATCCCAATAGTAATACTCTCTAGAGCAAGTGGTCTCTATCGCTGCAACCAATGCATTACGACCAACGATCGCGATGGCTGATCGGCATACTCACTGCCCAGGTTCTTTTCTCTTAGCGCAACCAACGGTAGCACAACCAGCACTCGCTATGGCTGGTCGCCGTTGTTAGCAAGCTTATGTAGTGATACATCTTGGTCCAGAAATGCATGGTTTTGGCCCAAAACTTCCATATTTCTTACAACTCCGTGATAAACACTTAAAACCTGCGCAAACTTAACAAACACATCAAAACCGCCAAATTCACTTGAAAATAAGTGTGAAAGACACGGTTAAAGGGTTCAAAAAGAATAACAAATATGAACCGATCAATCTCCGCCGTACTTTGCTTCGACACACTTTCATGGTAAGTGTCAGCTCATAGGTTCATTTCTTCCTTCTATCAAGATTTCTTCTGCTTACTCCCTTCTTTTTTTTCTTTGTTTTTAGTCCGCTAGCCTTTTCGTACAAGGATATGCTCAACACTGAGAGGAATGAGGTGGAGAGAAAGGAGCTACGTGATGAGCTTATAAAGCAAGGAAGGAGCTCGCGACCAGAGTAGGACGCGAAAAGCAGCTAGCAACAGAGGTCCAAGAATCCCAAGTCCTTAGGAAAGCATTGGAGTTGGAAGTGAAGGGGTCCACTGCCAAGATTAATGAGCTGTAGGCTAATCTTGTGCGGGCTAGGGGCAAGTTGGATCACTCTCAAGAACTCGTTGAGAAGCAAAAGGATGAATTGGCGAAAAAGGGTGAAGAGCTTGCCCAGAAAGACAAGAGTTTGGAGAAGGAGAAAGTAGTGTTGCGAGATGACGCCCAAAGTGACCTTTTTTACAGCATATGGCTCTAGTATCCAAGTCTTAACCTTAACTTCCTTGGTCCAGCTGTTGGCGGGCTAATTGAGAGTTTTGAGGAAATGCGAGCTGCGGGTGCCATTGGGATTCCTGAGGGAGGAGATGGGGCACAGGATGAAAATGCTACCCCTGAGTTAGCAGATCCTACGATCATAGCTAATGACTAAGTCGCTCCAGGAGGTGGGGGTCCTCCAACTGGCCAGGCTTGAACAATGGCTTTCAACATTTCTTCTTCCTCATTCTCCAATGCTTGCGACCTCATCACATCCGCGTAGGTCCTCACACTCGGATCAGGCGTCTTCTTTTTCTCCTTCTCTAACACTTGTTGCCTCATTACATTTGCGTAGGTCCTCACACTCGGATCAGACGTCTTCACTTGTGATATCATCCGATTTGACCTCTGCCTCCTGCATTCATCTTCCTGCTCGATGATCATCTGCGGCTTCTGGAGCCGTGAGTCATTGTCTCTGTTGGCCCTGCTGTGTGGTAGAGTATCGTAGACATTCTGATCTGTAAGGCTTTAATGTATTTTTCAGTTTATTTAGGACTTCATAGTAATTTCAACTCGTTTATGGCTTCCATTAATGAAATTATTTTTTGATAAGTATTTTGTGTATGTCAAATGTATGTATATGTATCCTGGTCTAAATAAATAACCATTTAGTGTAACAGCTATACAAAGCTCAAATACTTGTATAAATAAAATGACAAAACTTGATAAGTGCGACCTCATCGGAGGAAAGTAGGCTTATGCTAGGGATACTTCCTTGTCGAGTGCCTTTGGTGACCTCGTTTGTCTGATGATTGATGAGCTCGCTACTCTGCTGGTTCTGCCAACTCTACCTAGCTCCTCGGGGAGCCTAGTTATGGCAGGCATCGACCTTGCTAGTTTGAGAGCTCGTGAGCTTCTCAGGTTGGTAAGTCTTGTCAATTTTGCGTAGCTCCTCGAGGAAGCTGCTACCATAAGTATTGACCTCACTTGTTTGAGAACTTGTAAGCTTCTCAGGTTGGCGAGTTTTTGTCAATTTCGTACTTAGGTATGTCGTAAAGGATTTTACCTTGAATGTTTATATTGACCCTACTAGTTAATCGAGCTCGTCAGCCCTTAGGTTGATAGGTTTTTTTATCGATTTCTACAGCTCTAGATCTGTTCCCTCGAGTATTTCTATTGACCCCGCTAGTTATATGGCCCATAGGTCGTCAAGTTGGCGAGTTCCGCCAATTTTTATTCTCATTTTTGTTGCAAGCTTGTAGGTTTGAAAGTAGAAGACTTTCTAGTTAATAAGCTCTTTTAGTCGACCTCGCTGGTTTGGAGGCGGGAAACCTTCTCGTTTGCGAGTTGTTGCCAAAACTTGGAAAATTTTGGGAAATTTCTTCGTTTTCCATTTGCAGTTGTATACGTATACTGATCCCTCTAGCCCCAACAAGGTCGAGAGTAATAATATTTGACATGAGAGCTTGTAGAAAAAGGAATAGCTTTATTAATTTGGGAAACTAAGACAACCGTTATTCGGAATATCCCTCAATTGTTCTACCTTGCTAGCTTGTGGAGCTCAAGCTTTATTGACGTTTCGGCGGTGATAAGTAAAGGGAGTTTTAGAAAACGTTTGATTATTGTATAACATGCAGAATTAGATTTCAAAAATTTTCTTTTAATTGAAAAACTATTTTTCAATCAGGAAAGAGTTCATGTATATACGTAGAAAAAGATTCCATGAAACTACATACTTTTTTCTTGATTTTCTTTTTCTAATTCCTCGATCTACCACCAAATTTTTCGAGCTATGACCCGCGGTCTGACAATACATGTGTAGGCATATCATCGCAAGAGATAGAGGTCATGTGAAAAGAACGGACGAAGAATCTCTTCTCCCTAGGAGACGGCTGAATCCTGCAAAAGAGGGGAGAGTTAGAAAAAAACTTTTTTCTCTTTCTTCTTTCTTTGGTGGCCAAACTTTCTTTCTTTTCCACTTTTGTATTCGGTCAATTTTTCCTAGCTATATAACTATTATATAGTAACTCTTTAGGGTTTTAGTTTAACCAAGTCAAAATAGGATTCGTAATGCTTTTATTTTTGGTCTCATAAAGACTTTAACCTTTGACTATTTTAGGACTATTAAAATAATCTAATTATTTTAATTTTTTTGTCCCAGCCATTATTTAATTACATGACCTCATATTTAATAAATAGAATTAATAATTCATAATTATTAATTTATATTATTTTATTAAATATTTAATTAATTAATTATTAAATTAATAATTATTAATTATTAATTTCTATTATTTTATTAAATATTTAATTAATTAAATAATCGCATTATTTAATTATTCTCTTTTATTTAAATCGTATTACTTTCGTAATACTATTAATTGGACCATCCAATTAATCTACCGTGACCCTCATTACCAACAATCATAAGAGCTAGTAAGGGAACCTAATGGACCCACAGTTTTGAGCTCTAATAATACTTAGTAATATTAATTAAAACTCTTTAATTAATATTTTACGATTATTAACCTCGGAGTTATTCCACTAAAAACTCAAGGCTGTACTCTCAGAACTGTAAACGTGTTTATACAATCTGAAGTCTTAGTGTCTATTGATATAACTATTTACATATAGTGTGATCCTCCACACAAGTAGTTCATAACTAGAACTGGGTCATAAAGTCCGTTATACCCCTCTTGAAATATCTTTTCCTTTAAGTAACATTGATTCTCTAATCAACAATTAAATCATGTCTTCCTCACGGAAGAAGGAGAGCGCTCATAATTGTTCAAGCCCCGAGTCAACCCTTAAGAGAACTACTCATCTACTTCAATCAAGAAGGAGTAAATTCTACTATTGTGTTCAAACCTTCCCAACCACAAGCCAAACCGTAACTCCGAGATATGGAGGTATTGGTCGAGATTCACATCAATCTCACTCATGGTAATTCAAAAGTCACGATCCAACCTGAAGGAGTTGATAAGATATTTGGGATTAAGATCACCTATAAATAGCCATCGTTTATCGATTATATATGAATCTCATCTACTAACGGATCTTGGTAAGAGATTCATGTAAATCGTAGCCCAGTCCTATATGATCTTATCATATAATGTGCCTCCATTCTCATGTCAACTACTTGAGCGGTCAAGGATAAGACAACTGTACTTTATAGAATGGACCGCAGCAGTAGATCAATCACAAACAAAGTACCCAGCTTTGTTCGCTCTCTACGGACTCTTTAGATTGCATGTCTCAAAATGAATCCTCTCTGTATATAACCATCATATACTCATTCTGAGATTACATCTTGCAATCTAGGATGATCTTGCATAATACAAATGTATTACTGAATATAAATCATTTATAAACTAGAATAATAATCTAAATAATTCTTATTAAGTCTTTAACCGTTTACAATTACAAGCTTTAGGGCATAAATTCCAACCATCTCCCACTTGCACTAAAGCAGATGGGACATGTCTCGTAATCCTAGACCCTCTAGGTAACCTTCACACACTTTAGCTATTAAGGTCTTCGTAAATGGATCAGCCAGGTTATCTTGCGACGCAATCTTAGTCACAACCACGTCTCCTCGCTGCACTATATCTCTGATGAGATGATATTTCCTCTCTATATGTTTCCCTCTTTTATGGCTTCTTGGTTCTTTGGAATTGGCCACAGCTCCACTATTATCACAATAAAGTGTCATGGGCCTATCTATATCTGGAACAACTTCCAGATCACTCAAGAACTTTTAGAGCCAAACAGCCTCCTTAGCTGTTTCACGAGCTGCAACATACTCGGCTTCCATGGTAGAATCAGCAATGCAAGATTGCTTGATATTCCTCCAAACTATGGCCCCACCACCAAGGGTGAATACTTGACCCAGACAGTGGATTTTTTAGAATCCTTGTCTGACTGAAAGTCAGAATCTGTATATCCCAATGGAATCAAATCCGGATGGGAATATACAAGCATATAGTTTTTTGTTCTCCGAAAATACTTGAGAATATACTTAACAGCAAGCCAATGATCTAATTTTGTGTTGGACTGATATCTTCTGACTACTCCCACTACGAAGCAGATGTCGGGTCTCGTGCATAGCATAGCACACATAAGATTGCCTACTGCGAACACAAATGGAATCCGTCTCATATCCTTAATTTCTTAAGGTTTCTTAGAATATTGTTCCTTAGACGAGTGAACTCCATGCCTTGAAGGTAAACTACCTTTCTTGAAGTTCTGCATCGAGAATCGCACAAGTATCTTGTCGATATACAATGCCTGAGACATCACTAACAGTTTGTTCTTACGATCCCTTATTAATTGAATCCCTAGAACATAACTTGCCTCTCCTAAATCTTTCATTTGGAATTGGTTAGCAAGCCAACCCATTATCTCTGACAATGTTCCTACCTCATTCCCAATGAGTAGGATATCATTAACGTAAAGGATCAGGAAAACTACTTTCCTATCAATGATGTGTTTGTATACACAAGGCTCATCAACGTTCTGCTCAAAGCCATAGGTTTTGATCGCAGTATCAAACTTAATGTTCCAAGAGCTAGATGCCTGCTAAAGTCCAAAAATGGACCTTTGCAGCTTGCAAACCTTTTGCTCTTGATCTTGGGATACGAATCTCTTTGATTGCATCATGTAGATGCTCTCGTTTAGATTGCCATTCAAGAATGCAGTCTTGACGTCCATTTCCAAATTTCATAATCGAAATAGGCAGCTATGGATAAGAGTATCCTAATAGACTTAAACATAACTACTGGCGAAAAGGTTTCATCATAATTGATGCCTTCCTTCTGGGTGTAACCCTTAGCCACTAGCCTTGCCTTGAAGGTCTCTACCTTCCCGTCTACTCCTCTCTTACACTTTTAGATCTACTTACATCCTATGGGTTTTATCCCATCTAGTAAGTCTACAAGTTCATAAACTGAGTTTGAGTACATGGACTCCATCTCGAGATTTATGGCTTTAAGCCATTCATCTTTGTCAAAATCTTCCATTGCATGTCTAAATATCAATGGATCATCCACACTATCATCAAAAACGACACCTTGTGCCTCTCCAATGCCTAAGTAGCAATCAGGTTGTCGAACAACCCTCTCACTACGCCTAGGCAGTAGTGTATCCTAACTAGGAATCATCTGACCATCAGATGTTTGTGGAATAATAATATCGTCAAGAACTCTTGTTGATTTAGCACTAGTCGTACCAGGTTCTAGCTCATTTAACACAATCTTACTTCGAGGTTTATGATTACTCAGATAATCCTCCTCAAGGAACGTTGCGTTTGTCGATACAAACACCTTATTTTCTAATGGATTATAAAAGAATCCACCTCGAGTTTCCTTTGGGTACCTTACAAGTAGGCATACTTGTGAACGAGGTTTCAACTTTCTAGTTATGTTCTTCAGTACATGTACTGGACACCCCCATATGCGAAAAGATTATAAACTAGCTTTACGACTATTCCACAACTCTAGGGGAGTCTTAGGAACAGATTTGGATGGAACTACATTCAGTATGTAAGTCATAGTTTGTAGTGCATATCCCCAAAAAGAATATGATAATAATAAGAAACTAATCATAGATCTCACCATTTCCATCAGGGTCCTGTTTCTCCTCTCCGTAACACCATTCTGCTGTGGTGTTCCTAGAGCCGTGAATTGGGACATTATCCCATGCTCAACCATATAGTCTTCAAACTCTTGGTCGAGATACTCACTCCACGATCCGATCGCAGGGCTTTGATTGTTTTACCTAATTGATTTTCAACTTCATCTCGGAATTCTTTGAATCTTTCAAAGGTTTCCAACTTACGTTGCATTAGGTAAACATACGCGTATCTGGAGTAGTCATTAATAAATGTGACATAATACTCATAACCACCTGTAGCTCTAACACTCATAGGTCTGCAGACGTCTGAATGTATAAGCTCAAGTGGTTGCATGGCTTTAATCCCTTTTCCTGTAAAAGGTCTCTTGGTCATCTTCTCCTCCAGACAAGATTCACTGACAGATAAGATACCGATCTCTAGCTGACTTAAAGATCCGCCTTTAACTAGTCTGTTTATCCTATCAAGGTTTATATGTCCAAGTATTAAATAGCCACAGATACGTGTCATCATTAGAAGAAATCTTTTGTCGTTTTGTTTTAGGTTTTTCAACTTTTAAACAATTAAGTATTAAGCAGTGTTGTATGAATTAACGATCTTAAAACATACAAGCTATTTTCATTTATTCCAGAACAATCATTCATTCCATTTCTTGAAATGATAACTGATTTATCATTAAAAGAAACGTTATGAAACTCTTTTAAGTAAACTGGATACAGAAATCAAATTCCTTGTAAATATAGGAATGAAACAGACATTGTTCAATAAAAGAAAATTGTTATTTATTTGTAGTCTAACTACTCCCACTGCTCGTGCTGAAATGACATCCCCTGTTCCAATGCGCATAGTGAAGAACCCCTCCTCCAGCTTTTGCCAATAATCATTCTAATGTAAAGAAGAACAAAAATAGTTAGTAGCCCCTGAATCTAGTATTCAAGATGAAGAATCATCTTCCACTAAACAAGATTTAATGATAAGCAAATATGATTTACTTTTCACTTTCTTCTTATTGGAGAGCTGCTCGAGGTGCTGTAGATAGTTCCTCTTCCAATGACTAACCTCTTTGCAATGAAAATATTTTCCTTTTGCTTAGTCAGTCGTGGTGCTCTTTATCTTGGGCTTAGCCTTTACTTTACCAGTAGACCTCTTCCTCTTCTTGAAACCAGAAGAGGATGGCTCAGCAACATTTGCTTCGCTAATCTAACCTTTGGTAACTCGTTCTGCGTTGGCTACAGGCTCTGAAGGACATTCCTCCGTAAGCACAAATTTAAGGTCTTTGCAGACCATGATTGCGTTCACGTTGTGTTTCCACTTAGTATTTTTATCTGTGGTCGCTACTGTACTCGGGGCTGTGCAGTCCCTTTTTTTTCTTCTTCGCATCATCCGCATCAACGACTCCCTATACAACAGATCGATTACAAGAACAATAAAAAAAAAATATAGCTGAGAAAAAAAACTTTGCCATAAACAATTGGCCCAAAAATAAAAACAATCCTATAATCCATTCACCATATAATTAACGACCAATTACGCTTTTAAAATTATACAATTAAATTATATAACAATAAAACAAATCATACAATCTATATTTGTGCTTACACAATAATATATCATAGATCAAGAATAAAAAATAAAAATAAAAACAAACAAGAAATATGTAGTTTTTCTTTTCCTTTTGTGTATATACAAAAACTTAGAACCAGGCTCTGATACCAATTGAAGGGAGTTTTAGAAAACGTTTGATTATCGTATAACATGCGGAATTAGGTTTCAAAAATTTTCTTTTAATTGAAAAACTATTTTTCAATCAGGAACGAGTTCCTATATATACATAGAAAAAGATTCCATGAAACTACTTACTTTTTTCTTGATTTTCTTTTTCTGATTCCTCGATCTACCACCAGATCTTCCGAGCTATGACCCGCGGTCTGACAAAGCATGTGTGAGCATGTCACTGGCAAGAGATGGAAGTCACGTGAAAAGAACGGATGGAGAATCTCTTCTCTTTAGGGGACGACCGAATCCTGCAACAGAGGGGAGAGTTAGAAAAAACTTTTTTTTTTCTTTTTTTATCTCTTTGGTGGCCGAATTTTCTTTCTTTTCCACTTGTGTGTTAGGTCAATTTTTCCTAACTATATAACTCTTGTATAGTAGCTCTTTAGCGTTTTGATTTAACCAAGTCAAAATAAGATTCCTAATCATTTTTATTTTTTGTCTACTAAAGACTTTAACCTTTGACCTTTTTAGGACTATTAAAATAATCTAATTATTTTAATTCTTTTGTCCTAGTCATTATTTAATTCTGTGATCTCATATTTAATAAATATAATTCATAATTCATAATTATTAATTTCTATTATTTTATTAAATATTTAATTAATTAAATAATCACATTATTTAATTATTTTCTTTTATTTAAATCGTATTAATTTCATAACACTATTAATTGGACCATCCAATTAATCTACCGTGACCCTCATTACCAACAACCATAAGGGCTAGTAAGAGAACCTAATGGACCCACAGTTTTGAGCTCCAATAATACTTAGTAATATTAATTAAAACTCTTTAATTAATATTTCACGATTATTAACCTCGGAGTTATTCCACTAAAAACCCAAGGCTGTACTCTCAGAACGTGTTTATACAATCTGAAGTCTCAGCGTCCATTGATATAACTATTTACATATAATGTGATCCTCCACATAAGTAGTTCATAACTAAAACTGGGTCATAAAGTCCGTTATACCCCTCTTGAAATATCTTTTCCTTTAAGTACAATTGATTCTCTAATCAGCAATTAAATCATGTCTTCCTCACGGAAGAAAGAGAGCGCTCATAATCGTTCAAGCCCCGAATCAACCCTTAAGGGAACTATTCATCTACTTCAATCAAGAAGGAGTGAATTCCACTATTGTGTTCAAACCTTCCCAGCCACAAGCCAAACCCAACTCCGAGATATGGAGGTATTGGTCGAGATTCACATTGATCTCACTCATGGTAAATCAAACGCCACGATCCAACCTGAAGGAGTCGATAAGACACTTAGGATTAAGATCACCTATAAATAGTCATCGTTTATCGATTATATATGAATCTCATCTACTAACGGATCTTGGTGAGAAATTCATGTAAATTGTGGCCCAGTCCTATATGATCTCATCATATAAGGTGCCTCCATTCTCATGTCAACTACTTGAGCGGTCTAGGATAAGACAACTGTACTTTACAGAATGGACCGCAGCAGTAGATCAATCACAAACAAAGTACCTAGCTTTAGCATTGTTCGCTCTCTACGGACTCTTTAGATTGCATGTCTCAAAATGAATCCTCTCTGTATATAACCATCATATACTCATTCTGATATTACATCTTACAATCTAGGATGTTCTTGCACAATACGAATTTATTACTGAATATAAAATATTTATAAACTAGAATAATAATCTGAATAATTCTTATTAAGTCTTTAACTATTTACATTTACAAGCTTTAAGGATAAATCCCAATAATAAGCTCTGCTGCCCAAGTGTTTATTTGCCATGTGAGCACCTCTTCTAGTTCTTCAATGGGTTCAGCTAGGGAACTGACTGGTCTTGTCGAGGGAGGCTTTAGCTAAAGCTTTGATTCTTTACTCGTTGGCCTTGGCCTATGCTGCCTTTTTCTCGCGTCCCAAATCTGATTGTCTTCTCGTAACAGGTTCTGGCTACCTTATGCTCCCCACAGACATACCCTACGCCTGTTGAGGTTGGAAATTTCAAGGTTAGATGCTTTGTAGAGGTGATTACCTCCAGATCGTTGAGAGCTGATCTTCCTAGGACAGTATTGTAGGCCGTTGGACAGTCTATGATCAGGAATTCCGCAATGATGGTCGCTTGGCGACCTTATTCTCCCAAGGTGAGGGGCAAAGTGATCAGTCCCAGAGGGATGATCAAATCTTCTATAAAGCCATAGAGCAACTCGTTTAAAGGCCTGTAGGTGGCTTTGCTTCAACCCCATCACCTCGAAAGTTTCTTTGTACATGACTGTTCACCGAACTCCCATTATCGATCATGGTCCTGTGGATGGCCACCCATCCAATCGTTGCCATAATGAAAATCGCATCGTTGTGTGGCCAGTACATGCCTCGCATATCAGCATCTTTGAAGGTTGTACCCTTCACTATCATCCTGTATTGCTTCGTAAGCCGCTCATTTGTACTCATCATCCTCCTAGTGGAATAATCGGCCTATTTTATGTGTCAGATTAGCGACCTGTTTGAATTTCCTACAAGATAAGGTCCTCCATTGATGGTATGGATTGCCTTTACAACGGTTCATTTGGGATGGGTTTTGGATGGATGGGCTCAATCAACTGTTGCTGCTGTGGTGGTTGCTGCTGCGACTGAATCCTTAGTCGCACCACATAGTTTTCAAGGCGACCTCGCGTGGTCAAACCCTTGATTGCATCTTTGAGCTCAAAGTAATCAGCTACGTTATGGCCTGCCTCATTTTGGTACGGGCAGAACTTATTAAGATTATGAGTTCGTGCGAGCGTCCTCATGGGAGGCGGTCAACCAAATTCTTCCATGTTTCTCTCCGTACTAAAAATTTTATCTCGAAAATCGGACAACAGTGCATAGGTCTGGTAGCGACCTCCTTTTCGTCTCACATTCTCGTCATTCCTAGCTTTTTTGACCACTTGGTTTGCTGGAGCTTCATTTCTCTGGGAGCCCCCGTTTCGGTTACGGTTGTTGTTACCGTCGTTTCCCCGTTGCTCTTTCGCTTGCTCTTGTCTTGCGGGCTCCCACTACTATCTTTTTTGTTGGAGCTCTTCTTGGGCCCAAAAGCTTTCTCCATGCGGATATGGGTGTTAGACTGCTTATAGAAATCTCTAAGAGTCTTAACCGGCTTGCTGTATATGCTCCGGTAGAGCTCGTCATCTTTTTGCAAGCCGACAGTGATTGCGGTCAGCACGCTTTCATCAGTTGGGCTGTCTACACAGTTGACTTCTCTCTGAAAGCGGGCTATGTAATCTTTTAAAGGTTTGTCTGACTTTTGAAAAATAGTTGCTAGGAGGTATGAAGGGACTAGCTGCTTTTTCAAGGCCTGGTACTGGTTCATGAAGAGTTTCTGACATTGATTCCAGCTCGTTATACTGCCAGTTAGGAACCCTCTTAACCACTTTCGTGGGATTTCGCCGAGTCACCGAAAAACACCGGCATTTAACTTTACTGTTCGTTGTGAAGAGACTCATCTGAACATTGTAGGCATCCAGATGGTCAAAAGGATCGCTGGTTGCCTGATAGAGGGGAATGCTGGGCATTTTGAAGCGATCAAGCAGTGGCTCTTTTTCTATTTCCCAGCAAAACGGGCTACGCTCTACGTACCTATTGTTAGGTTCCGCTCCTCCACGTTGCTGCTATAGCTGCTTCAGCCTTTGTAGTAAAACTTGATATCCTGGATCTAGAGAGGCTTGTCATTGACTGCACCAAAAATGGCACCATCTTCCCCGCGGGGAGGATTTTATGAATTGGATTTCTGTCAGACGACCTCCTCCCGTTCAGCTGTTGTTTAACGCGATGATTCCTGGGAAGTTCGGTGGCTAGCACTGCGTGGTGGGTGCTTCTGTTGTTGCCCCTACCAGGTCGCTGGTCGTGGGTTTTCGAGCGCACTCCGAATTGTTAGGACGTGCTATATCCTGGGCCACCTAGAAGATCCCTGTTGAATTCTACATACCTCTCACCGCTGGTGTTTACGTGAATTACTAGCCCGTTCGGGGAGGCCCCTCACGCCGCTCATCGAGTTCTACTCTGGATCACCTTGTTACGTTGGCTGAGTGAATTGAAATTCTGTCCCTCTGAGCATCGTTTCGTGAGGGATTCCGCCTATTGATTCGATGGGTAGAGTGGATCGGATCATCTCTCTCAGGACGTGGAGGCGATATACTCTCCACACTCTGCTCACGTGGGGGCTGGTTTTGTAATAAGATATGCTAGCCACGAGACATCTCTGCCACCATTCTTTCTAGTTCGGCCTGTCTCTCCATCCATTTGTTGAGGTCTGGTGGCCTGGACGGGCTAGCCTGGTCATTTCCTTGAGGCTCCACCGGAGGGAGAAGTGGTCCCACTGACGAATTTACAGCAGGTGGTGGAGTCGTAGGGACGATGGGGGCCACGTTTGAAACAACTGGTAGGATTGGAGCTGGGTGAGATGTCTTTGCAATACGCTTCAATTGGAGGTACATCCTTACTTCTTACAGTTCTGGAGTGGGTTCTCACGCCTCTTGCCATCGCTTCGGAAGAGTTTCATGGAAAAATAAGATAAAAGTATTGCTTCTTACCAGAAACGGAGGTTTGATTCCTCAAACGAGCCCTCCTTCTAGCTTCAAAATGTTGACATGTGAATCTGGTCAACGTAAATAATAGTGAATCGAATGGCGAAAATAATAAAGTAAGATTGACATAAGAGATTTTTAAAGTGGTTAGGCTGAAAGGAATGCCTACATCCACTGTTCTTTATATTTAAGTCGAGCTCATTGAGTGAGTGTGCGGAACTCGCTATATGTGTTTGCTTTTTTGAGAAAATTCGTAACCTTTGTAGAAGTGATAATCCGTTCCTTTTATAATGTGAAGGGGTAGAGTTAACCTGTTTTACATGGAATGTAATTACAAGAAATTAGGGATTAAACTATATCCCTAAGAATCATCTTCTAATTGAAACATGATTGCTGAAATCAAGGAGATTGAGTTTGATTGGGACTCTGCGAGTTAACCAAGTCGAATCCCGTTATTCTTGGGATTCCTTCTATAACTAGAGCTTCGAGCTAGATGTCATGCGAGCTAGAGTTATGCTGTTGATGAGAGGTGGCGCATAACTCTTTCAGGTAGTTTGGGCGTGGCAGCTCGCATAAAGCTTTTCTCTTTACATATGTTGGAATGGGCTCACTTGCCATATTGTGTTCTATTGGTTTATTCAGCCTGTTGGGCCTCGTTGGCTTTCTCAAGCCTGCTTGATCTTGTTGGTTTACTGGGGTCCATTGGGCTTTCTTAATATCTCCAAGCCTAATGAAATTGGGCACATAATAAGACTCAAACATTAAAGAAAAAGAACCTTGGAATTGAATTGAAATCATATTGAAAATTGGTAACTGAAATCTTCAAAATTTGAGTGATGATAAGATTGCTATTGAGATTGATTCGCTTGCCGAGAGTTGCAAACAATTATTAAAGATGAATAACAAGAAGAATGGCAATCAATGTGAAGAATGTAAAGGATATGGGCATGTATCTTCTGAATTTGAAAACTTGAAAGCTATTAATGTTACCTGGAGTGATAGTGATGAGGATAAATAAATAAAACACTCATCGAATTCTTAAAAATGTGCAAGAAATTGCAAAGCTTTTGTAACTTCATTATTTGGTGAAGAAATACAATAAAGTCATGAAAAAGAAGAAGATCATGAAGATAATGAAGATTCAAGTCAAGAAAGCCTCTATGATCAACTTTTTTCAAAAGAGAAGAGTCTCCAACAAGCTTTTGATCAATGCTACAAGGAAAAGCTCAAGGTAAATATACAAAACTCATCTTTGATTTTAAAGAAATCTTCTTTAATATGAAAGGTAAAAAGTCTTGAGAAGATAGGGAGGCATCAATAAATTAGTTAGAAAAATTCAAAGACATGATCTCCAATCTAGACAAAGAAAATTCTAATCTTATTGATAAGGTTTAGTTCTTGGAAAGCAAGGTTGAGGAAAAAGAAATTTCATTTGTCATTGACAAGAAACTTGAAATCGAAAAGAAAAAAAAACATCAACAAGACTCAAGAGCTTAAGGTTGTCGTCTCTAAGCAAGAAAAATAATTTGAATATTACTTGCTAAGATCAATGTAATGAATAGAAAAGTTGCTAAAAAAATAACACCTTGAAGATTGTGAAAGAAAGGGAGCAACAATGTCTTAAAGAGTTGAAATAAGCAAAAGAATCTATCAAAAGCTTGACACTCGGTACTTCTAGTACAAAAGTTGGACAAGATGATCAATCTTGGAAAGCTTTATGGAGACAAGTGAGGACTTGGCTACATTAATGAAAAAGTAACTCCCTCGAAGCCTAAAACTATTTTTGTAAAGTCTCAACCATTAAGATAACCATGTACACAAAGCTATGCTCATGAGAATGCCAATTCATCTTCAAGCAAAAAACAATTTTGAGAAGGGATCAACTCAAAAGCAACAGCCCATGCGAGGTAAGTTTTCTAAATTTTTTCCTACTTATTATCATTGTAGTGTCAAACTGTTGGGATTTATACTCTAAAACTTGTAATATGTAAATTATAAAAATATGAATAAAAGAAATAGTTTTTCATTCTATAAATGTTGATTTATTTACATTCATATACTTATATCATATGTGCAAAACATCCAAGATTGCCAAATGTAATTTCAAACTAAGTATATAAGTATCATATACAGAAGGATTTAGTTTGAGACGTGCAATCTAAAGAGTCCGTAGAGAGCAAATGAAGCTGGGCACTTTATTTGTGGTTAATCTACAGCTGCGGTCCATTCCGTAATGTATGGTGGTCTTATCCTAAACTACTCATGTGATGACATGGGAATGGAGGCACCTTATATGATAAAATCATATAAGATAATACCACAATTTATATGAATCTCTCACCAAAATCCGTTAGATGAAGAGATTCACATATATCGACAAATGATAACTGTATATGAGTGATCTGAATCCTAAGTGTCTTACTGACTCCTTCAGGTTAGATCACGGCTTTTGATATACCATCGGTGAGATTGGAGTAGCATTCCCGATTAATAACTCTGTATCTTGAAGTCACGGTTTAGCTTGTGGCTTGGAAGGTTTGCACACAATAGATCCTTCTTGTGAGAAGTAGAAGAGTAGTTCCCTTAAGGGTTGATTTAGGGCTTAAACGATTAAGAGCGCTCTCCTTCTTCCTTAATGGAAGATAGGATATAATTGTTCACTAGAGAATGGCTTAAAGTAAAAAATATAATTAAAAGGGTATAACGGACTTTATGACCTAACTCTAATTATGAACTACTTGTGGAGGATCATATCATATTTAATAGTTATATCGATGGACATTGAGATATCAGATTATATAATACATCTGCAGTTTCGATAGTACAGCCTCGAGTATTTAGTGGAGTAACTCCAAGGTTAATAATCATAGAATATTAATTAAAGAGTTTAATTAATATTTCTAAGTATTAATTTAGCTCAAAACTGAGGGTCCATTATGTCCCCTTACTAGCCCTTATGGTTAATGATAATGAGGGTTACGGTTAATTAATTGAATAGTTCAATTATTGTGTTACGAAAGTGACACATATATATTCAACGAATTAAGTAAATAATATGATTATTTGATTAATAAATTAATAATTGAATAAATATTAATAATTGGGAATTATTAATTATTTAATTACTAATATGAGGTTACTGGTTAGAACCATAACTAAAACAAAACAATTAAAATATAATGATTAATTTAAATTCTAAGGTCCCCAGTGGTGACCAAATTTAATAGGATTTAGAATCCTATTTTAATTTGGTCAAGAGATTATGGGTTTCAAAATCCTAGTGGTAACCAATTTAAATTTATAATCATATTTAATTGGTCAGAACCTCTAGGGTCTTGTAAAATAAATTATATCAAGAAAAAAAAAAAAAAACCAAAATCTAATTCTCAAGGGGGGGGCAACACACTAAAAGTCAAAAAAAAAAATTTCCTAGGGGTGGCCGACCAAGGAGACAAAATGTCAGTAACCTAAACTGTATTTATGTAAGATCAAATTGTTTTACATTCTATATATGTTGATTTATTTACATCCGTACACTTATATCATATGTGCAAAACATCCAAGATTGCCTGATATTATCTCAAACTGAGTATATGAGTGTCATATACAGAAGGATTTAGTTTATGACGGGCAATCTAAGAGTCCTTAGAGAACAAACAAAACTGGGTACTTTTTTTGTAGTTAACCTACAGCCACGGTCCATTCTGTAATATACGGTGGTCTTATTCTAAATTACTCATTACTCATGTGGTGATATGGGAATGGAGGTACCTTATATGATGAAATCATATGGGACTGAGCCACGATCTATATGAATCTATCACCAAGATCTGTTAAATGAAGAGATTCATGTATATCGACAAATGATGACTATATATGAATGATATGAATCATAAGTGTCCTACTAACTTCTTTAGGTTGAATCGTAGCTTTTGACATACCATGGGAGAGATCATAATAGCATTCTTGATCAATAACTCCATATAATAAATAGATGACTAGTTCCCTTAACGGTTGATTCGGGACTTGAACAATTAAGAGCATTCTCTTTCTTCCGTAACAGAAGATAGGATATGATTGTTCATTAGATAATCAATAGTACTTAACGAAAAATATAAAATTAGAGAGGTATAACAGACTTTATTAACTAGCTCTAATTATGAACTGCTCGTGGAGGATCATACCATATGTAATAGCTATATCGATGGACACTGAGATTTCAGATTGTGTAATACATCTGCAGTTTCGAGAGTACAGCCTCGAGTATTTAGTGGAGTAACTCCAAGGTTAATAATCATAGAATATTAATTAAAGAGTTTAATTAATATTTCTAAGTATTATTTTAGTTCAAAACTGAGGGTTCATTAGGTCTCCTTACTAGCCCTTATGATTAATAATAATGAGGGTTACGATTAATTAATTGGATAATTCAATTATTGTGTTATGAAAGTGACACAAATATATTCAACAAATTAAGTAAATAATATGATTATTTGATTAATAAATTAATAATTGAATAAATATTAATAATTGAGAATTATTAATTATTTAATTATTAATAGGATGTTACGGGTTAGAATCATGACTAAAATAAAAGGATTAAAATAATAATAATTATTTTAAATCCTAGAGATTATGGTTTTAAACCCTAGTGGTGACTAAATTTAAATAGGGTTTAGAATACTATTTTACCTTGGTCAACAAGAAATACTAGAGGTCATAAGTTCAAACCTTAGTGGTGACCAAATTTAAATATGATTTAGAATCCTATTTTAAATTGATCAACAAGAAACCCTAGGGTCTTGATATAAATAAGATATTATATCAAGAAAAAAAAGAAGGTAAAAACCTAATTCTCAATAAAGGGTTGCGGCAATACCAAAAAGAGAGAAAGATAAAAGTTTTTTTTTTCTTCTTTGCGAGGTGCGAGCAGCCATAGGAGGAACACAAGGAGTTACGTTCTTTGCTTGACTCATACCTGAAGACATACGTGACATGCCCACACACGTTATCAAACCGCAGGTCATATCTCGAAAGACTTGGTAATTTATCGGAATCGTTGTTACTAGAAAACAATCAGGTAATTAAACTTTCTTTTTAATTCGTATATATGCAAATCAACGGTCCCAAAATGAGTTTTCAAATTGAATAGGGAAAAAGTTTTGAAACCCATATTTTATTCCGCTACATTTTTATAAACAAACATATTTTTTCCTTACAATTAGTATCATAGCCCATGTTTTTGCATGCACGAAAAACTAAGATTGTTTTTCTATTTGATTTTGATATATGTATGATATGTGTAGGCACAATCTAGGATTTGTATGATTATATATATATATATATATATATATATATGTATATATATGTATATATTTTTTGTTTTGTATATATAAAATATTATTGATGGTTAATTATATGGTCATTTGGGTTTTAAGTTTTTTTTTTTTTTAATCAAGAAAAGCCAATTGTTTTATGGCTGTCTTTTGTATAATTAAATTATAATGGGTTTAGAATCCCCGCGTACCCAAAAAATAATTTCGCCGGTTTTAACCGGCGGTAAGGATTGGGTCTCTTGGAACCAAATTCCGGAATGTCCTTTTAAGTCACAAATTTTTTTTTTTCAATTTCTTTTAAAAAAAGGAATCGGAACCTACGGGTTCCTTGCCGATTTTGAACAGGCGGTTCCGGTTCCAAAAAATAAAAAATCGGAATCGGGACCTTGGTCCCCGTTCCGGTTTCCGGTTCCGGAATCGATTTTTAACCGGAACCTTTGGTTCCGGTGAAAAACTGTCGGTTCGATTCGAACCGCCTAATTCGAACCGAGCCGAGGCCATTCCTATTTGAGTTTTAGGTTTTTTTTTTTAATTAAAAAAAGCCAATTGTTTTATGGCTGTCTTTGTATTTTGTTTTTGTATATATATTTGTATTATTTTGTATGTTGCAAAGAGATCGTGATGTATGAAAGGATATCGAAAAAAAAAAAAAAAAGAAATCAGCAGGGGCGGATAGCCCCTACGACGCACAGCAGCGGTAGCGCAAGCTGCTATGCGTGGAACCCTGTGCGACCTACGCTGGCTGCTACCACTGCGTGTTTGGGGGCTGTCCTAGCAATTTTCGCAGCCCTATTTCGCTGCTTATTTTTTAAAAAATATTGGTAATATTATTCCAGAAAAATGGCAGTAGATTGGAGCGAAACAGTAGCCAAAACGCTGCCTATGCATGCAAACAGTGGCAGCGGGCGATGGCTACGTGCACCAGGTGTGTAAGCGGTTATCACTGCTGGCAACTGCACGTTCGCATGCGCAAAGGCTATTTTGGACCGTGTTTAGACTTCAGATAAGTGTTAGGGTAACACTTGGGCCTTGGTACAAAAGATGACAGCCCATAGAAGCCAAATGGACAACCTTGAGGCTTGCGAAAGGGTCGTCTCGTGAGCTTCGTGGGCAGCACATACTCCACTAGATTTAAACGACAGGCCTTAGGGTCTAACCCATGGGATGAATCACTTGATACAAATCAAGTTGGACTTGATAGAGAGCCCAATACGAAAAGTAGTGGACTTGGAAGTATTTTGAAGACAATGGATTTACAAGAAGACAAAGGAATGCTTTGGATTATTTTTTGTAATTGTAGCTATTTAAGTTAGATAATCCATATCACTCGGTCAATTCATGTATGCTTTAATTTTTAAGTCATGTGATGATTTAAATTTTTAAAGCATTGTCATACATATAAATGTCATATAGATTAGGTGTGCATACACTTGCATTATAACATATCATACATAAATAATTGCCATGAATTATGTGTTTTATTTTTAATGAGATTAAAATAGGATATTCACATAATTGGCAATTGAATAATGAGATTAGATTTTTGGAGTGAAAACTTGGTAATTCTCATTAATAACTAATCTTTTAATTAAAGGTTTTAATTAGTTATGCCAATACATTATTAGGATTAATTCGATTAAGGCCTTAATAATAGTTGGACCGAATAATGTGATTTTGTTTTAATAGTTAAAACTTGGTAAATTCACATTAAAATTCTAGTCTATTTAAATAGTTTACGTAGATTATAATTCAGATAATAAATTAGATTTTTAATAGTTAAAAATCAGGTAATTTATTAAATATTAATAGGACAAGATTCTAGTAACACATAAACGACCTAGTAATTTAGATTTTAATTAATCGTTCAATCTAAGTTAAACTAGGCACATAGAGTTTCAACACTCGAAATCATTAGAAAACCCAAACACCAAAATAGTGAGTGGGAGAGGGATATATGGCATTATATCTTGCAGTCTCCATCGTTTATTCAACATCATGAGATTCAAATTGCGCCTTGAGACGACTTTGTTTTTGTCCCCCCTAAGGAAGGTGTTCACGAGAGTCAATACCAAGGTTGATTTTCTAACGAATAGGATTTCTGAATGTATTTTGGGATTAACTAACCCCAAGGCAGCAACTCTCAAGTTAAGTTCATGAGATTTGAAATTATAAGTAACACTCACAAAGGATTTAATTAAAATGGTTAATTAAGATCCTGATTAAAATAAGTGATGGTTGAATGATATAAGAATAAAAAGTTATTCTGGTATATCATTTGATTGAGAATATCTCGATCCAACATGCACGTACTTGTCTGACCACAAGGCGACACTTACTTATGGAATGTTGGTTGTCATGGCATAGTAATATTTTTTAGGGATTTTTCTTGTTCATTAAACATATTCATGCATCATGTTTAATATTATGCCAAACCTTTACATATGAAATGAATGTATGAACTAAATGAAATTTATTTTTTATTTATGTTTATAATCAGTAATGTCATCTGCGTTACTACAAATCCCGCTAATGAAAAACTAATCAGGAAAAACTTCACAAAGAAAAATAACATTAATGCAATCTTGGTCTCTAAAGACCTAAAATTTATGCTTATGGAGGAATGTCCTTCAGAGCCTGCAGCCAATGCAGTACGAATTGTTCGTGAGGCCCACGAGAAATGGGTTTCAACTGATGAAAAGGCCTGCATTTATTTGCTAGCTAGCATGACTAATGTGTATGTTTTAAAGCACGAAACAATAACTACAATATTTGAGATGATGGAGTCATTGCAGGCCATGTTTGGGCTACCTTCAGCAAAAGCGACATGAAATTTTTCATTCTGCAATGCTTGCTTGCATGAAGGAAGGAACATCAGTATAGGAACATGTCCTGGACATTATTTCCCATTTCAATACAGCTGAAGTCAATGGTGGGGCCATAGATGAGCCTAGCCAGGTGAGCATCATATTGATAACTCTTCTGAAGAATTTTGATCAGTTTAAAAGCAACTACAAATGAACAAGTTGAGGTTCAGTCTGACCCAGTTGCTTAATGAGCTTACAACCTTTGAGTCCATGACTAAGGACAATAAAGGTAAAACAGGCGATGCAAATGTTGTTGAGCCACCCTCTTCAAAATCAAAGAAGAGAAAAAGGTCTACTAGCAAAGTCGAGGCAAAAAATTCTCTAGATAATGAAACGTATATATGGCATCTAAGACTTGGCCACATCAACCTTAACAGGATAGATAGACTAGTAAAATGCAGAAATTTAAGTCAGTTAAAGATTGACACTTTACCTTTCAGTGAGTCTTGTTTAGAAAGTAAAATGATCAAGAGACCTTTTACTTGAAAAAGGGCTTAGAGTTATGCAACCACTGGAGCTTATACATTCAAATGTATGCGAACCTATGAGTGTTAGAGCTAGGGGTGGTTATGAGTATTATGTCACTTTCATTGACGATTATTCAAGATATGAATATGTTTACCTAATGCAACGTAAGTCAAAATCTATTCAAAAGTTCAAAGAATTTCGAGCTGAAGTTGAAAACCAATTAGGCAAGACAATTAAAGCTCTACGATCAGATTGTGGAGGTGAATATCTCAACCAAGAGTTTGAAAACTACTTGGTTGAGCATGGGATAACATCCCAACTCACAGCTCCCAGAACACCACAGCAGAATGGTATTACAAAGAGGAGGAATAAGACCATAGTAGAAATTGTGAGATATATGATTAGTTTCTCATCATTACCATATTCTTTTTTGGGTTATGCACTACAAACGGTAGCCTACATATTGAATTTAGTTCCATCCAAATTTGTTCCTAAGACCCCTCTAGAGTTATGGAATGGTCGCAAAGCTAGTTTAAGACATTTTCGCATATGGGGGGTGTCTAGTACATGTACTCAAGAACAGAAAGGGGAAGTTGGAACCTCGTTCACAAGTATACATATTTGTAGGATATTCCAAAGAGACTAGATGAGGATACTTCTATAGTCCTCAAAATAACAAAGTATTTGTCAACAAATGTAATGCTTTTTGAGGAAAACTATATAAGTGACTATAAGCCTCGTAGTAAGATTGTATTAAATGAATTAGAACCTGGTACGACCAGTGTTCAGTCAACAAAAGTTGTTGACAAAGTTATTGTTTCATCGACGTCTGATAGTCAGACGATTCCTAGCTAAAACACACTACCATCTAGACGTAGTGGGAGAGTTGTTTGACAACTTGATCGTTATTTAGGTATTGAAGAAGCATAGGGTGTCGTCTATAATGATAGTGTGGATGATACATTGTCATTTAAACATGCAATGGAAGATTCTGACAAAGAGGAATGGCTTAAAGCCATGAATATCTAGATGGACTCTATGTACTCCAACTCAATCTGCGAACTTGTAGACTTACTTGATGGGATAAAACTCATAGGGTGTAAGTGGATCTACAAGTGAAAGAGAGGAGTAAACAGGAAGGTAGAGACCTTCAAGGCAAGGCTAATAGCAAAGGGTTATACCCAAAAGTAGAGGGTCGATTATGAATATACCTTCTCGCCAGTGGCTATGTTTAAGTCTATTAGGATACTCTTATCCATTGCAGCTTATTTCGACTACGAAGTTTGGCAAATGGACATCAAGATTACATTCTTGAATGACAATCTTGATGAGAGCATCTACATGATGTAACCAGAAGGATTTGTCTCCCAAGATCAAGAGCAAAACTTTTGCAAGCTGCAAAGGTCCATTTATGGACTGAAGCAAGCATCTAGATCTTGAAACATTAGGTTTGATACTGCTATCAAAACTTATGGCTTTGAGCAAAACATGGACGAGTCTTGTGTCTACAAACGGATCATTGACAAGAAAATAGTTTTTCTAGTCCTTTATGTAGATGATATCCTACTAATTAGGAATAACGTAGGAACATTATTAGAAGTAAAGTGCTGGCTTGCTAACCAATTCTAAATGAAAGATTTGAAAGAGGCAAGTTATGTTCTAGGGATCCAATTAATAAGGTATCACAAGAACAACTGTTAACACTGTCTCAAGCATCGTATATCGATAAGGTACTTGTGCGATTCTTGATGCATAACTCCAAGAAAGGTCATCTACCTTCAAGGCACGAAGTTCACTTGTCTAAGAAACAATGTTCTAAGACACCTCAAGAAATTGAGAATATGAAACGAGTTCCCTATGTGTCAGTAGTAGACAGTCTCATGTATGTTATATTATACATGAGACCTAACATCTGCTTCGTAGTGGGAGTAGCCAGCAAATACCATCCAACCCAAGATTGGATCATTGGGTTGCTGTGAAGATTATTCTCAAGTATATTCAGAGAACGAGAAAATATATGCTCGTATATTCAGGACATAATTTGATCCCATTAGGATATACATATTATAACTTTCAATCAGACAGGGATTCAAAGAAATCCACGTCTATGTCAGTATTCACCCTTGGTGATGGAGCCATAGTGTAGAGGAATATGGAGCAATCTTGTGTTGTTGATTCCACTATAGAGGCCAAACATGTAGCGGCTTGTGAAGCAGCTAAGGAGACTGTATGGCTTCGTAAGTTCATGAGTAATCTAAAAGTTGTTCCAGATCTGGATAAGCCAATCACAATTTATTGTGATAGTAGTGGTGTTGTGGCTAATTCAAAAGAACCAAGAAGCTACAAAAGAGGAAAGCATATTGAGAAAATATCATCTCATTAGAGAGATAATGCAAAGTTGAGACATGACCGTTGCGAAGATCGCGTCGTAGGATACCTAGCTGATCCATTTACAAAGACCTTAACTAAAAGGAGTTTTAGAAAAGATTTTGATTATCATATAACATGCGGAGTTGGGTTTCAAAAATTTTTCTTATATTGAAAACATTTTTCAATCAGGAACGAGTTCCTGTATATACGCAGAAAAGACTTTAGAAACTACATACCTTTTTCTTGATTTTCTTTTTTTCTGATTCCTCGATCTACCACCAGATCTTCCGAGCTATGACCCGCGGTTTGACAACGTGTGTGTGGGCACGTCACGGTAAGAGATGGAGGTCACGTGAAAAGAACGCCGGCCGAATCTTGCAAAAGAGGAGAGAGTCAGAAAAAACATTTTTTTTTTCTCTTTTCTTCTCTCTTTGGTGGCCGAATTCTCTTTCTTTTTCACTTGTGTGTTCGGTTAGGTTTTTCTTAACTATATAACACTTATATAGTAGTCCTTTAGGGTTTTAGTTTGACCAAATCAAAATAAGATTCTAAGTCCTATTTATTTTTAGTCTCCCTAAAGACTTGAACCTTTTACTTTTTGGACTATTAAAATAATCTAATTATTTTAATTCTTTTGTCCTAGTCATTATTTAGTCACATGACCTCATATTTAATAAATAGAATTATTAATTATTAATTTCTATTATTTTATTAAATATTTAATTAATTAAATAATCACATTATTTAATTATTCTCTTTTATTTAAATCGCATTACTTTCGTAACACTATTAATTAGACCATCCAATTAATCTATCGTGACCCTCGTTACCAACAACTATAAGGGCTAGCAAGGGGACATAATGGACCCACAGTTTTGAGCTCCAATAATACTTAGTAATATTAATTAAAACTCTTTAATTAATATTTCATGATTGTTAACCAAGGAGTTATTCCACTAAAAACCCGAGTCTGCACTCTCAAAACTGTAGACGTGTTTATACAATCTGAAGTCTCAGTGTCCATTGATATAGCTAATTGCATATAGTGTGATCCTCCATAAATAGTTTATAACTAGAGCTGGGTCATAAAGTCCGTTATACCCCTCTAGAAATATCTTTTTCCTTTAAGTACCATTTATTCTCTAATGAACAATTAAATCATGTCTTCCTCATGGAAGAAGAAGAGCGCTCATAATCGTTCAAGCCCCGAATCAACCCTTAAGGGAACTACTCATCTACTTCAATCAAGAAGGAGTGGATTCCACTATTGTGTTCAAACCTTTCCAACCACAAGTCAAACCGTAACTCCAAGATACACAGGTATTGGTCGAGATTCTCATAAACCTCACTCATGGTAAATCAAAAGCTACGATCCAACCTGAAGGAGTCGATAAGACACTCAGGATTAAGATCACCTATAAATAACCATCGTTTATCGATTATATATGAATCTCATCTACTGACGGATCTTGGTGAGAGATTCATATAAATCGTGGCCCAGTCCTATATGATCTCATCATATAAGGTGCGTCCATTCTCATGTCAACTACATGAGCGGTCTAGGATAAGACCACCGTACTTTACAAAATGGACCGCAGCAGTAGATCAATCACAAACAAAGTACCCAGCTTTGTTCACTCTCTACGGACTCTTTAGATTGCACGTCTCAAAATGAATCCTCTATGTATATGACCATCATATACTCATTAAGAGATTACATCTTGCAATCTAGGATGTTCTTGTACAATACGAATATATTACTAAATATAAAACTTTTATAAACTTGAATGATAATCTGAATAATTCTTATTATTGTCTTCAACCATTTATATTTACAAGCTTTAGGGCATAAATCCTAACAATCTCCCACTTGCACTAAAGCAGATGGGACATGTCTCGTTATCCTAAACCCTCTAGGTGACCTTTAAACACTTTAGCCGTCAAGGTCTTTGTAAATGGATCAACCAGGTTATCTTGCGATGCAATCTTTGTCATGATCACATCTCCTCGCTGCACTATCTCTTTGATGAGATGATATTTCCTCTATATATGCTTCCTCTTTTGTGGCTTCTTGGTTCTTTGGAATTGGCCACAGCTCTACTATTATCACAATAAAGTGTTATGGGCCTATCCATATCTGGAACAACTTCCAGATCACTTAAGAACTTTCGGAGCCAAACAGCCTTCTTAGCTGCTACATATTCGGCTTCCATGGTGCAATCAACAATGCAAGATTGCTTGATACTCCTCCAAATTATGGCTCCACCACTAAAGGTGAATACTGACCCAGACATGGATTTCCTTGAATCCTTGTCTGACTGAAAGTCAGAATCTATATATCCCAATGGAATCAAATTCGGATAGGAATATACAAGCATATAGTTTCTTGTTCTCCGAAGATACTTGAGAATACGCTTAACAGCAACCCAATAATCCAATCCTGGGTTGGACTGATATCTACTGGCTACTCCCACTGCGAAGCAGATGTCGGGTCTTGTGCATAGCATAGCATACATAAAACTGCCTACTGTAGACACATAGGGAATTCGTCTCATATCCTCAATTTCTTGAAATGTCTTAGGACATTGTTCCTTACACAAGTGAACTCCATATCTTAAAGGTAAACTACCTTTCTTGGAGTTATGTATGGAGAATTGCACAAGTATCTTGTCGATATACGATGCTTGAGAAAACGCTAACAGTTTGTTCTTACGATCCCTTATTAATTGGATCCCAAGAATATAACTTGCCTCTCCCAAAACTTTCATTTGGAATTGGTTAGCAAGCCAACCCTTGACCTCCGACAATGTTCCTAAGTCATTCCCAATAAGTAGGATATCATCTACGTAAAGGACCAGGAAAACTACTTTCTTGTCAATGATGCTCTTGTATACACAAGGCTCATCAACGTTCTGCTCAAAGCCATAGGTTTTGATCGCAGTATCAAACCTAATGTTCCAAGATCTAGACGTCTGCTTAAGTCCACAAATAGACCTTTACAGTTTGCAAACCTTTTGCTCTTGATCTTGGAATACGAATCCCTCTGGTTGCATCATATAGATGCTCTCGTCTAGATTGCCATTCAAGAATACAGTCTTGACGTCCATTTGCCAGATTTCATAATCTAAATAGGCAGTTATGGATAAGAGTATCCTAATAGACTTAAACATAGCTACTGGCGAGAAGGTTTCATCATAATTAGTGCCTTTCTTCTGGGTGTAACCCTTAGCCACTAGTCTTGCCTTGAAGGTCTCTACCTTCCTGTCTACGCCTCTCTTACGCTTGTAGATCCACTTACATCCTATAGGTTTTATCCCATCTGGTAAGTCTACAAGTTCTCAAACTAAGTTGGAGTACATGGACTCCTATCTCGAGATTCATGGCTTTAAGCCATTCCTCTTTAGTCAGAATCTTTCATTGCATGTCTAAATGTCAATGGATCATCCACACTATCATTAGAAACGACGCCCTGTGCCTCTCTAATGCCTAACTAGCGATTAGGTTGTCGAACAACCCTTCTACTACGCCTCGGTGGTAGTGTATCCTGACTAGGAATCATCTGACTATCAGATGTTTTTGGAATTATAACATTGTCTACAACTCTTGTAAACTGAGCACTAGTCGTACCAGGTTCTTACTCCTTTAACACAATCTTACTACGAGGTTTATGATTACTCATATAATCCTCCTCAAAAAACGTTGCATTTGTCGATACAAACACTTTGTTTTCTTGTGGATTATAAAAGAATCCACCTCAGTGTTTCCTTTGGGTACCCTACAAATAAACATACTTGTGAACGAGGTTCTAGCTTTCCACTCTTATTCTTCAATACATGTATTGGACATCTCCATATGCGAAAATGTCGTAAACTAGCTTTACAACTATTCCACAACTCTAGGGGGGTCTTAGGAACAAATTTGGATGGAACTACATTCAGTATGTAAGTCGCTGTTTGTAGTGCATATCCCCAAAAAGAATATAGTAATGATGAGAAACTAATCATAGATCTCACCATTTCCATCATGGTCATATCTCTCCTCTTGTTGGCTCTATTTCTTGATCAAAAATGAACCTTCATTAGTACCTTTCTTCACCTACTTTTGTTCCGTTTTCGGGTGATGATCGGTTATTTTTAATATTTTTCTTGAGTGTGCAGGTATAGGGACAAAAATAAATATTTTATATCTTTTTATAGAAAACATGTAATTTCAGTAACTTGGTGGAAGGGCCTCGTTAAAAGCATCTTAGAGTTCTGGGGCCAAATAGTAAATTCAGAAAGTTAACCCAACCATTAGTGAAACAGAGCATTTCGACAAGAGGATTTTGGCCTTTAGTGAAACGGCGCCGTTTTGGCAGAGGATTTTGGTGCCAAACGGCGCCGTTTTGGTGTTCGAAAAGAAAAAAAAATAAGAACCAGTAGCTCGCTTACACGCGAAGAAGAAAAGCACCAGTGTGCATGGCGAGCTGTCTCGTGGCCAGTCTCCTTGCGCTCTTCCTCGCGGTGAATAAGAACCAGTAACTAGGGAGCATGGCGAGGAAGACCGCGACACAGCCCAGCTCGCGGTGCAGAAACCAACCAGTCTATGGGGCAGCGCGACCATAAACGCGAGGAGAAGTAGCTCGAGATACAGCTCGCATATAGAAGGTCCAAATGGAACAGTAGGCACCGCGACCGCTGGTAGCGATGGCTGGTCACGATGGTAATTTCCAGCAGCCCTAGTGCGCTGCTATAAGAAGAAAATGCAGCAGCTGAGATGGGGGGTGTGCAGGTGCGGTTCCAGCAGCTCCTTGGTGCAAACTTGGCCATTTTTCCATCATCCCTTTCACCACAAAACACAACCAACATCACCCAATCATCAACACTTCACTAGTCTTGCGATTTCATCGATTAATCACCAAGAAGAGATGAAAATCGATGGTAAAGAAATCTAAGCCGAAAACGAGCGGATTTCGAGTCTTTGCGTCTTCGAATGGGTTGTATTGCATCATTAATCTTTCCTTATTTTTATTTAATTGAATGAGTAGCTAGATGTTGTGTTAGGTATACGAATCATAAACGGATTTTGTGAGTTATTGATTATGAATATATTGTTATATTATTTCATGATATAATGTGCTTAATAATAATCAATATGTTTTCCATATCCGTGATTGGAACCGTATGACCGCCTAGCATTATCTTCCATTTAATCCGTCTCGCTTTATTTAATTGTTTTAGTTAGTTTAATTTAGTTTAATAATTGTAAATATTTGATTATAAACTAAATTTGTAAGTTAGGGTTTTGATGGATCCTTTTCTATGAAGCTTAAATGAATTGGTTGTTTAATTTGTTGTGGTTGATTATTATGTTGTTGAGTGGTATTATTGTGCTTAATGTTTTTTAATGTGAAGGCCTACATTTAGATGATAAATTGGTTGTGTGTTATGTACCGAGAGGAGACGCTTACAACGTACTCGATGTAATGTCCACCACAAGTAGAATTAGATAGAGATATACTAATTTGCTTGTGTGATCACATAGGGTGTTATAGTTGGGATTTATGCCCTAAAGCTTGTAATTGTAAATGGTTAAAGACAATAATAAGAATTATTCATATTATCATTCAAGTTTATAAAATGTTTTATATTTAGTAATACATTCGTATTGTGCAAAAACATCCTAGATTGCAAGATGTAATCTCATAATGAGTATATGATGGTCATATACAGAGAGGATTCATTTTGAGATGTGCAATCTAAAGTGTCCGTAGAGAGCGAACAAAGTTGGGTACTTTGTTTGTGATTGATCTACTGCTGCGGTCCATTTTGTAAAGTACGGTGGTCTTATCTTAGACCGCTCATGTAGTTGACATGAGAATGGAGGCACCTTATATGATGAGATCATATAGGACTGGGCCACGATTTATATGAATCTCTCACCAAGATCCGTTAGTAGATGAGATTCATATATAATCGATAAACGATGGCTATTTATAGGAGATCTTAATCCTGAGTGTCTTATCGACTCCTTCAGGTTAGATCGTGGCTTTTGATTTACCATGAGTGAGGTTGATGAGAATCTCGACCAATACCTCTGTATCTTGGAGTTATGGTTTGGCTTGTAGCTGGAAAGGTTTGTACACAATAGTAGAATTCACTCATTCTTGATTAAAGTAGATGAGTAGTTCCCTTAAGGGTTGATTCGAAGTTTGAACGATTATGAGCGCTTTCCTTCTTCCATGAGGAAGACAGGATTTAATTGTTCATTAGAGAATCAATGGTACTTAAAGGAAAAGATATTTCTAGAGGGGTATAACGGACTTTATGACCCAGCTCTAGTTATGAACTATTTGTGGAGGATCACACTATATGAAATTAGCTATATCAATGGACGCTGAGACTTCAGATTATATAAACACGTCTACAGTTATGAGAGTGCAGCCTCGGGTTTTTAGTGGAATAACTCCGAGGTTAATAATCGTGAAATATTAATTAAAGAATTTTAATTAATATTACTAAGTATTATTGGAGCTCAAAACTGTGGGTCCATTAGGTCCCCTTTCTAGCCCTTATGGTTGTTGGTAACGAGGATCACGGTAGATTAATTGGATGGTCCAATTAATAGTGTTACTAAAGTAATGCGATTTAAATAAAAGAGAATAATTAAATAATGTGATTATTTAATTAAATAAATATTTAATAAAATAATAGAAATTAATAATTATGAATTACTAATTCTATTTATTAAATATGAGGTCATGTGATTAAATAATGACTAGGACAAAAGAATTAAAATAATTAGATTATTTTAATAGTCCAAAAGGTCACAGGTTCAAGTCTTTAGGGAGACTAAAAATAAATAGGATTTAGAATCCTATTTTGACTTGGTCAAACTAAAACCCTAGAGGACGACTATATAAGTATTATATAGTTAGAAAAAAAACCTAACCTAGCACACAAGTGAAAAAGAAAGATAGTTCGGCCACCAAAGAGAGAAAGAAAAAAAAGTTTTTTCTGACTCTCCCCTCTGTTGCAGGATTCGGCCAACATTCTTTTCACGTGACTTCCATATCTTGCCGTGACGTGCCCACACACACGTTGTCATACCGCGGGTCATAGCTCGGAAGATCTAGTGGTAGATCGAGGAATCAGTAAAAGGAAAATCAAGAAAAAGGTATGTAGTTCATGAAATCTTTTTCTGGTATATACAGGAACTCGTTCCTGATTGAAAAAGGTTTTCAATATAAGAAAAATTTTTGAAACTCAATTCCGCATGTTATACGATAATCAAAAGCTTTTCTAAAACTCCCTTCAGTTTATTATGACTAATGCATTTTCATGCACTTGGATATACCATCGAGAGATAGGATATTAGTGTATGTGGAATAGGTCTGATTTACCTCGAGAGGGGACTTTGGATAATTTAGATAAACACGATCATCAATATGAATAATTAAACTACAACGATGTGCTTTCATGAAATTCAATTGGATGGATTAGGTGAATTCAAATACCCTAGCTCATCTCTCAATTTGGTTGTTTATTTTACGTTTTATGTTTGTTAGTTTTATCTTCCGTCTTCTTATTTCAAACCATTTTGATTTATCCTAATAGAAATAGACTTGGTTAATTTTAATACTCAATACCTAAATATCCCTGTGAAGACGATAATTTACTCACACTTTATTACTTGTGCCGAACCCCGTATACTTGCGGGTACAAAATAGGCGTAACCCCCCTCCGCAACACCATTCTGTTGTGGTGCACCTGGAGCTGTGAGTTGGGATACTATCCCATGCTCAACCATGTAGTCTTCAAACTCTTGGTCGAGATACTCACCCCCACGATCTGATCATAGTGATTTGATTATTTTGCCTAATTGATTTTCAACTTCAGCTCGGAATTCTTTGAATTTTTCAAAAGTTTCCGACTTACGTTGCCTTAGGTAAACATACGCGTATCTAGAGTAGTCGTCAATCAATGTGACATAATACTCATAACCACCTCTAGCTCTAACATTCATTAGTCCGCAGACGTCTGAATGTATAGGCTCAAGTGGTTGCGTGGCTCTAATCCCTTTTCCTGTAAAAGGTCTCTTGGTCATCTTACCCTTCAGACAAGATTCACAGATAGGTAAGATACCGATCTCTAACTGACTTAAAGATCCATTTTTTACTAGTCTGTTTATCCTATCAAGGTTTATATGTCCAAGTCTTAGATGCCACAGATACTTGTCCTCAACTGGAGAAATCTTTTCGTCGCTTTGTTTTAGGTTTTTCAACTTTAAACAATTTAGTATTAAGCAGTAATGTATGAATTAACGATCTTAAAACATACAAATTATTTTCTATCATACCAGAACAAATATTCATTCCATTTCTTAAAATGATAACTGATTTATCATTAAAAGAAACCTTATGAAACTGTTTCAAGTAATTTGGATATAGAAATCAAATTTCTTATAAATCTAAGAATGAAATTGACATTGTTCAATGATAGAAAACAATTATTAAACTATAGTCTAACAACTCCCACTGCTTATACTGAAACGACATCCCCTATTCCAACGTGCATAATGAAGGACCCCTCCTTCAGCTTTTGCCAATAATCATTCCAATGTAAAGAATAACATAATTAGTTAGTGAACCCTGAATCTACTATTCAAGGTGAAGAATCATCTTCCACTAAACAAAATTTAATGATAAGTAAATCTGATTTACTTTTCACTTTTTTCTTATTGGAGAGCTCCTCGAGGTATTGAAGACAATTCCTCTTCCAATGACCAACCTCTATGCAATGGAAATATTTTTCCTTTTGCTTAGTCAGTCGTGGTGCTCTTTATTTTGAGCTTAGCCTTTACTTTACCAGTAGATCTATTCGTCTTCTTGAAAACAGAAGAAGATGGCTTAGCAACATTTGCTTTGCCGGTCTTTACCCTTAGTAATTGGTCATGTGTTGGTTATAGGCTCTGGAGGACATTTCTCCGTCAGCACAAATTTAAGGTCTTTGCAGACCATGATTGCGTTCATGTTGGTTACACTTAATAAAGTTATCCCGGTTAATGTTTCGTTTGCGAGGAAATAATAATGCAGAAGATAACGCTGACATTTAAAGACATAAATCTAAATTAATATCATTCATTTTATACATTCATATCAAATGCTATAGTTCAGCATAAAATTAAACATGATGCATGAGCATATTTTTAATGAACTAAAAACTCTCTAAAATTAGTTGCTATGCCACGATAATCCAACATCCCACAAGTAAGTGCCTAGGTAGGTTAGGTCAAATCCTTGCATGTTAGATCGAGACATTCTCAATCGGATAATACACCAGAATAACTCTTTATTCTTATATTATCCAACCACAGCTTTGATTTAGTCAGGACAATAAATTAACAACTTAATTAAGTCCTTTATGAGTGTGACCCATTGTTTTAGAATTCATGAACTTAACTTGAAAGTGCCTATGTAGGCTAGGTCAGTCCCAAAATACATTCCGAAAACCTATCTGTTAGGAAGTCAACCTTGGTATTGACTCTTGTGGACACCCTCTGTAGGGAGGACGAAAGCGAAGCCGTCACGAGGCGCCACTCAAGTCTCACGGTGTTGAACTAATAATGGAGACTGCGGGATATAATGTCATATATCCCTCTCCCACTCACTATTTGTAATTTAGGATTTTCTTTAAACTAAGAGTTTCTAAAACTCTATATTTTTAGTCTTTACTTAGATTCTACGGCTAATATAAAATCTAAGTTTACTAGTTATAATAAATTATTCAATTTTAACTCTTAAAATATAATTTATTATTTCAATTTCTAATTTACATAAACTATTTAAATAAACTAGAAATTAAATGTGAAATTACCAAGTTTTAACTATTAAAACTAAATCACATTATTTGGTCCAACTATGTCATTAATGTTTAATCAAATTAAATCTAATATTAAATGGACCTAACTAATCTAATTAAACACTTTAATATATAGATTAATTATTAATGAGACTTACCAAGTTTTTACTCCTAAAAACTAATCTCATTATTTGATTCTTTTTAATCAAGTAATTAATCTAATTAATCTTAATTAATACAAAGAATCTAACTAATCACTTTAATTAAACACTTTAATATAGATTAGTTGTTAATGAGATTTACCAAGTTTTTACTCCTAAAAACTAATTTCATTATTTGGTTCTTTTTAATTAAGTAATTAATCTTATTAATCTTAATTAATGTAAGAACCAAACTAATCAATTTAATTAAACTCTTTAATTGGTTGATTAGTCATTAATGAGATTTACCTAGTTTTTACTCCTAAAAACTAATCTCATTATTCGATTCTTTTTAATCAAGTAATTAATCTTAATTAATACAAAGAATTTAACTAATCATTAATTAAACACTTTAATATAGATTAGTTATTAATGAGATTTACTAAGTTTTTACTCCTAAAAACTACTCTCATTATTTGGTTCTTTTTAATTAACTAATTAATCCAATTAATCTTAATTAATAATAAGAACTTAACTAATCTTTTTAATTAAACTCTTTAATTTGTTGATTAGTTAATTAATGGATATTACCAAGTTTTTACTCTTAAAAACTAAATCCATTATTTAATTGTCATTTATGAAATTGTTTCCTATTTTAATCACATTAAAATAAAACAATATAATATGACAATTATGCATAACATATTATTATGCATGTGTAGGCATACCTAATCTAGATGACATTATATGTATGACAATACTTTAACATCCATATAATCATCTCATGAAAATAAATAAAGCATACGTAATTGACCAAGTGACATGGGTTATCTAACTTAAACAACTCTAATTACAATTGTATTCCCAGCGCATTCCTTGGTCATCAAGAGTTCTTCTTCGTGTTGAATTCTTCTTGTCTTTGTTTTCCTAATCAAGTCAAACTTGATTTTTGTTAAAAGTCAACATATTTTTCAGAGGTTCACATGTTACCTTAACACGCACCCTAGGTCAAGACGAAACCCTAACGCGTGGGAAAGTGCGGCTGCCAGCAATGTAGCCGCACGCAAGCAAAGTGCGCACAGCCCTCGCGCAAGCAGCGCTTTCGCGCGCGTTTGTGGGTCGTTTCGCCCATGATTTTTTGCTCCGATTTTCTGCCACTTTTCTGGGTTAATATTCACCAATATTTTCCAGAAAATACACAGCAAAATCGTTCGCAAAAAATCCACAAGAACAACCCCAAAACTTACATGACAGTCCCTTGCGCACAAGTGCACTACCTTATTTCGGGTCTGCCGCACAGCCAGCTTGCGGCGGAAGGTAATGGCGAGTCCTAGATGATTTTTCGATGCCGTTTGCTCGGTTGTCTGCGTCCGGATCTCTTCTTTCCACCGATTTTTGAATCGCCTTAATCGGTTTGCTATGGTTTCGCATCCGTCAATTACAAGATATACGAAATAGCCAATAACAGATTCAGTTTTAACAAAAAAAAAAAACGAAAAAAGAAACCTAGAACCCATGATATGTAACATCCCGGATTTCGGGTAATTAATTTTATATATGTGAAAATAAATTTTACTATTTGAGGGGGTGTAAATATAATTAAATGTGAAAAATGAAAAATTGAAAACTGGACCAGAGAGCATCGCGACCTGGTCACCGCGACCACGGGTCGCGATAGCTCGCTCGCGGTGAAAAACGAAATTTTGGGCAGTGAGCATCGCGACCAGTCACCGCGACCACAGGTCGCAATAGCTTGCTCGCGATGAAATTGTCAAAATGTGGCAGAGAGCAACGCGATCTCTCGCGCGACCAAGGCGGTGCGAAAATTCCAGTGAGCATCGCGACCTGGTGGCGCGACCACAGGTCGCGACGGCGGTCGCGGTAGCGAAAAAAATATAAAAAAAAAGAAGAAACTTCTCGCAGAAGCGAGAAAAACAGAAACAGCAAGAGGAGAGAGAAACGACCGAGAAAAGAAAGAAGAAGAAAGAAAAGAAAGAAGAAGAAGAAGAAAGAGAGAGAAGAGAAAAGGAAGTGTAGGTGAAAAGGAAAGACGAAATCGTAGAACTAACGAAAAACACGGATTTGAGGTAGGTGTACTCTCGTTTTCGAAATCGTTTCGAGAAGTATTTCGTTTACTTGTTTTTCGTTTTAGTTTTCGATTTCGTTTCTCGTTTTTGTTTTCGTTTTCGATTTCGTTAAAAGTTTTCGATTTCGATTTTTGTATGAAAAGTGTTTGCTTTATATGAAAAATTGAAGATTGATGCATCTATTGTTGATTTGGAACTGGTTTTACGTTAGATCGTGTATTGATCGTATTTCGATTGTGTCGATTTTGTTAAAAATACATGATTTATACTTTTGTCTGCTTATTGTTGATATTCATGAAAAACTATTGTGCAAAATATATATTCATTGAGTACTGATTGTGAAAAATTGTTTATTGTGACGGCCCTAAGATACCTAGACATAGATATGGATATAGGAGGTTGGTATACCAGCTGGGTTTTACTGAGCAGTACTGCGCCGTTATTATTGTGTGATTGTTGTTGCGGGGCAATCTCGGATAATCACACCGATTTTAGTGATCGTTGTTGCGGGGCAATCTCGGACGATCACAATGATACTAGTGATTGTTGTTGCGAGGCAATCTCGGACAATCACGTTGATATCAGTGACTGTTGTTGCGGGGCAACCCCGGACGTCACGTTGACCCATATTCCAGTCCCAGAATGTTTAGTATTCTAGTGGGCTAGTATTGACTGAATTGAATGATTTTACTTATTGATTTTTAAATGTTGATATTGTCATTGAAACCAAAGTGATCGAATCTGCTTTAAGGTTTGGTTTTGAGATTAACATGATTTATGTCCATTATTGAGTTGATTTGAAATATATTGGGTGATATTATTCCGATTTAAAAGTTATATATATATATGATTTATTTTATATTTGAGATTTTAGTACACTCACTAAGCTTTATGCTTAGCGCGTTAGTTTGTTTCTAACGCGTAGGTACCAGGGATCCGGAAGAGGCTAAGGACTGAAGAGATAAAGAGTTGCGGACAGAGTCCCAGAGATTTGTACAGTTGGGTAGCTATATTGTGTATTGTATATATATATATATATATATATATATATATATATATATATATATATTCTGAAAGCATGCATATACAGGGGAGTTGTAAATATGTTTTGTAATATGTTTTTAATTGATTACTTTATGATTCCTGAATGTCTATATATATAAAAGTTGGAACTGTTTTATTTTATAAATTGTGATTGATAAGTCGCACTAAACGGCAGAGTGCGCAACTGTTTGAATATGAGATATTGAAGTGCTATTGAGAATTGTTTTTGAATTGAATTGTGTAAAAACAGGTTTTGGAAAGTCCGAAAAAAAACGGTATGCCGAATTTTTCGTAAAAAGTTTATTTATTAATTGGGCTCACAATGACTTTTTGAAACGTATAAAACTGATTTTGAAAGTTCTGAAAATCGGTAGCGCTCCGGGTCGGTCCGGCCGGGTCGGGTCGGGGGGTGTTACATGACACCAAATAATTAACGATCAATTACGCTTTTATAATCATACAATCAAATCATATGACAATAAAACAAATCATACATTCTAGATTTGTGCCTACACAATAATATATCAATAGATCAAGAATCAATAAGAAAAACAAAAAAACAAGAAAGATGTAGTTTTTTCTTTTTATTTTGCGTACGTACATGAACTTAGAACCTAATGGCTCTGATACCAATGGAAGAGAATTTTAGAAAAGATTTTGATTATCGTATAACATGCGGAATTGGGTTTCAAAACTTTTTTCTTATATTGAAAACCTTTTTCAATCAGGAACGAGTTCCTATATATACGCAAAAAAAGACTTTAGAAACTACATACATTTTTCTTTATTTTCTTTTTTTCTGATTCCTCGATCTACCACCAGATCTTCCGAGCTATGACCTGCGGTCTGACAACGTGTGTGTGGGCACGTCACGGTAAGAGATGGAGGTCACGTAAAAAGAACGCCGGCCGAATCCTGTAAAAGAGGAGAGAGTCAGAAAAAACCTTTTTTTCTCTTTTCTTCTCTCTTTGATGGCCGAATTTTTTTTCTTTTTCCAATCTCTAGCCAATAACACCAAGAACTCAAAAAAAAAAAAAAATTTCGACTCCGTCTACGATGGAGTAAATCTGATATGCAATTTTGTTTTTTTGGTTGTTGGTGGGATGGACATCCTTAGATCTTCGTCAAACCAAGAACAAATTTTTCTCTTTTTTTTTCTCTCATTTTTAAAATTTTTTACCAATATAATCTCTACCGTCCATCAATCTTGATGGACAGTGGAGATTCATTTAATTTTTTTACAACTTTTTTTTTTAAAAAAATTATTTATTTTAAAATTAAGATAAAAATGACCATATTACCCTTTGACTATTGATTCAACTTTAACGGTCAACCAGTTAGTTAATAATACTAATGTGTAATTAAGATTAAACTTATAATTTTATTGTAGTATGATCAAACATCAGGGTAATCTTTTGCAATTCGCCCAACATTAAAATGTTTAATATAACTTTATTATATTTTGTTAATTTTACAGTGTCTTTTTAACTTAAAATCATATTGTTTTTGGTAATCTTATAGTTTCAAAGAACTATTTTAATTGATAATCAAATGGCCAATGACTTTTCAGTAAAAACTCTACTTGTAAAAGCTATATTTTTAAAAGCTATATTTGAATTTAGTTCTCCAAAGGGACTCTTAAGGCGGTGTATTCAATTTAGATTTTGAAAAACTTTTAAAGACCTTTATGGAATTAAAAAGTTTGAGTGTATTCAATAAAGATTTTTGAAGGGTCTATAAAAGTCATGGTGTATTCAATATAAACTTTCATAGGTTTTAAAAAGATCTACAAAAGTCACGGGGTATTCAATCTAGACTTATAACAAATGTACAAAAGTCATGGGGTATTCAATTTACACTTTTAGCGACTTTAAAAAAGTTTATAAAAGTCATGATGTATTCAATCTACACTTTTTAAGAGTCTACGAAAGTCACAGGGTCTTCAAAATGTCAATGATTTTCATAGACTTCTAAAAATACCAAACTTTTGTTGATAATTCTTCACAAAAATGCTCAAAATTTCTCTTCCACTTCTCTAAAAGACTTTTGAAGACTTTCTAACAAATAATTATTGACAACTTTTATTATCACTTGCTATTGAGCATATTATTCGAAAAGAATAATTCAAAAAGAATTGTAATCACCATACAACCTATTATACGAATGAAAAATAATTTAAAAATTTAAAAAATATTTCTGACAAGATAAAAAAGTAGTTTAAAGTAAAAAAAAATTATGAAATGATTATTTCTAATATATATCTTTTCGTTATTCAAGACTTTAAAATACACTTTAACTATTTTGTTAGCACTTAACAAAGATACAAAAATAAAATTCAATTTTGATATTGTTAAGATTAAAGATAAGTTAATTTTTTTTTTAAATCTAAAATGCATTAGTAATAGACGGGTGAAAAAGTAGGTCAAACATTATATATAATTATTCGCCCTATAAATAACTTAAATAATTTAATTATATTATGATACATATAAAATTTAAATAGATTGATATAATTTATTTATTTACTTCTTCTCATTTTATGTTTAAGCATTATTTTATTGATAATAATAGAGATTAATAATTTTTTTTTCATTAAAGATATTAAATATATGATGAGTAATAAATATTTAAAAAAATTTGGTATTATGATTATCTGTTTGACTTTTTTTTTTTTTTTTTCTGTTTCTGTATCATACATATGGGATTAAATTTTTAACAATACCCATCAATTGATTATCATGTAACAAACACCCTGTATACTGATTATCTTGAAAAAAAAAAAACAAAGAAAGAAAATAACTTCTATAATTACTCAATTTTTTTTTTAAAAAGGAAGAAATTCAAAATCATGGATATCCGCGCCAAAAAGAGAACTCAAATTCCATAACGCTCCGATTTTGAAACCGATTCTCTCTGTGGTTCTGCTCATAATAATCAAATCACAATCTTCGGGATCTCAAGTTGTTGCTATTATGGAAACCACCAGAGAATAATTGCAAACAACAAAACTCTCTCTCTCTCTCTCTCTCTCACTCATCATACAATAGGGTTTCGTTGTCTTCGCGTCGAGTCTTGGTCACTGCATCTAAGAAGCATCTGAAAATTACGACTATGCCCTCACACACCACTTGCGGTTCTCTCCTCCAAGAATTGCAGGTTCTTTGCTTGCTCTTGTTGCGTCACTGTTTAATTTTCTGTTCACAGTTGTTGATTAATATTCGGTATTTCGATTTTTTATTTTTTATTTTTTAACTTTTTGTGATATATTGTGGTGATTTCGCGTTTGGTTTGTTTTTGGTTACTCAGAAATTTTTTAGGAGAACAAAGTCATTGGGTTATTTTGACATTTTTTCAACGAAATTAAGTTTTTATTTTTTTTATTTTTTAAGTTTTTCGTTTCAAGACAAACTTTTTACCAGACTGGAATTTTTGTTTTATAGATATGCGAAATTATTATATTCTTATTGTTTCTTCACTTGCTCTGTAGCTTCATTGTTGTTGATTATTGACTAATGATTACTGTAAATTCGATTACATTTGTTTTATATGTTTAATTTTTAATTTTTTTTAACTATGCTTAATCCGTCTCTTTTTATTGTGGTTATTTCACTGGTGGATTGTGTTTGCTTGCTCAGCAATTTCTCAGGAGAAGAAATTGGATTATTGTGACAGTTTAATGAGAAAATGAACTTATTTATTTATTATTCCGCCTTCAAGACTAAAACTTTAAAATTGGCCTCGGAATATTTATTTGAGGTTAGGTGCGTGTTAGTTTGGAATATCATTGCACTTGATTGGGAATTGTAACTATTGGATAGTGCTGACTTCCGAAATTGTCCACATGGGACTCTTCATTTCAATTTTAATTAGGGTATGCTTTTAGTCATTTTGGTTTGATTGTTTTACTTTATTATGTAATTTATATGCTTCTGTTCAATGCTGTTATATAGATAATATGGGATGAAATTGGAGAGAGTGATAGTGAAAGGGACAAGATGCTTTTGGAACTTGAGCAAGAATGCCTAGATATTTATCGTAGAAAGGTTGAAAGAACTAGGAAGTACAAGGCTGATTTGCATCAATCATTGGCTGAGGCTGAGGCAGAAATTGCCAACATTGTTTCTGCCCTTGGGGAACATGCCTCCTTTTCAAGGGTTTGCTCCTCTATTTCTTCATTTTCATTATTCTTCTTCATTGTTGATCTTTATATTGTAGAAAATGTGATTCACACTAGATGTTGTCAGTGAACTTATAAAAGTTTTGATGCATTTTGCTTTTGTATGTTGTAGATGGGGAAAATTGATGAACCTGCCATTCAATGCAATTTGTTTTATACTTATTCTATTATGCAAGTTATGCAGTGTTTTAGCTTATTTTTTTGTTATTTGAAAAGGTTAAGGGAACTCTCAAGCAACAAATATCAGCACTTAAACCTACTTTGGAGGACTTGAGGTCAAAGAAGGAACAAAGAATCAAGGAATTTTCCAAAACCCAGTTTCAGATTGTTCAAATATGTGCAGAAATAGCAGGGAATGGACAATCTGTTCAGTCTGCAGATCCACTGGTTAATGAATGCGATTTGACAGTGAAGAAGTTGGGGGAGCTTAAGTCATACCTTCATGAGCTGCAGAATGAGAAGGTTCCTTCCTTCCTCTTTTTGGTCATCAAATGCGGTTTAGTTTATAGTATGAATGTAACAGTTTGGTCGTTTCAGTAATGTAGCCCTGTTTTTTGTTTTATCTGCAGATTCTACGATTACAGAAAGTTAACCACCATATTAATACTATTCATGAGCTATCATTGGTGATGTCATTTGATTTCTCAGAGTCTGTAAATAATGTTCATCCAAGCTTGAGTAATCCAACAATTGGTCAATCACAAAGCATCAGCAATGACACTCTGGCCAGATTGACGGGTGTGATCCAGTCACTAAAGCAAGAGAAACAGCAAAGGCTTCAAAAGGTGATATTACAATGCTTGTTCCTTTCTCTTCACATGCATGTTTGTTTAGAATTTGAGTAAACCTCACTGGTCAGAAGTGAATATAAATTGGACAAAAGAGATTACCAAGAAATTGAATTTGAGTTGTTGATTTAGGATATTAATGGGTCATCTCTATGCTTGAGGAACCCAAGTTTATCACTGATGGAGCTATTAATATTTTTCGCATTATGTGTATGAGCTCATTTATATAACACTTGCCCTGTATGATGATATTATTAAAATAATAAGCTCCGTGATAGACTGAGGACTGATTTTACTTTAAACATCATTGGAGGCAAGAGTTCTTTAGGAGAAATCTGGAAGATTTAAATTAGAAGATACTCGGATTTGGAGAAAATGTTGAAAGTTATACGACTCAAAACTTATTTAATTGAATAGTTTTTGCTGTTATGAAATTGATGTGTTCAACTCTCAATGTAAATAGGAAATTGAGAATAAATTATAAGAATAAGCAGGACAATAATAACAAGTGAAAATAATAGGCACAAGGTTTACGTGGTAAAACCCGATGTGAGGGAAACTTTCACGGACAAAGATGGGAAGGATTTTATTAGACCAAAAATATGTACAACCTCTCTCCAATCTTTAGGAAGAAATACAACCTTTTTCTCTGACAAAAGATGGAGGAACATTTTAAAGGAGAAGTAATTTTGGTAGCTACTTATTATCCATAGCTTCGTCGCTTTATGGAATAAGTAAGGGCTTGATTTATTGTTAAGCCAAGGCTTCTTTTCATCTATGTGGTTGAGCTTTAATGCTTCTAAAATTCAATTGCGTGCATTAAATATTATGAAGGCAAGACCAAAAGCTTCACATTTTCAATTCCAAGTGATATTGCTGCAATCCTCCAATTTCTTGTAATTTAATGCCAAAAATTGCTTTGTCCCCTTTACACAAATTTTGACCAATTTAAGTGTTCAGGAACAAAACAACCTTTGGTATTAAATTAAGAATGTGAAGAATACGGGAAATAGGAGGCTTGTTGCAATATCAATGGAATTGAGAATATGAAGATTTTGGTGTTGCCTTAATTAATATTTGGTGGGCCATTAGTGCATCAGTGCTGACTTATGGAAGGAGCAACTTGTTTGAATTTATGAAAGCACAGAAAGCTCAACCACATTGATCTAAATCTAGCCTTTGCTTGGCTATATATCATTTTCATCCTATATTACCAGCCTTCACTAACCTTCTTAGTAACTTCCTATTCTTTCACAGATTTATTTAATAATCCCTTACATTTTCTAGAATAAATTTGCTATTGGTTTACAAAAAGAGGATTGGATTTTGGCTCTTTGGTTGTTCATTTAGTAACAAAATTCTTTCTCATACATTTTAACTTGATGCCTTGGCGCTGCATTCCTAAATCATAGTATATATATATATTGTGAAGAAGGCTATTTGACTTTACCCCTTCTTTGTTTTTTCAATTCAAATGGGAAGGGTATGACTATATCACTATATGTCAGATTTATAATAACAAAATTCTTTCGCAATGCTTTTTTGAATGGTTGCATCATTCGATCTACTTTGAAGAAACTCTTCCTTAATCTGGAGTTTACAAATTTTCAAGGTGGCACTTTGCACTGTTTTTGCTATACAAACTCTTTCCCATAATTGATTCCTGTAGTTTGTATTTTGTGAATTCTGGTCCCATTTCATGCATGATATAGATTTTTCGTTGCAATTTCACATTATTGGAAGTTTGTGTAAAAAATATTCCTTCTCTGCATATTTTGTTTTGCTGTAGCTTCAAGGTCTTGCGAACACACTGATGATGCTATGGAACCTCTTGGAAACACCTATCAATGAGCAACAAAAATTTGGCCATGTTACAAGTTTAATTTCTACCTTGATTGATGAGATGCCAATGCAGGGGGGCCTTGCTCTAGATGTCATTGAGCAGGTGATTCGTATTGTCTGTAATTTGTCTTTGGAGTTTCTAATATACATAAGGTGTTTCGTATCCTTTTTGGAAATCCTTCATCATATTAGTTTTGCTATTGCTAGGCGGAGCTTGAAGTTGAGAGATTGAATATTCTGAAAGCCAGCAAGATGAAGGAGTTGGTATTCAAGAGGCAAAATGAGCTTGAAGAAATCTACAGAGGGGTTCATATGGATGTAGATAGTAATGTCGCACGAGAGATTCTCACCGGCATTATAGATTCTGGTTTCTATTCTGTTTTGGAGTTTACTAAATCTAACTGCATGGTTTGAAGTATTCTAGTTTGATTTAGGCCTTCATTATAAAGATTTTGTTGTACGACTCTTGCATTTCTTGATGAATTTTTCCATAAACATGCATGTTGTTTTTGTCCCTTAAATGTTGTTTTCTTTTATAAGTGGTAGATGTGCAAACATATGGCTTTAATGCAATGAAATATGGTTGTTGAAAAACTAATCTGCATAAACTGACAACTTCAGCAAAACTGATTGCTTTTGCTTGGTTTTAGTGTTTTTGGTGGACTGGGTTTGATGCATATGTTGGTAACTGTCAACCATTTTGTTTTTTTCAAAATACAATTTAGAAAATGTTAGTGTTAGGAATTTATTTGAGGTCTGCTTATGTTATTGTGGAGTGAGATGAGTAATCTGATACTGTAATGATATAAGTTGTTACGATTGGATGAGTCGGTACTAAAATGTTAAGTCCACTTTTATTCAATAATAAAAGCTTAAAATTAAGTTTCGAATTGTTGTTTGTCTCTTTGTACTAAAGCTAATAATTTAAACAAATTCAATCCAAATGAAATTGGATTGGATTTTAGTCCAAGGTCAAATTGGATTGAATTGACATTTTTACAAACTGACTACCATTCGACTGGATTGAGAGTTTAGAGAATGAACTGGTTAGGAACAAACAAACACACCCACATAATGAATATTGGAATTTTAAATTGTATGTACCTCTTCCAGAATATCATTGGTATTTTTACTTGATATTTCTTTGATAGTTTTTGCATATCTTTCTGTCTCTTTAGCTTCTTATGAAACTTCTTCTATAATTCTATAGTATATATTTTCTTGAACCCTTTTACTTCATTGACAATAAGTTTGCAAAAGTGGAATTCTTCGGCCCAATGAATAAAGCATGTTATTGTTATAAATTATATGTTTTCTTATGTTAGTTACATTGATTGTTTGGTGATTGTCTTTTTTTTTTTTTTTCTCTAATCAACTGATTCGTTTGACTTTGACGTCTGTTTTAGTGCTATATAATATAAGGATTAAATTTCCATATGCAATTTTCCATCCTTGATTTTGGTTAATCGTTTCTGACATTGCAAATTAAGCTGTGGTTGCAAATCTTCTAAATTAGTATGACATGAAATTTGTATGGCATGCTTGCCTAGAAACACCTTGTGATGATTGTGCCAACAATGCCTTCACAGGTAAAGCTGATTTGTCTGATCTACTTTCAAGCTTGGATGATCAGATTGCCAAGGCCAAAGAGGAAGTTCTAGGCAGGAAGGATATTTTGGACAAAGTAGAGAAATGGCAATATGCATCCGAGGAAGAAAAGTGGCTTGATGAATTTGAAAAGGTAAATATTTTTGAGAAATCATCTGATATTGTCTGCTCTATATTAATTGGTTTATTAGGTAATGAATGGGATGTAGGAGCATGTCTCCATTTTTTTTTTTTTTGGTAAACTGTAAAGATTGTTTAATGCTAGAATTATATGATTAACATGCAGAAACAACATTAGTTTGTAACCCAGAAAATTACATACACTAAAAGATTTCTGGTGCTTTTATGTCAAATCACGAATGGAGGGTTTTCGTCTTGTATCATTATGATTGAGCTGCAAAACAATTCATATACAAAGAGTGACTAATGGATGACTACATATTGCAGTTGGCCATACATTTAGTCGGAGTATTTAGTTCAACTCAAATATAGAGGTGACACTTGTTTATCACCATGATGTTATTTGTTTGGAAGAGTGTAAGTTACTGAAGCTTTTTTTCATAATATTTTTATTTTAAACCATCAAAAATTGAAAGAATTGGTTTTACCAAAACCAGTTCAATCCTATAGTTAAAAGCATTCTTCATACATAGTTGAACCACTATATGATAAGTTTTCGTACTTTTTTCTTTTTGGAAAAAATTAGACTATCACAAGTTTTAGAGAAACTGGGGAGCGTTCATTTACTACTATTTTGAAGTCATTGACTACATTTTTAGGTTCTGGATAGCTTAATAGCTCCTTTTAGTATAAGTAGAAGTACTCAAATGCTGCTACATTTGATTTCTATTTACTTTACCTATTCTTTTTCCCTTGATTATTCTTTCCTCTCGTTGACAGGATGAAAATCGGTATAGTGCCGGAAGAGGAGCACACAAGAATTTGAAACGTGCAGAGAAAGCTCGGATTCTTGTCAGCAAAATACCATGTGAGCATATGATCATCTTGAAGTTTTGTGCTTTAGGTTTTCATTACGTATCTAATAAATACTTGTGTCTTTTGTTATAAATTACTATTTAATGGTGTTTGGTGTTCGAAGAGATCATAATCATATTTATCGGTTTTGGGAGATTAAGTTGTGGGTTGGGGAAGAGAGAGAATTGATGGTAGGTTTGAATTGGAGAACAACAAATTCTCTCGATTGTCTTCTCCCATGTTAGGCTTTAAACAATCCACATAATTAATACTGAGTGGCTTGTGTGATTTTCTGACTGCTTAATTTGCTTCCATCTTATTTGTTTTGTTGTCGAAGTTCAAATTTCATTTTAATGTTGCGGCATGAAGAAATTTTATTGATACTGTTGTGAAGAAGTGGAGAATCTTAAAAGGAGTAAAAGCATAATCTGTTTGGCTCTGGGGAAGAAACATATCCAAAAGTTATGGTGCAATTGTTATAACAGTTTAGGGGATGGTTGGTTGTTTAGGACAAGGTCAAAAGTCTTGTAGGCTGGACCAAAGTTATTAAAACTGGTGCAGAGTTTCTAATGTGAGATTATAGTTTTTAAAGGCACAAGGTGCACTGAGGCGCCAAGGTCTTCTTGGAGCCTAGAGGTCAAGCTTAAGGTGAGGCACGCACCTGTTAGAAGTGAGGCACACCTTTTTTTAAAAGGTGCCTAATAAATTTCATACGAATTTTTCGATAAGAATAATTCATAATTGTTGTATTAATCTAATTTATCAATGTCAAAAAAAAAAATCTAATTTATCATATAAATTTGAAGTCATTCAGTAAAACGACTTGAAAGAAACTATAAATAACACGTCATAATTCATAAGCAACTACCAGTCAATCAACATAGTAAGAGCTTGGTATATGTTGAAGACCTAACTTTAAATCCAACAACAAACCCTAATAGCCTTTTCTTTTGTAACACGATAAGTAAAATAGCACTGACTTGCACAACAAGAAACGTAGAACAGCCTTGACATACACATTAAGAAACGTCGAAGCTGTCCAGATTTGTGCATCAAACAACACACACACGCATCCAATAGTTGTGAGTTAGGTCATCGTAATTAGGGTTCTCTAACTCTCTAGAGTTCGGGTTATTAGCTCTTACCCTAGCCCAAACTTCTAGAAATTAAGAAAAGCCGAAAGTAGAGAAACTCTCAATTTTATTGAACTACATAAAACGTTATTTTAAATAGGCTAGAAATCCTAACTAAAATAGGTAACAAGGCCAAACTAAAATAGGAAACAAATCCTCCTAACTAAAATAGGAAATAAGACCAAACCAAATAGGAAACAAATTTCTAAGTTAACTAAACTGAAAAGGAAACTAAATAAAAAGGAATAAAAGTCAAAAAATATGAAATTAAACCAAACAGGAAAATTCTCGCTATGGCCTTTTTTGCATCCTAGTGGACCTTCTATGCCATCTTTAACATTCCCCCGGTCTTCGAGAACATCCTTGCCCTCAAAGATAAACTCTGGAATCCTCTCTACAATCTCATCGTAGTCCTCCCAAGTAGCTTCTCGTGTCTTTTCCACTCGCTCTTGTATCTCATAACTGCCTTTGGTTGGAGCACCATCCGTCTGTCATTATCAAATACAGGCAATTCATTTATCACTAGCTTAGGATCTTCGACCTGTTTCTTCAGTACCGACACATGAAAGAGTGGGTGCAGTCGAGAAGTTGGTGGCAAATCTAACCTATAGGCGACTTCACCTACCCTCTCCAACACCTTGAATGGCCTATAGTATCTTTGAGACAACTTGACATTGAACTTATTTTTCAGAGACTTCTATCGATATGGTTGAAGCTTCAAATACACATAGTCTCCGAGCTCAAACTCCACATTCCTGCGCCCTAGGTCATAATACTTTTTCATTCTCGCTTGAGCTTTTTCGATCTCCTTCATAACTCGCTTCAGCATCTCATCCCTTGTCTTTCCCTTAGGTTTAACCTCTTCAGCATCCTTTCCTTTCCAAGGCGCAGTAACTTTCGAATCTTTGGGTCCGACACTCTCCTTGAACGGTTTCTTGTCACTGCGGTAACTATCTTCCAATATCTCTACCAGTCTCATGGCCTCGGTCAACTGATGTGGTTGCTTCAACTTCAGTTATCGTGACAACCAAGGTTTTAATCCTTCAATAAATGTCCTCAGTAGTGTCTTCTCAGACCACCTTCTGACTAGAGTCTGCAACCTGTGAAATTCATCGATATAGGTTTGCACCTTCCTCTCCTACCTAAGTTTTGCTAACTATCCGTGATGATTAAAGATAGACAATGGACCCCACTGGTTCAGAAACTCTCTTTCAAATGCCGTCCACCCTAAATGCCTCTCTTCCTCCTCATATTGTGTCCTTAACCACCACCACCAACAATTGGCTTTTTCGTCTAAGTACATGCATGCGGTGATAACCCTATCTTCCCTAGCAACTTCGTAGACTTGGAAGTAGTGACCCACTTTGTCAAGCCAGTTGTGCGGATCACCCCCATTAAATCTAGGAAAATCCACCTTCGGCCTCCTCGGCCCCTGTTGATAATTACGCTCTTCTCTCTAATAATTATCCAAGTCATTTTCTTCTCTCCATCGGTCCCTTTGTCTCCCCTCGACCTGCATACGGCCACGAGGCCTCCTGCCCTGCCTAGGATATTCTTTATCATCCCACTAATTTTCATCCTCATGATCCACCCAATGCTCCACTCGCAACTGACCTCTCTTGACTCGACCACCTCTCCTAAATCTCCCCGGATTCTCATTCACATGTCCTTGACCCTCTCGTCCATCGTTATTCTCCCTTCTCTCCATCTGATCAAACCATCAATTAACTGCGCCATCGCTCGTCGCAACTCGGCCTGACCTACCTGTATCTCTACATGACCTGCTTCCAAGGCTGCCAACTGTACTTGATTAGAGGTTGGCACATTGGACGGTGAGTTGACTGTACTCCCACTTGCTTCGTCTTTCCCGTTATTAGCCATGAGTTCGTCTTAACCACACTTTCAACCTAAAATTCCTCTCAATGAAAGCGTCAAATTGTTGAAGACCTAACTTTAGATTTAACAACAAACTCTAACAGCCTTTCCTTTTGTACAACGATAAGTGAAACAGCCCTGACTTGCACAGTAAGAGACGTAGAACAACCCTGACTTGCACTAAAAAAACGTAGAAGCTGTCCAGATTTGCGCAACAAGCAACACACACGCACCCGATAGTTGTGAGTTACGTCACCTTAATTAGGGTTCGCTAACTCTCTAGAGTTCGGGTTATTAGCCCTTACCCTAATCCAAGCTCTCTTAAAAACTAAGAAAAGTCAAAAGTAGAGAAATTCTCAATTTTATTAATATATGGCTGGAATGCCTCAAATGACATAAAACGTTCCTTTAAATAGGCTAGAAATCCTAACTAAAACAAGAAAAAAGACCAAACTAAAATAGGAAATAAATCCTCTTAACTAAAACAGGAAGCAAGATCAAATTAAAATAGGACACAAATCCTCCTAACTAAAACAGGAAACAAGACCAAACCAAAATAGGAAACAAATCTCTAAGTTGACTAAATAAAAAAGGAAGTCCAAAAATATGAAATTAAACCCCACAGGAAAATTCTGGCCATGGCCTTTTTTGCATCCTATCGGACCTCCTAGGCCCATCTTCAACAATATCAAACACATTAAAAAAAGCCCAAAGATGTTTAAATTAGTTTCTAGATCGCCCAATCCATATTAAACTGATTTGGTTCTACTTTAACTGTATTTCAATTGGTTTGCAAACTAGTAATCTCAGTCAGAGTTTCATGTATGATGTTGCTGTGAAGTTTGTTAATATTGTGCAATGCAAATGCAACACGGGGGGCGAGCTCAGGCTCAGTTAGGCACACGCCTGGCATAAAGTACCGTGTCTTGTCATTTCATATACTACTTATACAACTCTATATTTCGTTTAGGGTTTTAAATCTGTTATTAATTTAGGGTTTTTTTAATCTGTTATTTCGTTTTTAATATATATATATATATATTTTACAAAGAGGCGTGCCTTAACCTAGCTTGGCGTCGGGTGCCCGGGTGCAGTTAGGCGCCATGCACTGCGCTTGCCATGCCTGCTGGCACCTGGAGACATGCGTTGCGCCTACCATGCCTGCTTGCGCCTGGAAACTAGGCACACATTTAAAACCTATGAGTGAGATCAAAGATGCTTTTGAGAGTTCGATTTATAAAATTATTTTTAAGCAGAAATTGAAAGTGAGCATGTATTGAAGAATTGTTATAGGAATCTTTATGAGAATTTTCTGTAAGTAATCGGGACCATTAGGAATTTAGAGATTTCTTGATCTGTAGAAGAAACGAGTCTTGTTTATAGAGTGTGATCTAGGTAAACAATAAGAAAAGAAGAACTTAGATTGATTGATTAATTCTTAGAACGATACAAGAATAAATAGGATAAGGACCAAAGAAGAAAAGGAAAAAAGAAATCATACACATAAAATGACTATTCAAAATTCTGCTAATAGCTGGCTATAATTTCCTAAATTAACTTTAACACTCTCCCTCAAGTTGGAGTATAAATATTTTCAATGCCTAACTTTGAACAAAAATATTGAAATATTCCCTTGTGCATAACTTTAGTAAAGATATCTCCAATTTGCTCTTCAGACTTGATAAATGGTGTGACAGTTTATCCAGTCACGACACTTTCCCTTATAAAATGACAATCAACTTCGATGTGCTTGGTTTGATTGTGAAATAAAGGATTACGAGCTCTATATATATAGTAGCTTCATTGTCATAATACACAACTGATGAGCTTTTGACTTTTCATAGTAAATTCTTTAACCACAATAGTCCACAAGCAGTATAAGCCATCGCTCGATACTCTGCCTTAGTGCTAGATCTAGCTACCACATTTTGCTTCGTACTCCTCCAAGTTACTAATTACCCCTAAGAAAGGTATAATAACCACTAGTAGAACTTTTGTCTGCTTTCGAACTCGCTCAGTCAGCATCAGCATAGCTAACAATATCAAGATTGGTGCCCATTTTATAAAGGATTCTCATTCCAGTCGACTTTCAAATATCTAAGGATCCTACAAACAGCTTCCTAATGTATTTTTTTCGAATTTTGCATATACAGACTAACTACACTCACTACAAAGGTGATGTCGGACCTTGTCATGATTAAATAAGTTAATTTACCTAGAAGTCTTCTATATCTTCTTTTATCTTCAAATTCAAGACTTCTTTCTCCATCCAGATTGGTAATGGGATCCATTGGAGTTTCAACTAGTTTAAACCCGAGCATAACTATTTCAAACAACAAATCTTGAATATACATCCTTTGAGATAACACCAAGCCAGATCTCCCCTTTTCTACCTCAATCTTAAGAAAACATCATAGTTGCCCCAAGTCTTTGGTATGAAAATGTGTTTGCAACTGCCTCTTCACTTCTTCAAACGTCAATGTCTGATACAATGATATCATTAACCTATACAACCAGTATAACCACACCCGAGGGAGGATGCATTACAAAAACAGAATGATCGGACTGACATCTTTTGAATTTGAGAGACTAGAAAACTTCATTCAACTTGTCATACCAAGTCCTTATTGATTTTTTAACTCACATATTGCTTTCTTCAGTTTACACACAAGACCAGACTCGCCTTAAGCAACGAACCTTGGTGGTTGCTTCACATACACATCCTCCAGCAAATCTCCATATAAGAAATCATTTTTCACATGTAGTTGAAATAAGGGCCAATTATAAAAAACAACTAAGGATATGAGAACTCAGACATAATTAATGTGAGTCACTAGAGAAAAGGTTTCCAGATAATCAACTTCATAAATCGTTTTGCAACTAAACGAGCATTCAGTCTCTCAATGGTGCCATCAAGATGATATTTTATATCAAAAACCCACCTGCATTCGATAATGTCCTTGTTTCGTGGAAGTTTCTGTAACTCTCATGTACCAGGATCACAAAGAGTTTTCATCTCTTCCTCCATATCTAACCTCCAACATATCACCTCTAGAACCCAAATTCACCAAGCACAACCCATATAGAATACCACCAAGAGAACAACACATCACACACAACCACCAAGGGAACAACAGTATCATAGATGTAGAAGAGAGCCTAAGTACATTGAGAGTGTAGACAACATCAACAAAGACAAAGATACACACCAATCGGACAAAACAATGATGTAAGGAGGAAAAACAGCAACAGCAACCGAGGAAGGCAATCTGGTTGGCAATGTTGTGGATGGCGACAGCGTCGCTGGAGAAGAATGACAGCAGCAATGGAAAAAAACAGAAGAGAGAAATTGGAAACCATGGGATCGTCACCAGAAGACAGGAACAACCAGTGACGGATCATCGGCGTTGCTAAGCGGCAGCGCAAGTGATGAGGCGGCGATCGGCTAGAGTCGGTATGTGGTGGATGGCAGCGCCTTAGAAGAGTAGAAGAGAAATCTAGGGTTTGTGGGTGGCGGCTTCTGAAGCAAAGAAGAAAAGAATCAAGGTTTTTTTTTTGGAGGAAGAAAAAAAAAAAAAATAGGACCCATCGTTATGTTGTGATACCATGTTAACATAGTGTAAGAATAGAGAAAACAGTAAGAAAATAAGAACTTAGATTGATTGATTAACTCTCATAACAATACAAGTATAAATAAGATAAGAACCAGAGAAATAAAGAAAGAAATCATACACATGAATGACTGGTCAAATTCCAGCTAATAGCTGGCCATAATTTCCTAAATTAACTTTAACAACACTAATCTTAGATAAAAATTTGATCAGTGTTACAGGTGTTAAATTGAATGGCATTGGCACATGGCACTTTACAAAATGAAAAAAATTTTTATAGAATTTTGAATGTGTACAATAACAACTTATAGCAGAACAAATGTAATTAGAAGAAAGCATCTGTCCAATATGATATAGAAAACAGTTTATTATTTATGGTTTACAATATTGACTAATGTTGATATGCTGTATAGTTTTCTATAGATGGTCCATGATAAACATGCAGAAATGTCTTTTTTTTTTTTTTTGGTTTGTGGGAGTGTTATGACTCATATTTTGTTGATCTTAACTTTTAGTGGAAGTCAAATTTGCTTTTGTTGTGTAGTTTCTCTAAATTCTTTTATTTTTGTAGAACTGATTGGTCATCATTCACAGTTTCCTTTTTTTTCTTCTTTTGACTAGCTATGGTAGAAAATTTGACTGCAAAAGTAAAATGTTGGGAAGTGGAGAGAGGAGTTCCTTTTTTATATGACAAGGTGATTGACCAGATTTTGTTGTTGTGTAGTTTATTTAAGTTCCTTAATGGTTGTTTGAGTCCATAAACTGTTTTCAACTTCCAGACTCCCCTCTTACGTATCTTGGAGGAATATACCATACAACGTCTGGAGAGAGAGGAGGAAAAGCGTAGATTTCGGGTATGTATATCTATATTGTCTGTCTGTCTGTCTCTCTCTCTTGCATTACATGTATGAATTTATGTTTTGTTGAATATATATAAAAAGAACTTTTCGATTGTTGAGGTTTGACTCTAAAACCTCCTCAACCCCTTTACCGCTTGTGCCAAAGTCTGAGGCCTAGGATTTTGACTTTAATATTTCATTAACCTGTGTACAAAATAATTTACATTAAATAAAGGGTGCTTTTCATCATGTCTTGGCCTTCTCACAAGTTTTACAGTGTTGGATTCAGTAGGTAGTTCATAGTTATAATTCCAGCCTGCCCGAAAGTAAAAGTTATTGATCAGTGTTTTCCTGGTTGCTAATAGTTTGCTATTGCCTATTCACATCTGTACGTTCCTTAAATTTAAGAATGACTTTTTGTGGAGTGAAATACTAATCAAATTTACTAATCCGAGGTTTGACTTCCATGCTCAAAGTCAGATAGCCAATTCTGATGCTCCACGTATATTTATTTATCGCAGTTTGTGAATTTTGGCATCAGCATTTGAATCTGTTAATTTGTTTAATGTCATTTGCAACAATTGGTGGTTTCTACTAATAACCTTCTCTAGTTTTTCAAAATTGCCTAGAGTTGTCTGATGGGTAAAGAAACAGACAAATCCAGATAGATTACTCATATATTTGATCGATATTCACTATTATTCAGTTGAAAATGACAGACCTTGAATCTGCGGATCAACCTTAATCAATCAATTCTTGCTATATTCAGTTGAAAATGACAGACCTTGACTTTGCACATCAAGCTTAATCAATCATTCTTGCAGCTGTTACTTAGTTCCGCGTCTTGTGACTGCTTTTTGGCATGCACTAACAAATCAAGTAATTGAGTACCATACATCTTGTGTTGTTTTCTTTTTTTTGGTTTATTATTTTCCAGGAACAGAAACGGCTGCAAGATCAATTTGCTGCAGAGCAAGAAGCCATTTTCGGTTCAAAGCCAGCAACAAAGAGGCCATTGGGTCAGAGCAACAACACTAACACCATGGTTGGAACTCCGATAGGTCGTCGTGCAATGACGCCTTCGGGTCGCTACACAATCTCCGGTGGCGGGAAGGACCGTAGAGAGAGTGGCAGAGTTGTGACCGCTATACCTTTGAATTATGTTGCTCTTCCGAAGGATGATCAGATCTCTCGAGGCATTTAAGCTTGCCTTTCTAGTCTCTAACACCTCTTTGTAAATGATGCTCCCAAGTAAGAATGCATGTCCTGATCTCATTTTTCGTTTTCCTGAATTCAGTTGAAATATCTCATCCTAAAACAAAGAATTTTCAATTTTACATGTAGTGGGAAATGCAAATATGCTATATAGGTTTTTACTTGAAAAAGACACTATTTGACCGGGATTTTACTTTGGGCTTTTGACTTCTTGAAAGCTCTTCTAACAAAAGCCATATATTTTTCCTTTGTCTAGAATAGCTTTTAAATCTTTAAAGCTCTTCTCTTGGAAAATCAACACTCTCAAAATAGTTTTTAAACTAAAATGGCTACAAGTAATCTTCCAAAAGCCTGCTAAATAAGCCCTAAGTACATTACTTTGATGAAAATATAAAGATCATACAGTTGTAGGTGCCATCTATGATTATTATTTATAGGTTTCGGGATGTTATTTGGTTTATTTTGAGGAGATTTCAACTTACCAAATTTTAAGAATCGAAAATTAATATTAAAAATTCTTCGGTTTAAGGGGTTTTTGTTTTTTTTTTTCTTGAGCAACAAATATAAGTTAATAGTGTGAATCAACCAATTTTTAAAGGTCTAAAATCAACCAATTTTTAAAGGTCTAACACCTCTTGTTGTTCTTTGTTGTTCTTGTAACAAGGATTGGAGGGAGGGGAATTAAAATAAATTTTTAGAATTTAGGGGATGGGAATATAATTCGAATTCACAACCTTTAGTTATAAGTTTGTGACGATGATATTTCATACTAGCACTTCCGAAAAATTGAATGCGTGCCCTATTTTTAAAAAAAAGTTGATATATCAATTTTCAAAGGAGAAAGTTACACCAAAAATTCTTAAAATTTATTTTTCTACACGCATAAATAATTTTTAAAAAAGTTGATATTAACTTTCTTTGTCGTTCGTCCAAGTCTATTAAGTTAACTGTTGACAAAATTTGACCGTTTAAAAGAGAAAAATGTCCTTGACATAATAATTAAAATTGTAAATTAGACCAAAATTTCATGAGGTTTGCTTTTTTATAACTTTACAAAAAATTGATATTGAACTCCCTTATCATAAGTCAAATTCGGTCAACGACCTGGTCAAAGTTAACTATTGACCGAGTTTGATTGTTAAAATGATCATAAAGCGCTTGACATAATAATATGAAATAACCATAATACCTTAAATAACAAACCAAAATAAAACAATTTAGGAAAATAAAAATGAAAAAACAATTTTGGATTTACATTTTCCATCTCAGAATGGATGATGGAGATCTATTATTAAAAGTATAAATTTGATTTGAAGGTAGAGATTCAATTTGAATCTCCACCAATCCCGATCAGGTCTCCATGGAGATCCGACCTAGATCTCCAAGGGAGGTATCTCATTTTCTTAAATAAATTTTTTTAATGAAATATCAAAATTGGGATGAAAAAAACTATCCTTCTAGTTATTAAGTTTGACTAAGTTTGACTAAGTTTGACTAATGGTATGAGAGATTATTCATGTCAGGTTACAATAAAGTTGTTTCCTCTTATAAAAGGCAAATCTCAGGGTAATTGAATGCAATTTGTTCTAATTTTTTTTTTAATAATTTTTAATAGAATACTAAAAATGAGATGGAAGGACGAAAAAGACGTAAGTGATTGTTAAGTCTCACTAAATTTAACTAATAATAAGGGATGTCAGTGTCAATTTATAATGAAGTTATTTTTGTTTGTATACGGAGAAACCTAAGTATGACGGAGCGTGATTTGTTCGATTTAAAATTATAGTTTGTAAGCACACCCACATATTACCAATATATCAATTCTTTTTAGCTTTTGATTAAATACTATAAAGTAACAGATTTCAAAATAATTAAAATAAAACAAATAAAAAGTATGGGAGGAGGTCCAGCATCTTATGGGAGAAACCAGACATGACACGTCCTTCTGTTTTATTTAATTTAATTTAAGCTTAGTTTTTAATTAAAATTTTATAATTGTAATTTAATATTTTTAGGTTCATATAATCATTATTTAAGTTTTTAATTAATAAATACTTAATATCTTGATCAAAAGCTATTATACAAAATGTCAAAATATTAAACAGTGTAATTATATGATATATATGGATAGTATTTAGATTGAATTGCAATAACTACCCGTGGATATAGGTGTAATTACACAAAAATATAAAAATATATGATAATAGCAATAACTTCCCTTTAACCAGTTGACTAACCGTTGTGCACCGTTTAAGTAACGTTTGTTAGTAAGGTGGGAAGGATACTTATGTCTCTATACGTTACTGAGATATAAAATAAATAAAATATAAAATTCAAAACTTGAATTCAAATCAGTCAGTAAAAAATTCTATCAGGTACGGTGGTGCTCGTTTGGCTTCATTAGTTGGCGCAAATTCCATATTTTTTTTTTCATCATTTTTCATCATCTTCTTCTTCAACAATAACTCCAGAATATTTTTTTCATCATTTTTCATCACAAAAATTTCATCTTCTTCTTCTTCAACAATAATTTTAGAATTTTTTTTTTCATCATTTTTCATTAAAAAATTTTCATCTTCTTCTTCTTTAACAATAATTTCAGAATATTTTTTTCATCATTTTTCATCAAAACAAATCCAGATTTTTTTATTCTCATCTTCCCCAATCAACTCTTAACCATCAATCAATCCATCCAAGAATAATTAAAACCACAGTACATTCACTCCCAAAAATAAACTTTACAACCAGTCAACCACAACCACAAAAAAAAAAAAAAAATGCAGAGGTGAAGCAGATCTGCTCCACCTGCAGATGGAGCCGATGGAGCGCCACTCTATCTGTGTGTGACTGTACGCTGGAGCAACATTTCATCTATGTGCAGATGGCCGCTCTATCGTCGATGGAGCACAGTAGCGACGCTCCATCTGCGAGCTGGAGCGACGTTTCATCTACGCACAGATGGCCGCTCCATCGACGATGGAGCGGTTCAATCTAGAAGAGAAGAAGAAGAAGAAGAAGAAGAAGAAGATGATGATGTAGGGGTTTCAACAATAAAACCCAATAGTAGAGGAGATGGTTTCAGAAATCTAGAACCATCATTCTTAAATTTTTTTTTGGGCAATGGACCAGATGATGTGGTCCATTGGATGAAGATATTTTTATCCCATTTAATGAACCAGATCTCATTTGGTCCATTTTTTTTAAATTTGTTTTTGGAATTATTTTTTATTTTTATTTGTTTTTAATTACTTTAATAGTTTAATGGGAAATGAAAGTTTTTGTGCAAAAAAATTAAATTTTATTAAGGGTAGAATGGTCAAACTGTTAAAATATTAACAACCACATCAATTGTTAAACATCAGTCACATCACCTCGCACCAGTCAAAAAATACTCAGGGTAAAACATACAATGTACCATTTCCGTAAGATTTAAACGGTGCACAACGATCGGTCAACTGGTCAAAGGGGAGTTATTACTATTATCATATATTTTCGGATTTTTATACAATTACACCTATATCCACGGGGAGTTATTGCAATTCCCCCTAGTATTTATAACTATTTTAACTTTTTTCTTAAGGTCCCATTAATTTGGTGGTTATAGCTTGCCAACTTCCCTCAACCCATCAAGATTGAAACCTTGACATTGTAAATATTGTCCCGCCAATATTCAAAAAACCGCAATAGGTGTGGGCTATAGGGTTTGGTATAGACCATCTTATTACCTAAAGAACTATTTAAATTCTTTAATGATGTTACTTGAAATTTGAAAAAAAAAAAAAATACAGAATTGAGATGAAGGATGCAAATATCCCTACACTATGAATAAACTCATGGAGTCTTTAGATGTCATCACCTTGATGGCCCATGGGCCCTTCCAAGTTCAATTATGTTAACCAAGATTCTCCAACTACAAATGAATTTTCAACAATTTATGGGGACCTTTATTTAGTTTTCATAGTTTTGAACAACTACATGGAATCATGGATACAATACTAGAAAAAAAAAATCAACTTTTTATGCTTTTAGATTTCGAAAATTGTACAAACTTTTCCGAGTTTAGATAATATTATATACAACAGTAACTTTTACTATAATTATATAAACATCCCTTAAAATCAGTTAATTAATGGGCGTACTAATTGTTGACAAACTAATTGAAGGAAACTGTCATTTAAATGATCATTTTTCGGTTTAGGCTAAGTCAAACTTCCCTTCAAATGATTATTTAATTACTTTTACTGAAAAATGAAATAATAATTAAAAAACTATCTGAAGGAAATTTTGGTCATTTTTTAGTTTAGCATCAGTCAAACGTTAAATTTAACTATGATCAATAGATTTTAAGGGATGTTTATACTATTATAGTAAAAGTTGTCGTTGCATGCAATATTACTTAAATTTGGAGAAGTGTGTGCAATTTTCTCTTTATATTTTGAAGTAATATTTTAAGATTCTATCAAAAGACCACAGTCCTAGCTCCCAAAATTTCAATAAAATTGTCCCCAAAACTATCTAACTAAATACTATTTTTTTTTTTTTTACAAAATTTTAGTATCCTTTTTATTAAAACAGAGAGAATGTATTCTGATGACAAATTAGAGCACTTTTATAGAATTTGAATTGTGAGTAGAAGAATCCAATAAGAACGAAAAAAGAAAGCATTTTGAATTACATTTCCATTTGCTTTGAGGTAGTGGCTTTGTCAGATGTCACTTTTGTTTTTTTTTTTTTTTTTTTGTCTCTTTGAAATTAATTGTTTAAAGTTTTAAAGTGTTTTGTTTGGTTATACAATGCTAAACCAACCGTCACCAAATCAACACTAGCAATACTTTATAAACAAATAATATATTGAAAATTACGTCAGCTGGTAAATTTATGTGGACATTAGTGGATAAGATTAGAACACAATTAATAATGGTGTGGTGGTGGTTCACTTGTCAATCAAGTTCCATATGACCAAAACCTTTTCATGTGTTTTGGCTTTTATTTATTTATTTATTTATTTTTTGGTAAAGAGAAGGGTTTAAAAAAAAAAACCAACAAAATGACAGCTATACCCCTCATTCTCATAAAAGAGAAAACCCAGTTGAGTTGTGAATGGCTGACTTGTAAGGTTTGTTTGAAGGTCTGATTATGGTTTTCTTGGAGTCTGACTCTAAGAACTGTTGTAGATATTGTTCAAAGCTGAGGAGCGCTTGTATATATATATATATAAAAGTATTTCTAATGCAAATATATATTTTTAAACACCTAAATAATACCACATTAGCATTTCTAAATAATATGGATCTACTTTGTCAAAAAAATTATAGAAATACATATTCACTTCTCCAGTGTAAGTATCTAAATATTAATTTTGAACTAATCATCACAAGTCATTTGTCACACTTTATCTCCAATTTAATAGGACAATCCTAATCAGCATATCAAGGAGGATATTTACAATTAAAAACTCTACTTGATATTCTCTAACTGTTTTTTTTCCTCATCATATCAATATTGAAGTTAGATAAATGTATTGGAGAGAGTTTTTTTAATTTTCAATATAGATCCTATGTGGCACTCAATTTTCTCCAAATGCATAATAGCATTGGAGATGCTCTAACACTGAACCTACATGAGATTTAATTAATTACACTAAAAATTAAAGTTTGCATAAACTCACTCTAAACTCCACAGGTATTAAGTTTGACCGTTAAAAGAGTAGGCTTGAACATTCTCTGCTAGTTCGCAATCCATAATGGATCTACCATGGATCTCTCGCTTCTTCTTTTACTTTTTTTTTATTAACAGTCAATCCTATATTTTAACGATGAAACTTAATATTAGGGGAGTTCAGTGTGAGTTTCTACAAACTTTAATTGCGAGTGTAATTTAACAAATTTATTGTAAGTGCAGTTTTATTTATTCTATTTTTTATTATAAATTTGGATAAAGGTTCCAAGAATAAATTGTCATGAATTGAGAGGAAGTTGAAGTTGGGAATCCTCAAAGAATACTATGGTGAATATCAGTACTATTATATATAAATGTTCTCTTTAGGTAGATTGGTTGGGTTTCAGAAATCATATCATTTTACAACAATTCAGATTGCACAACAGCTATTATATAATATTCCAGTGGAAGAATGGATAATGGAGGAACAAAACAAATTTCGGTTCAGGCCACCTAACATTTTATCTTATTATAATCAAATATTTAAATATTTTTAATATATATATATATATATATATATATATATATATATATATATATATTCTATTACTCAATCATGAATTACTTTAACTATGAATAATCTATTTTTTAAATTTTTAATGTTCGAAAATCGTAGCTGAATAAGAGATCAAAAATATATATAGCTTAAAAGTTCATAAGCTATCTAGTCATATTGAAAAGAATCCTTAAATTATATATATATATATATATATATATATAGAGAGAGAGAGAGAGAGAGAGAGAGAGAGAGAGAGAGAGAGAGAGAGAGAGAGAGAGAGAGAGAGAGAGAGAGAGAGAGTAAATAAGAGCTAGACTCTATGAGGTTTATTCATCTACAAGCGGAATCAACTTTTAAGTATATTGACAAAGATCTTCCCTGTCTTTAGTTAAATTTCATCCAATTTAACAATTGATCATGCTTGAATTTTTTTATTTAATAAATATTAGTAATTATATATATTATTTGGAGGTATTTTGATTTTTTAACAGTCGAACATGGTCAATCGTTAAATTTGATAGAATTTAGAATTTAACTAAAGGTAACGTAGATTTTTGTCAATAAACCTAAAGATTAATTCCGTTTGTAGTTGAGAAATAAATTCAAGATGGATCATATTAAATTATGTATGCAAAAAACTGAGTGGCCAACTGAGAAAAATACTTCAAACATATATTAATTTATATGTAATTAATAAAATATAGTAATTAAGAGAACTTTAAACAGGATTTAGTTAGTATGGTGACTGACTGTTCCCATTAAGTGTAACATTGGGATCCTATGCTTACAAGTAAGTAATTAATTTAATTATGTGGAGAATCGACGTTACATAATGGAGTATGATCTCACCTTGCAGATTAATTAATATTAATTGTTTCATGTAGCTTATAAATTAATAAGATAAACAATTTTGTCGATTTAATATCTCAATCAAGTAACTATTAGATTAGGGTTCTAGTCCTCAACCTTTTTTGAGTTATTACTTTTTTTTTATGAATATTTGATGTTTTGGTTTTCGTGCTTTTTAATTTTTTTAAATTTATTTAAATTAATTATTTCGTTAGTTAATAGTTAATTAATTTTGATAATATTAATTTAAAAAAAATTATAATTTCAACAGTAGACTCATACCTATTAATTAACATTATTTAACCGTCAATATTGATTTTTCATGGGAGTTAAAATATCAATATTAATTAAAAAGTAATAATTAAATTATAATTAGGTAGGTGAAAAGTTGAAGCTAATAGATATTACATCAAATATTATCTTAAAAAAAAAAAAAAAAGTTATATCAAATACAGATACCGATACTAAATGGAGAATAAATATTTCTAAAACCTAAGCCTACAGGCTCAAAAAAGATGGTATAAAATTTTTTAACGATAAAATGTGGATATTGTCATCTACTTTCTTTTTTTTTTTTTGTTAAATTCTTTTTGATTGACTTATGTAAGTAAAAATAAAATAAAAGTATTACAAAATTCCTAGTCACACTCAATAAAGTCAATGTCTTTGAACCCGTATCAAACAACTTATTGATATTGGTATCAATATTATACTTCCGAACTTATTGAAATATTGAGAATAATATCGGTACAGTAAGATATTACGTAAAAGTTGTTAGGAGTTATCTCTAATTTCTCTTGTAAAGAATAAAACCGTATATATAAATACACATTAAAAATAAAGTACACATAAAAAAGTAAGAATAATTAAGACAATAATTATATGTGGTTCGAAAACTTTCCTATATCTAAAGAGTGCATTTGCACTCAATTTATTAGGAAAAAACTGATTACAAAGATACTTGAAAAACTCTCACACCGTTTTTCTCTCTGTGTATACCTTTCACTAATCTTTCTCTTCTCTCACTAGTGTTTCTCCTTTTTCTCACTCTATTTTTGCCACCAAATAAAAGCCTAACATTACATGAGTATTTATATGAAAAAACTAGAACAAAACCGATCTAGAAAAGACTTTCTAAACTGGTCAGGTTTCAGACTCAAAACAGAAGTCTGATTGAAATAGAAAACTCGGGTTTGCGCGACCTGCCCGACCTCAGGGTCGCACGGCTCTCTGCCACGAATTCGCACTCTGTTTTTAGGCTTCGGATGGATCTCTTCTTTCCATCGGTTCTTGAATCACCTCAATTAGACACCATTTTCACTACTTCTGCATCAGTGAAACATGACTTGATCACTTTAGTTCCGCGGACCTACTTGCAATTCTTGGTTCGATTCGTTGTGGCTATGTGCGAAGCGGAATTTTTCTAATTCAAGTTTCATAACCCAACAATCTACCACTTAAAATTTGAAGCATGAGAAACCATCCTCCTCCGATGATCAACGGACACAACGCACCCAAATAACATGTCTTCAACCTCAAAGACCCATTGAAGTGCCTCTCAGCTCTAGTTCATCTATTGCAACTGGCTTGGTTAATGAGCGTTCGCGAGTAACAACCATGTGTCTCTTGCCCGCAGTTCTTGATCGTGATTTTCCTTCACTGCAAGCTCCCACTAGCTCACATCACTCCCCTAACCTGCCTCATCATAACATCCGGGTTCTTTACCTGATCTACGGCTCTCTGCTCGTGCTGATCTCTGGAGGTAGGTCCATGACCTTTAGCATTACCTGATTGCGTAGTGTCCTGCTTACGCCGATCTCTGGTGGCTGATCCACAACCTTTGGCCCGTCCTGATCTTATAGTCCTCTACTTGTGAGATACCCTGGACTTGTTATATGTTCTTGATACTCTCTGCTCACACTGAACTCTAGTGGCTGATCCGTAACCTTTAATACTACATGATCTCGTAGCTCCCTGCTTATGCCGATCTTTGCTGACTGAATCATGACCTCTGACCCGTCCTGATCTCGCAATCTCTTGCTTAAAAGATACAATGGACTTGGTCTTCTGACCTATACTATCAACTTTATTGGTTGAACCTTCTCTCAGAGTTCTACTAGTTTGCTGAAAACTCACCACTTTATGTTTCCTTAAATTGCTAATCTGATACAGATCGTTATCACCTGACTTCGAAGCTGCTTGCTTTTCTATATGAAAGCACAACCTTTGGCCCCTTGACACTCTTGTATCCCGGCCTCTGAGTCCAGTCAACGAGCCGAGAGTTCGAAAGAGAGGATGAAGTGGGCTTTTGAATATGGGTTGATGAAAGTTGCTATCGCCTCTTAACTCATTCATTCTTCTTCTTTCATATCTTGTGGCTTCTTACTACTCAGTGGCTCTCCCTCTGATCTCATGACTCCTGCTAAAATTGAAAACGCTAACTGTATCCTATGTTTGCAAACCCTTGGCTCAAATTGAGCTCTGACTGAACCTCAACCAGGGCTCTGATACTAGTTGTTAGGATCCCCCTAAGCTCTGATATCAATTGTTAAGAATTCAACCCTAATTCCTGTTGTAGCGGAAGCAATAAAATTGTATATGCAAACACACACTAAAGACAAAACACACATAAAAGAAAGCAATAATAATCAAATAAAAAATTTCACGTGGTTCAAAAACTTTTCTACATCCACGGAGCACACCTACACTAATCCACTATAAAAGAACTGATTACAAAAATACTTGAAAAAACTTTCACACCGTTTTTTCTCTGTGTATATCCTTTGATAATCTTTCTCTTCACTTACTAATGTTTCTCCTTTTTGCTTACACTATTTTGCCACCATACAAAATCCTAACATTACTTGGGTATTTATATGGAAAACCTAGGAAAAAAAAACTGACCTAGGAAAGACTTCCTAAATTGTTCAGATTTTAGACTCAATACAGAAGTCGGATCAAAACATGAAAACCGGATTCACACGACATCGAGCCCCAGGTCGCACGGCTCTTTGCCATTGGTTCACACTTTTCAAGCTTGTAGGACCGGCCACTTTCGATGGCACGTAAGGGTTCGTCCGGCCTCCGTTTTTTGTACTGTTTACACCGTTGCCTTCGTCTAGATCTCTTCTTTCCATCGGTTATTGAATCACCTCAATCGGATACCGTTATCATACTTTCGTCTCAGTAAAACATGACTTGCTCACTTTAGTTCTACTAATCTGCTCGCGGTTCGTGGTTCGGATCGTTTGTCTATATGCGAAGCGGAACTCTTATGATTCAAGCTTCACAACCCAACAAAAATTTTAAAAAATGATGAATATTTGCTTTAAATTTGAATTTTTCTAAAAATTTAAAATAAAATAAACAAACTAATTATGCATTAAATAAACTAGTTTTTGTTAATAAATTAACAACACTATAATAAATTACAATATAAATATAGTTTTTTTAAAATTAATTATTTAATGGAATGATATTTTTTCTTTTACAAAATGTAATAAAGAAAATTTAATATTCCTTGAATAACTCAATCATACATTTATACATGACTTGGAATTTAATATCAAAATGAATTCATTGGTAGCTCAAACGACATAAGCTACATTTCTATCTTGATTTGGGCAATAATTTTCCCATGATAATGTGCTTACATAATTTTAAAGATAGTTATTGACATTGCCATATGTAAATTGTCCTAATCTTTTCCAATTGAGCCATAAATTAGATAGTTTGAATTTGGTTAGTGGATATTGTTGATCAGTATGCATAGAAATTTCATTTGACCTTTGTGGTAAAGGGATAGTAAAAAATATTGCAGCCACCATAACTACCATAATATGGTACGTCGAAACTCGACCCTGTCTGTGAATCATCTAAAGAACTATATTGGTATTTATGCTCGTTAAGAAGAAAGTCATAGTCAAAGATTCCTATATCAGTGTAACCGTTCCTTTTTGTTGCCTGCCATGACGACTGCTCAAAAGCTTTCCAATTGCCTCAATCCCTAATACAACATCTCCGCAACCATGATCTTCATTTGTGTTACATGGGTAGATTGCTCTTCCATGGTAAATTGGCTTAAAAGAAATCCCCATAAGCATAAGATGATGCTGTTGTGAGAGTATTATAATTCTATTGCTCTCGCTGATGGTGCATTATTCCATACATAATATACCAATCGACTGCAATAAAAAAATTAATAGATTTGAATATCATTTTAATGGTATCAGTTAGTAATTTTTTATGATAAAAAATACATATTAGGTTTCGTTGTGTGTCTCGATGCAATAGCTGTATGTTCGCCAAAATCTTTGTTCTCTTCTTTTAAAGTATGTAACACATTCATGAGATAATTTCAAAAATACTAAATATAAACAAAATTTTGCATAAAAAATTTACTTTGGAAGTATAAAAATTTATTATAGTATAAAAATTTCAAAATTGGCAATTGGTTCATGTCTAATTGCATATACACATTATGCATGTGGATTGGATCCAAGTTATTACAATTTTTGATCAAAATGGTTTTTTAGATCCAACTCCTTATGTGAAAAATACTCTTAGTGTTTTTTTTAAATAAATACAAAAATTATTTTAAAATTTTCTATAATATATAGATTGTTTGAAAAATTTCGGAATATATCAAGATATTTTGAAAATATCAAGATTTTTCGTGGATATTTCGAACACGAATGGATATTCGGGAAGATATTGAATATTCATCTGTTTCAATATCGGTCCCCCTCAAAATATAAAAAAATATCGGATATTTTCGGTCAAAGTATCAATACTTACTTCCTTTTATATAAGTAAGAGGTTAGATTTTTCATTAAGTTGATATTACATTAATTAATTATCTATATCCCACATGACCAATGTGGACCATTTGAAACAAATTAGGTTGCTGCTAATTGTTGACTATAAAAATTAGATTAAGGAGTCAATTATGGTCAATCGTGTCACATAAAATAACAGAGTGGTCAGCAACTACAAGTTAATAAGTATTTGGATTGTAGTGCTTGGAGTAGAGTTCTCGGCAAAAGTGGGAGCTTGAAGGTAGTGATCGCCTGAGAATAATATCTAAAAGCAAAGAGAGATCGGTAAGAAGTGTCGGACTGATGCAGGTGATAAAACTCTGACGATCAAGTCAGTTTTGTTTAGATGGTGAATGAACAATCAAATACCAGAGTTTGGGTTGGAAGAGTTAATGAAAACATACCTTGATTCTTCCCTTTGGTTTTTATTTATAGATGTCCAACCTGCCTCCTTTACTCCACTTGCATAGATGTGGTCAGCTGTCACCCAGTCTCCCATCGTCCGCCCATTCCTTTGGTCTTAGGTAATGATATCATTAGATCGTGATTTAGGAGACTTAACAGCTTAAGTGGCTGGCTCGTGGCCCGAGATTATCCATAATTAATGTGTCGTGTTATGAGATTCAATATGATTGCGTGTGTAATTAATATTGTCAGATGCATTAAATGAGCGCAGCTTCTCTCCGAGTAAGACTAGGCCATGACGCCATTAATGCTTATTTGATAGGTAATAAATGCTGCAGGAGCATTTATTGTGGTCCGAGAGTCTCTACTCTTTCCGAGAGATATCTCAACTTGGATCCTTAATGGCGTATAAAAGGTGGCGTCGAGAGCTTTCTCGACCCCATAGGGTGAACAGTGACTTGTTCACCTTATGTTAAAAACCTCTTTTTTAGTGTGCTGTGACATGACACTTATTATAAAAAATCTACCCCTAAACATTAGTGAAGTTTGGTTGACAATTAAGTTAAACAGTCAAAATGATGCAAAAAATAAAAAGTGCATATGCGTTGAAAAATCATTGTTGAGATAGACATTTGTGTTGCCGAGAGGTCTAGCAAGCAGAGGCGGACGTTTTCAAAAAAAAAGAAGAAATTCATATATAATTACATATTTACCCTTCAAATTTAATAATATTATAAATCTACTTATTATCAATTAAATTAAAAAAAATAAATTTTTTCTCACTTTTCACTTATACAGTTACACGATCAGCTCTCTCCCTCTCTGCTCTATTTCTCCTCTTTCTCACTAGTTTAATGTTTAAGCTCTTGTCTCCCTATATGCTCTCTTCCTCTTAAGTGTCAAAGAATTAAAAGAATTAAAAGAATTAATCATTCTCTCTTTTTATATTTATAAATCTCCGTTATTATTAAATAAATTAATAAATTTATAAATATTTTATCAAAACTTAGGTGGCCAAGATAATCAATATTTATTATGGCGTGTCCATATTTAATATGATATACTTGCATTAATTATTATTCCACAACTGTAATTAATGCTGATGAGATATGGTAGACAGTTGCTCTTCTCTCGAAGACATGGACATCCTCTTGCTGGTAGAGATGGCCCCGGTTCGGTTCGAACCGGGTGGTTCGAACCGAACCGGCGGTGTTGAACCGGAACCTAAGGTTCCGGTTCAAAACCGGTTCCGGAACCTGAAACCGGAACCGGGACACCCGGTCCCGGTTCCGGTTTTTATTTTTTGGAACCGAACCGCCGGTTCAAAACCGGTTAGGAACCGAACCGGCGGTTTTGCCGGTTCCGGTTCTGGTTCCATTTTTTAAAAAAAAATTGAAAAAAAAATTTTGCTTCTTAAAAGCAAAAAAAAAAAAAAAAGAAAGGAACCGCCGGTTCCGGAACCGCCGGTTCCACACCGGTTCTAAAGAACCGTGGAAGAACCGAACCGGCGGAGAACCGCCGGTTCCAAATCGGAACCGGAACC
>CM010614.1:7475508-7675508 GCA_003430845.1 Xanthoceras sorbifolium | reverse complement strand
AAATCGATGGTAAAGAAATCTAAGCCGAAAACGAGCGGATTTCGAGTCTTTGCGTCTTCGAATGGGTTGTATTGCATCATTAATCTTTCCTTATTTTTATTTAATTGAATGAGTAGCTAGATGTTGTGTTAGGTATACGAATCATAAACGGATTTTGTGAGTTATTGATTATGAATATATTGTTATATTATTTCATGATATAATGTGCTTAATAATAATCAATATGTTTTCCATATCCGTGATTGGAACCGTATGACCGCCTAGCATTATCTTCCATTTAATCCGTCTCGCTTTATTTAATTGTTTTAGTTAGTTTAATTTAGTTTAATAATTGTAAATATTTGATTATAAACTAAATTTGTAAGTTAGGGTTTTGATGGATCCTTTTCTATGAAGCTTAAATGAATTGGTTTGTTTAATTGTTGTGGTGATTATTATGTTGTTGGAGTGGTATTATTGTGCTTAATGTTTTTTAAAATGTGAAGGCCTACATTTAGATGATAAATTGGTTGTGTGTTTATGTACCGAGAGGAGACGCTTACAACGTACTCGATGTAATGTCCACCACAAGTAGAATTAGATAGAGATATACTAATTTGCTTGTGTGATCACATAGGGTGTTATAGTTGGGATTTATGCCCTAAAGCTTGTAATTGTAAATGGTTAAAGACAATAATAAGAATTATTCATATTATCATTCAAGTTTATAAAATGTTTTATATTTAGTAATACATTCGTATTGTGCAAAAACATCCTAGATTGCAAGATGTAATCTCATAATGAGTATATGATGGTCATATACAGAGAGGATTCATTTTGAGATGTGCAATCTAAAGTGTCCGTAGAGAGCGAACAAAGTTGGGTACTTTGTTTGTGATTGATCTACTGCTGCGGTCCATTTTGTAAAGTACGGTGGTCTTATCTTAGACCGCTCATGTAGTTGACATGAGAATGGAGGCACCTTATATGATGAGATCATATAGGACTGGGCCACGATTTATATGAATCTCTCACCAAGATCCGTTAGTAGATGAGATTCATATATAATCGATAAACGATGGCTATTTATAGGAGATCTTAATCCTGAGTGTCTTATCGACTCCTTCAGGTTAGATCGTGGCTTTTGATTTACCATGAGTGAGGTTGATGAGAATCTCGACCAATACCTCTGTATCTTGGAGTTATGGTTTGGCTTGTAGCTGGAAAGGTTTGTACACAATAGTAGAATTCACTCATTCTTGATTAAAGTAGATGAGTAGTTCCCTTAAGGGTTGATTCGAAGTTTGAACGATTATGAGCGCTTTCCTTCTTCCATGAGGAAGACAGGATTTAATTGTTCATTAGAGAATCAATGGTACTTAAAGGAAAAGATATTTCTAGAGGGGTATAACGGACTTTATGACCCAGCTCTAGTTATGAACTATTTGTGGAGGATCACACTATATGAAATTAGCTATATCAATGGACGCTGAGACTTCAGATTATATAAACACGTCTACAGTTATGAGAGTGCAGCCTCGGGTTTTTAGTGGAATAACTCCGAGGTTAATAATCGTGAAATATTAATTAAAGAATTTTAATTAATATTACTAAGTATTATTGGAGCTCAAAACTGTGGGTCCATTAGGTCCCCTTTCTAGCCTTATGGTTGTTGGTAACGAGGATCACGGTAGATTAATTGGATGGTCCAATTAATAGTGTTACTAAAGTAATGCGATTTAAATAAAAGAGAATAATTAAATAATGTGATTATTTAATTAAATAAATATTTAATAAAATAATAGAAATTAATAATTATGAATTACTAATTCTATTTATTAAATATGAGGTCATGTGATTAAATAATGACTAGGACAAAAGAATTAAAATAATTAGATTATTTTAATAGTCCAAAAGGTCACAGGTTCAAGTCTTTAGGGAGACTAAAAATAAATAGGATTTAGAATCCTATTTTGACTTGGTCAAACTAAAACCCTAGAGGACGACTATATAAGTATTATATAGTTAGAAAAAAAACCTAACCTAGCACACAAGTGAAAAAGAAAGATAGTTCGGCCACCAAAGAGAGAAAGAAAAAAAAGTTTTTTCTGACTCTCCCCTCTGTTGCAGGATTCGGCCAACATTCTTTTCACGTGACTTCCATATCTTGCCGTGACGTGCCCACACACACGTTGTCATACCGCGGGTCATAGCTCGGAAGATCTAGTGGTAGATCGAGGAATCAGTAAAAGGAAAATCAAGAAAAAGGTATGTAGTTCATGAAATCTTTTTCTGGTATATACAGGAACTCGTTCCTGATTGAAAAAGGTTTTCAATATAAGAAAAATTTTTGAAACTCAATTCCGCATGTTATACGATAATCAAAAGCTTTTCTAAAACTCCCTTCAGTTTATTATGACTAATGCATTTTCATGCACTTGGATATACCATCGAGAGATAGGATATTAGTGTATGTGGAATAGGTCTGATTTACCTCGAGAGGGGACTTTGGATAATTTAGATAAACACGATCATCAATATGAATAATTAAACTACAACGATGTGCTTTCATGAAATTCAATTGGATGGATTAGGTGAATTCAAATACCCTAGCTCATCTCTCAATTTGGTTGTTTATTTTACGTTTTATGTTTGTTAGTTTTATCTTCCGTCTTCTTATTTCAAACCATTTTGATTTATCCTAATAGAAATAGACTTGGTTAATTTTAATACTCAATACCTAAATATCCCTGTGAAGACGATAATTTACTCACACTTTATTACTTGTGCCGAACCCGTATACTTGCGGGTACAAAATAGGCGTAACCCCCCTCCGCAACACCATTCTGTTGTGGTGCACCTGGAGCTGTGAGTTGGGATACTATCCCATGCTCAACCATGTAGTCTTCAAACTCTTGGTCGAGATACTCACCCCCACGATCTGATCATAGTGATTTGATTATTTTGCCTAATTGATTTTCAACTTCAGCTCGGAATTCTTTGAATTTTTCAAAAGTTTCCGACTTACGTTGCCTTAGGTAAACATACGCGTATCTAGAGTAGTCGTCAATCAATGTGACATAATACTCATAACCACCTCTAGCTCTAACATTCATTAGTCCGCAGACGTCTGAATGTATAGGCTCAAGTGGTTGCGTGGCTCTAATCCCTTTTCCTGTAAAAGGTCTCTTGGTCATCTTACCCTTCAGACAAGATTCACAGATAGGTAAGATACCGATCTCTAACTGACTTAAAGATCCATTTTTTACTAGTCTGTTTATCCTATCAAGGTTTATATGTCCAAGTCTTAGATGCCACAGATACTTGTCCTCAACTGGAGAAATCTTTTCGTCGCTTTGTTTTAGGTTTTTCAACTTTAAACAATTTAGTATTAAGCAGTAATGTATGAATTAACGATCTTAAAACATACAAATTATTTTCTATCATACCAGAACAAATATTCATTCCATTTCTTAAAATGATAACTGATTTATCATTAAAAGAAACCTTATGAAACTGTTTCAAGTAATTTGGATATAGAAATCAAATTTCTTATAAATCTAAGAATGAAATTGACATTGTTCAATGATAGAAAACAATTATTAAACTATAGTCTAACAACTCCCACTGCTTATACTGAAACGACATCCCCTATTCCAACGTGCATAATGAAGGACCCCTCCTTCAGCTTTTGCCAATAATCATTCCAATGTAAAGAATAACATAATTAGTTAGTGAACCCTGAATCTACTATTCAAGGTGAAGAATCATCTTCCACTAAACAAAATTTAATGATAAGTAAATCTGATTTACTTTTCACTTTTTTCTTATTGGAGAGCTCCTCGAGGTATTGAAGACAATTCCTCTTCCAATGACCAACCTCTATGCAATGGAAATATTTTTCCTTTTGCTTAGTCAGTCGTGGTGCTCTTTATTTTGAGCTTAGCCTTTACTTTACCAGTAGATCTATTCGTCTTCTTGAAAACAGAAGAAGATGGCTTAGCAACATTTGCTTTGCCGGTCTTACCCTTAGTAATTGGTCATGTGTTGGTTATAGGCTCTGGAGGACATTTCTCCGTCAGCACAAATTTAAGGTCTTTGCAGACCATGATTGCGTTCATGTTGGTTACACTTAATAAAGTTATCCCGGTTAATGTTTCGTTTGCGAGGAAATAATAATGCAGAAGATAACGCTGACATTTAAAGACATAAATCTAAATTAATATCATTCATTTTATACATTCATATCAAATGCTATAGTTCAGCATAAAATTAAACATGATGCATGAGCATATTTTTAATGAACTAAAAACTCTCTAAAATTAGTTGCTATGCCACGATAATCCAACATCCCACAAGTAAGTGCCTAGGTAGGTTAGGTCAAATCCTTGCATGTTAGATCGAGACATTCTCAATCGGATAATACACCAGAATAACTCTTTATTCTTATATTATCCAACCACAGCTTTGATTTAGTCAGGACAATAAATTAACAACTTAATTAAGTCCTTTATGAGTGTGACCCATTGTTTTAGAATTCATGAACTTAACTTGAAAGTGCCTATGTAGGCTAGGTCAGTCCCAAAATACATTCCGAAAACCTATCTGTTAGGAAGTCAACCTTGGTATTGACTCTTGTGGACACCCTCTGTAGGGAGGACGAAAGCGAAGCCGTCACGAGGCGCCACTCAAGTCTCACGGTGTTGAACTAATAATGGAGACTGCGGGATATAATGTCATATATCCCTCTCCCACTCACTATTTGTAATTTAGGATTTTCTTTAAACTAAGAGTTTCTAAAACTCTATATTTTTAGTCTTTACTTAGATTCTACGGCTAATATAAAATCTAAGTTTACTAGTTATAATAAATTATTCAATTTTAACTCTTAAAATATAATTTATTATTTCAATTTCTAATTTACATAAACTATTTAAATAAACTAGAAATTAAATGTGAAATTACCAAGTTTTAACTATTAAAACTAAATCACATTATTTGGTCCAACTATGTCATTAATGTTTAATCAAATTAAATCTAATATTAAATGGACCTAACTAATCTAATTAAACACTTTAATATATAGATTAATTATTAATGAGACTTACCAAGTTTTTACTCCTAAAAACTAATCTCATTATTTGATTCTTTTTAATCAAGTAATTAATCTAATTAATCTTAATTAATACAAAGAATCTAACTAATCACTTTAATTAAACACTTTAATATAGATTAGTTGTTAATGAGATTTACCAAGTTTTTACTCCTAAAAACTAATCTCATTATTTGGTTCTTTTTAATTAAGTAATTAATCTTATTAATCTTAATTAATGTAAGAACCAAACTAATCAATTTAATTAAACTCTTTAATTGGTTGATTAGTCATTAATGAGATTTACCTAGTTTTTACTCTTAAAAACTAATCTCATTATTCGATTCTTTTTAATCAAGTAATTAATCTTAATTAATACAAAGAATTTAACTAATCATTAATTAAACACTTTAATATAGATTAGTTATTAATGAGATTTACTAAGTTTTTACTACTAAAAACTACTCTCATTATTTGGTTCTTTTTAATTAACTAATTAATCCAATTAATCTTAATTAATAATAAGAACTTAACTAATCTTTTTAATTAAACTCTTTAATTTGTTGATTAGTTAATTGATGGATATTACCAAGTTTTTACTCTTAAAAACTAAATCCATTATTTAATTGTCATTTATGAAATTGTTTCCTATTTTAATCACATTAAAATAAAACAATATAATATGACAATTATGCATAACATATTATTATGCATGTGTAGGCATACCTAATCTAGATGACATTTATATGTATGACAATACTTTAACATCCATATAATCATCTCATGAAAATAAATAAAGCATACGTAATTGACCAAGTGACATGGGTTATCTAACTTAAACAACTCTAATTACAATTGTATTCCCAGCGCATTCCTTGGTCATCAAGAGTTCTTCTTCGTGTTGAATTCTTCTTGTCTTTGTTTTCCTAATCAAGTCAAACTTGATTTTTGTTAAAAGTCAACATATTTTTCAGAGGTTCACATGTTACCTTAACACGCACCTTAGGTCAAGACGAAACCCTAACGCGTGGGAAAGTGCGGCTGCCAGCAATGTAGCCGCACGCAAGCAAAGTGCGCACAGCCCTTGCGCAAGCAGCGCTTTCGCGCGCGTTTGTGGGTCGTTTCGCCCATGATTTTTTGCTCCGATTTTCTGCCACTTTTCTGGGTTAATATTCACCAATATTTTCCAGAAAATACACAGCAAAATCGTTCGCAAAAAATCCACAAGAACAACCCCAAAACTTGCCATGACAGTCCCTTGCGCACAAGTGCATTACCTTATTTCGGGTCTGCCGCACAGCCAGCTTGCAGCGGAAGGTAATGGCGAGTCCTAGATGATTTTTCGATGCCGTTTGCTCGGTTGTCTGCGTCCGGATCTCTTCTTTCCACCGATTTTTGAATCGCCTTAATCGGTTTGCTATGGTTTCGCATCCGTCAATTACAAGATATACGAAATAGCCAATAATAGATTCAGTTTTAACAAAAAAAAAAAACGAAAAAAGAAACCTAGAACCCATGACACCATATAATTAACGATCAATTACGTTTTTATAATCATACAATCAAATCATATGACAATAAAACAAATCATACATTCTAGATTTGTGCCTACACAATAATATATCAATAGATCAAGAATCAATAAGAAAAACAAAAAAACAAGAAAGATGTAGTTTTTTCTTTTTATTTTGCGTACGTACATGAACTTAGAACTAATGGCTCTGATACCAATGGAAGGGAATTTTAGAAAAGATTTTGATTATCGTATAACATGCGGAATTGGGTTTCAAAATTTTTTCTTATATTGAAAACCTTTTTCAATCAGGAACGAGTTCCTATATATACGCAAAAAAAGACTTTAGAAACTACATACATTTTTTTTTATTTTCTTTTTTTCTGATTCCTCGATCTACCACCAGATCTTCCGAGCTATGACCTGCGGTCTGACAACGTGTGTGTGGGCACGTCACGGTAAGAGATGGAGGTCACGTAAAAAGAACGCCGGTCGAATCCTGCAAAAGAGGAGAGAGTCAGAAAAAACCTTTTTTTCTCTTTTCTTCTCTCTTTGATGGCCGAATTTTTTTTCTTTTTCCAATCTCTAGCCAATAACACCAAGAACTCAAAAAAAAAAAAAAAATTTCGACTCCGTCTACGATGGAGTAAATATGATATGCAATTTTGTTTTTTTGGTTGTTGGTGGGATGGACATCCTTGGATCTTCGTCAAACCAAGAACAAATTTTTCTCTTTTTTTTTCTCTCATTTTTAAAATTTTTTACCAATATAATCTCTACCGTCCATCAATCTTGATGGACAGTGGAGATTCATTTAATTTTTTTACAACTTTTTTTTTTAAAAAAAATTAAGATAAAAATGACCATATTACCCTTTGACTATTGATTCAACTTTAACGGTCAACCAGTTAGTTAATAATACTCATGTGTAATTAAAATTAAACTTATAATTTTATTGCAGTATGATCAAACATCAGGGTAATCTTTTGCAATTCGCCCAACATTAAAATGTTTAATATAACTTTATTATATTTTGTTAATTTTACAGTGTCTTTTTAACTTAAAATCATATTGTTTTTGGTAATCTTATAGTTTCAAAGAACTATTTTAATTGATAATCAAATGGCCAATGACTTTTCAGTAAAAACTCTACTTGTAAAAGCTATATTTTTAAAACCTATAGTTGAATTTAGTTCTCCAAAGGGACTCTTAAGGCGGTGTATTCAATTTAGATTTTGAAAAACTTTTAAAGACCTTTATGGAATTAAAAAGTTTGAGTGTATTCAATAAAGATTTTTGAAGGGTCTATAAAAGTCATGGTGTATTCAATATAAACTTTCATAGGTTTTAAAAAGATCTACAAAAGTCACGGGGTATTCAATCTAGACTTATAACAAATGTACAAAAGTCATGGGGTATTCAATTTACACTTTTAGCGACTTTAAAAAAGTTTATAAAAGTCATGATGTATTCAATCTACACTTTTTAAGAGTCTACGAAAGTCACAGGGTCTTCAAAATGTCAATGATTTTCATAGACTTCTAAAAATACCAAACTTTTGTTGATAATTCTTCACAAAATGCTCAAAATTTCTCTTCCACTTCTCTAAAAGACTTTTGAAGACTTTCTAACAAATAATTATTGACAACTTTTATTATCACTTGCTATTGAGCATATTATTCGAAAAGAATAATTCAAAAAGAATTGTAATCACCATACAACCTATTATACGAATGAAAAATAATTTAAAAATTTAAAAAATATTTCTGACAAGATAAAAAAGTGTTTAAAGTAAAAAAAAATTATGAAATGATTATTTCTGAATATATATCTTTTCGTTATTCAAGACTTTAAAATACACTTTAACTATTTTGTTAGCACTTAACAAAGATACAAAAATAAAATTCAATTTTGATATTGTTAAGATTAAAGATAAGTTAAATTTTTTTTTTAAATCTAAAATGCATTAGTAATAGACGGGTGAAAAAGTAGGTCAAACATTATATATAATTATTCGCCCTATAAATAACTTAAATAATTTAATTATATTATGATACATATAAAATTTGAATAGATTGATATAATTTATTTATTTACTTCTTCTCATTTTATGTTTAAGCATTATTTTATTGATAATAATAGAGATTAATAATTTTTTTTATTAAAGATATTAAATATATGATGAGTAATAAATATTTAAAAAAATTTTAGTATTATGATTATTTGTTTGACTTTTTTTTTTTTTTTTCTGTGTCATACATATGGGATTAAATTTTTAATAATACCCATCAATTGATTATCATGTAACAAACACCCTGTATATTGATTATCTTGAAAAAAAAAAAAAAAAAAAATAACTTCTATAATTACTCAATTTTTTTTTTAAAAAGGAAGAAATTCAAAATCATGGATATCCGCGCCAAAAAGAGAACTCAAATTCCATAACGCTCCGATTTTGAAACCGATTCTCTCTGTGGTTCTGCTCATAATAATCAAATCACAATCTTCGGGATCTCAAGTTGTTGCTATTATGGAAACCACCAGAGAATAATTGCAAACAACAAAACTCTCTCTCTCTCTCTCTCTCTCACTCATCATACAATAGGGTTTCGTTGTCTTCGCGTCGAGTCTTGGTCACTGCATCTAAGAAGCATCTGAAAATTACGACTATGCCCTCACACACCACTTGCGGTTCTCTCCTCCAAGAATTGCAGGTTCTTTGCTTGCTCTTGTTGCGTCACTGTTTAATTTTCTGTTCACAGTTGTTGATTAATATTCGGTATTTCGATTTTTTATTTTTTATTTTTTAACTTTTTGTGATATATTGTGGTGATTTCGCGTTTGGTTTGTTTTTGGTTACTCAGAAATTTTTTAGGAGAACAAAGTCATTGGGTTATTTTGACATTTTTTCAACGAAATTAAGTTTTTATTTTTTTTATTTTTTAAGTTTTTCGTTTCAAGACATACTTTTTACCAGACTGGATTTTTGTTTTATAGATATGCGAAATTATTATATTCTTATTGTTTCTTCACTTGCTCTGTAGCTTCATTGTTGTTGATTATTGACTAATGATTACTGTAAATTCGATTACATTTGTTTTATATGTTTAATTTTTAAATTTTTTTAACTATGCTTAATCCGTCTCTTTTTATTGTGGTTATTTCACTGGTGGATTGTGTTTGCTTGCTCAGCAATTTCTCAGGAAAAGAAATTGGATTATTGTGACAGTTTAATGAGAAAATGAACTTATTTATTTATTATTCCGCCTTCAAGACTAAAACTTTAAAATTGGCCTCGGAATATTTATTTGAGGTTAGGTGCGTGTTAGTTTGGAATATCATTGCACTTGATTGGGAATTGTAACTATTGGATAGCGCTGACTTCCGAAATTGTCCACATGGGACTCTTCATTTCAATTTTAATTAGGGTATGCTTTTAGTCATTTTGGTTTGATTGTTTTACTTTATTATGTAATTTATATGCTTCTGTTCAATGCTGTTATATAGATAATATGGGATGAAATTGGAGAGAGTGATAGTGAAAGGGACAAGATGCTTTTGGAACTTGAGCAAGAATGCCTAGATATTTATCGTAGAAAGGTTGAAAGAACTAGGAAGTACAAGGCTGATTTGCATCAATCATTGGCTGAGGCTGAGGCAGAAATTGCCAACATTGTTTCTGCCCTTGGGGAACATGCCTCCTTTTCAAGGGTTTGCTCCTCTATTTCTTCATTTTCATTATTCTTCTTCATTGTTGATCTTTATATTGTAGAAAATGTGATTCACACTAGATGTTGTCAGTGAACTTATAAAAGTTTTGATGCATTTTGCTTTTGTATGTTGTAGATGGGGAAAATTGATGAACCTGCCATTCAATGCAATTTGTTTTATACTTATTCTATTATGCAAGTTATGCAGTGTTTTAGCTTATTTTTTTGTTATTTGAAAAGGTTAAGGGAACTCTCAAGCAACAAATATCAGCACTTAAACCTACTTTGGAGGACTTGAGGTCAAAGAAGGAACAAAGAATCAAGGAATTTTCCAAAACCCAGTTTCAGATTGTTCAAATATGTGCAGAAATAGCAGGGAATGGACAATCTGTTCAGTCTGCAGATCCACTGGTTAATGAATGCGATTTGACAGTGAAGAAGTTGGGGGAGCTTAAGTCATACCTTCATGAGCTGCAGAATGAGAAGGTTCCTTCCTTCTCTTTTTGGTCATCAAATGCGGTTTAGTTTATAGTATGAATGTAACAGTTTGGTCGTTTCAGTAATGTAGCCCTGTTTTTTGTTTTATCTGCAGATTCTACGATTACAGAAAGTTAACCACCATATTAATACTATTCATGAGCTGTCATTGGTGATGTCATTTGATTTCTCAGAGTCTGTAAATAATGTTCATCCAAGCTTGAGTAATCCAACAATTGGTCAATCACAAAGCATCAGCAATGACACTCTGGCCAGATTGACGGGTGTGATCCAGTCACTAAAGCAAGAGAAACAGCAAAGGCTTCAAAAGGTGATATTACAATGCTTGTTCCTTTCTCTTCACATGCATGTTTGTTTAGAATTTGAGTAAACCTCACTGGTCAGAAGTGAATATAAATTGGACAAAAGAGATTACCAAGAAATTGAATTTGAGTTGTTGATTTAGGATATTAATGGGTCATCTCTATGCTTGAGGAACCCAAGTTTATCACTGATGGAGCTATTAATATTTTTCGCATTATGTGTATGAGCTCATTTATATAACACTTGCCCTGTATGATGATATTATTAAAATAATAAGCTCCGTGATAGACTGAGGACTGATTTTACTTTAAACATCATTGGAGGCAAGAGTTCTTTAGGAGAAATCTGGAAGATTTAAATTAGAAGATACTCGGATTTGGAGAAAATGTTGAAAGTTATACGACTCAAAACTTATTTAATTGAATAGTTTTTGCTGTTATGAAATTGATGTGTTCAACTCTCAATGTAAATAGGAAATTGAGAATAAATTATAAGAATAAGCAGGACAATAATAACAAGTGAAAATAATAGGCACAAGGTTTACGTGGTAAAACCCAATGTGAGGGAAACTTTCACGGACAAAGATGGGAAGGATTTTATTAGACCAAAAATATGTACAACCTCTCTCCAATCTCTAGGAAGAAATACAACCTTTTTCTCTGACAAAAGATGGAGGAACATTTTAAAGGAGAAGTAATTTTGGTAGCTACTTATTATCCATAGCTTCGTCGCTTTATGGAATAAGTAAGGGCTTGATTTATTGTTAAGCCAAGGCTTCTTTTCATCTATGTGGTTGAGCTTTAATGCTTCTAAAATTCAATTGCGTGCATTAAATATTATGAAGGCAAGACCAAAAGCTTCACATTTTCAATTCCAAGTGATATTGCTGCAATCCTCCAATTTCTTGTAATTTAATGCCAAAAATTGCTTTGTCCCCTTTACACAAATTTTGACCAATTTAAGTGTTCAGGAACAAAACAACCTTTGGTATTAAATTAAGAATGTGAAGAATACGGGAAATAGGAGGCTTGTTGCAATATCAATGGAATTGAGAATATGAAGATTTTGGTGTTGCCTTAATTAATATTTGGTGGGCCATTAGTGCATCAGTGCTGACTTATGGAAGGAGCAACTTGTTTGAATTTATGAAAGCACAGAAAGCTCAACCACATTGATCTAAATCTAGCCTTTGCTTGGCTATATATCATTTTCATCCTATATTACCAGCCTTCACTAACCTTCTTAGTAACTTCCTATTCTTTCACAGATTTATTTAATAATCCCTTACATTTTCTAGAATAAATTTGCTATTGGTTTACAAAAAGAGGATTGGATTTTGGCTCTTTGGTTGTTCATTTAGTAACAAAATTCTTTCTCATACATTTTAACTTGATGCCTTGGCGCTGCATTCCTAAATCATAGTATATATATATATATTGTGAAGAAGGCTATTTGACTTTACCCCTTCTTTGTTTTTTCAATTCAAATGGGAAGGGTATGACTATATCACTATATGTCAGATTTATAATAACAAAATTCTTTCCCAATGCTTTTTTGAATGGTTGCATCATTCGATCTACTTTGAAGAAACTCTTCCTTAATCTGGAGTTTACAAATTTTCAAGGTGGCACTTTGCACTGTTTTTGCTATACAAACTCTTTCCCATAATTGATTCCTGTAGTTTGTATTTTGTGAATTCTGGTCCCATTTCATGCATGATATAGATTTTTCGTTGCAATTTCACATTATTGGAAGTTTGTGTAAAAAATATTCCTTCTCTGCATATTTTGTTTTGCTGTAGCTTCAAGGTCTTGCGAACACACTGATGATGCTATGGAACCTCTTGGAAACACCTATCAATGAGCAACAAAAATTTGGCCATGTTACAAGTTTAATTTCTACCTTGATTGATGAGATGCCAATGCAGGGGGGCCTTGCTCTAGATGTCATTGAGCAGGTGATTCGTATTGTCTGTAATTTGTCTTTGGAGTTTCTAATATACATAAGGTGTTTCGTATCCTTTTTGGAAATCCTTCATCATATTAGTTTTGCTATTGCTAGGCGGAGCTTGAAGTTGAGAGATTGAATATTCTGAAAGCCAGCAAGATGAAGGAGTTGGTATTCAAGAGGCAAAATGAGCTTGAAGAAATCTACAGAGGGGTTCATATGGATGTAGATAGTAATGTCGCACGAGAGATTCTCACCGGCATTATAGATTCTGGTTTCTATTCTGTTTTGGAGTTTACTAAATCTAACTGCATGGTTTGAAGTATTCTAGTTTGATTTAGGCCTTCATTATAAAGATTTTGTTGTACGACTCTTGCATTTCTTGATGAATTTTTCCATAAACATGAATGTTGTTTTTGTCCCTTAAATGTTGTTTTCTTTTATAAGTGGTAGATGTGCAAACATATGGCTTTAATGCAATGAAATATGGTTGTTGAAAAACTAATCTGCATAAACTGACAACTTCAGCAAAACTGATTGCTTTTGCTTGGTTTTAGTGTTTTTGGTGGACTGGGTTTGATGCATATGTTGGTAACTGTCAACCATTTTGTTTTTTCAAAATACAATTTAGAAAATGTTAGTGTTAGGAATTTATTTGAGGTCTGCTTATGTTATTGTGGAGTGTGATGAGTAATCTGATACTGTAATGATATAAGTTGTTATGATTGGATGAGTCGGTACTAAAATGTTAAGTCCACTTTTAGTCAATAATAAAAGCTTAAAATTAAGTTTCGAATTGTTGTTTGTCTCTTTGTACTAAAGCTAATAATTTAAACAAATTCAATCCAAATGAAATTGGATTGGATTTTAGTCCAAGGTCAAATTGGATTGAATTGACATTTTTACAAACTGACTACCATTCGACTGGATTGAGAGTTTAGAGAATGAACTGGTTAGGAACAAACAAACACACCCACATAATGAATATTGGAATTTTAAATTGTATGTACCTCTTCCAGAATATCATTGGTATTTTTACTTGATATTTCTTTGATAGTTTTTGCATATCTTTCTGTCTCTTTAGCTTCTTATGAAACTTCTTCTATAATTCTATAGTATATATTTTCTTGAACCCTTTTACTTCATTGACAATAAGTTTGCAAAAGTGGAATTCTTCGGCCCAATGAATAAAGCATGTTATTGTTATAACTTATAAATTATATGTTTTCTTATGTTAGTTACATTGATTGTTTGGTGATTGTCTTTTTTTTTTTTTTTTCTAATCAACTGATTCGTTTGACTTTGACGTCTGTTTTAGTGCTATATAATATAAGGATTAAATTTCCATATGCAATTTTCCATCCTTGATTTTGGTTAATCGTTTCTGACATTGCAAATTAAGCTGTGGTTGCAAATCTTCTAAATTAGTATGACATGAAATTTGTATGGCATGCTTGCCTAGAAACACCTTGTGATGATTGTGCCAACAATGCCTTCACAGGTAAAGCTGATTTGTCTGATCTACTTTCAAGCTTGGATGATCAGATTGCCAAGGCCAAAGAGGAAGTTCTAGGCAGGAAGGATATTTTGGACAAAGTAGAGAAATGGCAATATGCATCCGAGGAAGAAAAGTGGCTTGATGAATTTGAAAAGGTAAATATTTTTGAGAAATCATCTGATATTGTCTGCTCTATATTAATTGGTTTATTAGGTAATGAATGGGATGTAGGAGCATGTCTCCATTTTTTTTTTTTGGTAAACTGTAAAGATTGTTTAATGCTAGAATTATATGATTAACATGCAGAAACAACATTAGTTTGTAACCCAGAAAATTACATACACTAAAAGATTTCTGGTGCTTTTATGTCAAATCACGAATGGAGGGTTTTCGTCTTGTATCATTATGATTGAGCAGCAAAACAATTCATATACAAAGAGTGACTAATGGATGACTACATATTGCAGTTGGCCATACATTTAGTCGGAGTATTTAGTTCAACTCAAATATAGAGGTGACACTTGTTTATCACCATGATGTTATTTGTTTGGAAGAGTGTAAGTTACTGAAGCTTTTTTTCATAATATTTTTATTTTAAACCATCAAAAATTGAAAGAATTGGTTTTACCAAAACCAGTTCAATCCTATAGTTAAAAGCATTCTTCATACATAGTTGAACCACTATATGATAAGTTTTCGTACTTTTTTCTTTTTGGAAAAAATTAGACTATCACAAGTTTTAGAGAAACTGGGGAGCGTTCATTTACTACTATTTTGAAGTCATTGACTACATTTTTAGGTTCTGGATAGCTTAATAGCTCCTTTTAGTATAAGTAGAAGTACTCAAATGCTGCTACATTTGATTTCTATTTACTTTACCTATTCTTTTTCCCTTGATTATTCTTTCCTCTCGTTGACAGGATGAAAATCGGTATAGTGCCGGAAGAGGAGCACACAAGAATTTGAAACGTGCAGAGAAAGCTCGGATTCTTGTCAGCAAAATACCATGTGAGCATATGATCATCTTGAAGTTTTGTGCTTTAGGTTTTCATTACGTATCTAATAAATACTTGTGTCTTTTGTTATAAATTACTATTTAATGGTGTTTGGTGTTCGAAGAGATCATAATCATATTTATCGGTTTTGGGAGATTAAGTTGTGGGTTGGGGAAGAGAGAGAATTGATGGTAGGTTTGAATTGGAGAACAACAAATTTTCTCGATTGTCTTCTCCCATGTTAGGCTTTAAACAATCCACATAATTAATACTGAGTGGCTTGTGTGATTTTCTGACTGCTTAATTTGCTTCCATCTTATTTGTTTTGTTGTTGAAGTTCAAATTTCATTTTAATGTTGCGGCATGAAGAAATTTTATTGATACTGTTGTGAAGAAGTGGAGAATCTTAAAAGGAGTAAAAGCATAATCTGTTTGGCTCTGGGGAAGAAACATATCCAAAAGTTATGGTGCAATTGTTATAACAGTTTAGGGGATGGTTGGTTGTTTAGGACAAGGTCAAAAGTCTTGTAGGCTGGACCAAAGTTATTAAAACTGGTGCAGAGTTTTTAATGTGAGATTATAGTTTTTAAAGGCACAAGGTGCACTGAGGCGCCAAGGTCTTCTTGGAGCCTAGAGGTCAAGCTTAAGGTGAGGCGCGCACCTGTTAGAAGTGAGGCACACCTTTTTTTAAAAGGTGCCTAATAAATTTCATACGAATTTTTCGATAAGAATAATTCATAATTGTTGTATTAATCTAATTTATCAATGTCAAAAAAAAAAAATCTAATTTATCATATAAATTTGAAGTCATTCAGTAAAACGACTTGAAAGAAACTATAAATAACACGTCATAATTCATAAGCAACTACCAGTCAATCAACATAGTAAGAGCTTGGTATATGTTGAAGACCTAACTTTAAATCTAACAACAAACCCTAATAGCCTTTTCTTTTGTAACACGATAAGTAAAATAGCACTGACTTGCACAACAAGAAACGTAGAACAGCCTTGACATACACATTAAGAAACGTCGAAGCTGTCCAGATTTGTGCATCAAACAACACACACACGCATCCAATAGTTGTGAGTTAGGTCATCGTAATTAGGGTTCGCTAACTCTCTAGAGTTCGGGTTATTAGCTCTTACCCTAGCCCAAACTTCTAGAAATTAAGAAAAGCCGAAAGTAGAGAAACTCTCAATTTTATTGAACTACATAAAACGTTATTTTAAATAGGCTAGAAATCCTAACTAAAATAGGTAATAAGGCCAAACTAAAATAGGAAACAAATCCTCATAACTAAAATAGGAAATAAGACCAAACCAAATAGGAAACAAATTTCTAAGTTAACTAAACCGAAAAGGAAACTAAATAAAAAGGAATAAAAGTCTAAAAATATGAAATTAAACCAAACAGGAAAATTCTCGCTATGGCCTTTTTTGCATCCTAGCGGACCTTCTATGCCATCTTTAACATTCCCCCGGTCTTCGAGAACATCCTTGCCCTCAAAGATAAACTCTGGAATCCTCTCTACAATCTCATCGTAGTCCTCCCAAGTAGCTTCTCGTGTCTTTTCCACTCGCTCTTGTATCTCATAACTGCCTTTGGTTGGAGCACCATCCGTCTGTCATTATCAAATACAGGCAATTCATTTATCACTAGCTTAGGATCTTTGACCTGTTTCTTCAGTACCGACACATGAAAGACTGGGTGCAGTCGAGAAGTTGGTGGCAAATCTAACCTATAAGCGACTTCACCTACCCTCTCCAACACCTTGAATGACCTATAGTATCTTTGAGACAACTTGACATTGAACTTATTTTTCAGAGACTTCTATCGATATGGTTGAAGCTTCAAATACACATAGTCTCCGAGCTCAAACTCCACATTCCTGCGCCCTAGGTCATAATACTTTTTCATTCTCGCTTGAGCTTTTTCGATCTCCTTCATAACTCGCTTCAGCATCTCATCCCTTGTCTTTCCCTTAGGTTTAACCTCTTCAGCATCCTTTCCTTTCCAAGGCGCAGTAACTTTCGAATCTTTGGGTCCGACACTCTCCTTGAACGGTTTCTTGTCACTGCGGTAACTATCTTCCAATATCTCTACCAGTCTCATGGCCTCGGTCAACCGATGTGGTTGCTTCAACTTCAGTTATCGTGACAACCAAGGTTTTAATCCTTCAATAAATGTCCTCAGTAGTGTCTTCTCAGACCACCCTCTGACTAGAGTCTGCAACTTGTGAAATTCATCAATATAGGTTTGCACCTTCCTCTCCTACCTGAGTTTTGCTAACTATCCGTGATGATTAAAGATAGACAATGGACCCCACTGGTTCAGAAACTCTCTTTCAAATGCCGTCCACCCTAAATGCCTCTCTTCCTCCTCATATTGTGTCCTTAACCACCACCACCAACAATTGGCTTTTTCGTCTAAGTACATGCATGCGGTGATAACCCTATCTTCCCTAGCAACTTCGTAGACTTGGAAGTAGTGACCCACTTTGTCAAGCCACTTGTGCGGATCACCCCCATTAAATCTAGGAAAATCCACCTTCGGCCTCCTCGGCCCCTGTTGATAATTACGCTCTTCTCTCTAATAATTATCCAAGTCATTTTCTTCTCTCCATCGGTCCCTTTGTCTCCTCTCGACCTGCATACGGCCACGAGGCCTCCTGCCCTGCCTAGGATATTCTTTATCATCCCACTAATTTTCATCCTCATGATCCACCCAATGCTCCACTCGCAACTGACCTCTCTTGACTCGACCACCTCTCCTAAATCTCCCCGGATTCTCATTCACATGTCCTTGACCCTCTCGTCCATCGTTATTCTCCCTTCTCTCCATCTGATCAAACCATCAATTAACTGCGCCATCGCTCGTCGCAACTCGGCCTGACCTACCTGTATCTCTACATGACCTGCTTCCAAGGCTGCCAACCGTGCTTGATTAGAGGTTGGCACATTGGACGGTGAGTTGACCGTACTCCCACTTGCTTCGTCTTTCCCGTTATTAGCCATGAGTTCGTCTTAACCATACTTTCAACCTAAAATTCCTCTCAATGAAAGCGTCAAATTGTTGAAGACCTAACTTTAGATTTAACAACAAACTCTAACAGCCTTTCCTTTTGTACAACGATAAGTGAAACAGCCCTGACTTGCACAGTAAGAGACGTAGAACAACCCTGACTTGCACTAAAAAAACGTAGAAGCTGTCCAGATTTGCGCAACAAGCAACACACGCACCCGATAGTTGTGAGTTAGGTCACCTTAATTAGGGTTCGCTAACTCTCTAGAGTTCGGGTTATTAGCCCTTACCCTAGTCCAAGCTCTCTTAAAAACTAAGAAAAGTCAAAAGTAGAGAAATTCTCAATTTTATTAATATATGGCTGGAATGCCTCAAATGACATAAAACGTTCCTTTAAATAGGCTAGAAATCCTAACTAAAACAAGAAAAAAGACCAAACCAAAATAGGAAATAAATCCTCTTAACTAAAACAGGAAGCAAGATCAAATTAAAATAGGAAACAAATCCTCCTAACTAAAACAGGAAACAAGACCAAACCAAAATAGGAAACAAATCTCTAAGTTGACTAAATAAAAAAGGAAGTCCAAAAATATGAAATTAAACCCCACAGGAAAATTCTGGCCATGGCCTTTTTTGCATCCTATCGGACCTCCTAGGCCCATCTTCAACAATATCAAACACATTAAAAAAAGCCCAAAGATGTTTAAATTAGTTTCTAGATTGCCCAATCCATATTAAACTGATTTGGTTCTACTCTAACTGTATTTCAATTGGTTTGCAAACTAGTAATCTCAGTCAGAGTTTCATGTATGATGTTGCTGTGAAGTTTGTTAATATTGTGCAATGCAAATGCAACACGGGGGGCGAGCTCAGGCTCAGTTAGGCACACGCCTGGCATAAAGTACCGTGTCTTGTCATTTCATATACTACTTATACAACTCTATATTTCGTTTAGGGTTTTAAATCTGTTATTAATTTAGGGTTTTTTTAATCTGTTATTTCGTTTTTAATATATATATATATATATTTTACAAAGAGGCGTGCCTTAACCTAGCTTGGCGTCGGGTGCCCGGGTGCAGTTAGGCGCCATGCACTGCGCTTGCCATGCCTGCTGGCACCTGGAGACATGCGTTGCGCCTACCATGCCTGCTTGCGCCTGGAAACTAGGCACACATTTAAAACCTATGAGTGAGATCAAAGATGCTTTTGAGAGTTCGATTTATAAAATTATTTTTAAGCAGAAATTGAAAGTGAGCATGTATTGAAGAATTGTTATAGGAATCTTTATGAGAATTTTCTGTAAGTAATCGGGACCATTAGGAATTTAGAGATTTCTTGATCTGTAGAAGAAACGAGTCTTGTTTATAGAGTGTGATCTAGGTAAACAATAAGAAAAGAAGAACTTAGATTGATTGATTAATTCTTAGAACGATACAAGAATAAATAGGACAAGGACCAAAGAAGAAAAGGAAAAAAGAAATCATACACGACACTTGATATATGGTGTGACAGTTTATCCAGTCACGACACTTTCCCTTATAAAATGACAATCAACTTCGATGTGCTTGGTTTGATTGTGAAATAAAGGATTACGAGCTCTATATATATAGTAGCTTCATTGTCATAATACACAACTGATGAGCTTTTGACTTTTCATAGTAAATTCTTTAACCACAATAGTCCACAAGCAGTATAAGCCATCGCTCGATACTCTGCCTTAGTGCTAGATCTAGCTACCACATTTTGCTTCGTACTCCTCCAAGTTACTAATTACCCCTAAGAAAGGTATAATAACCACTAGTAGAACTTTTGTCTGCTTTCGAACTCGCTCAGTCAGCATCAGCATAGCTAACAATATCAAGATTGGTGCCCATTTTATAAAGGATTCTCATTCCAGTCGACTTTCAAATATCTAAGGATCCTACAAACAGCTTCCTAATGTATTTTTTTCGAATTTTGCATATACAGACTAACTACACTCACTACAAAGGTGATGTCGGACCTTGTCATGATTAAATAAGTTAATTTACCTAGAAGTCTTCTATATCTTCTTTTATCTTCAAATTCAAGACTTCTTTCTCCATCCAGATTGGTAATGGGATCCATTGGAGTTTCAACTAGTTTAAACCCGAGCATAACTATTTCAAACAACAAATCTTGAATATACTTCCTTTGAGATAACACCAAGCCAGATCTCCCCTTTTCTACCTCAATCTTAAGAAAACATCATAGTTGCCCCAAGTCTTTGGTATGAAAATGTGTTTGCAACTGCCTCTTCACTTCTTCAAACGTCAATGTCTGATACAATGATATCATTAACCTATACAACCAGTATAACCACACCCGAGGGAGGATGCATTACAAAAACAGAATGATCGGACTGACATCTTTTGAATTTGAGAGACTAGAAAACTTCATTCAACTTGTCATACCAAGTCCTTATTGACTTTTTAACTCACATATTGCTTTCTTCAGTTTACACACAAGACCAGACTCGCCTTAAGCAACGAACCTTGGTGGTTGCTTCACATACACATCCTCCAGCAAATCTCCATATAAGAAATCATTTTTCACATGTAGTTGAAATAAGGGCCAATTATAAAAAACAACTAAGGATATGAGAACTCAGACATAATTAATGTGAGTCACTAGAGAAAAGGTTTCCAGATAATCAACTTCATAAATCGTTTTGCAACTAAACGAGCATTCAGTCTCTCAATGGTGCCATCAAGATGATATTTTATATCAAAAACCCACCTGCATTCGATAATGTCCTTGTTTCGTGGAAGTTTCTGTAACTCTCATGTACCAGGATCACAAAGAGTTTTCATCTCTTCCTCCATATCTAACCTCCAACATATCACCTCTAGAACCCAAATTCACCAAGCACAACCCATATAGAATACCACCAAGAGAACAACACATCACACACATAGTACCACCAAGGGAACAACAGTATCATAGATGTAGAAGAGAGCCTAAGTACATTGAGAGTGTAGACAACATCAACAAAGACAAAGATACACACCAATCGGACAAAACAATGATGTAAGGAGGAAAAACAGCAACAGCAACCGAGGAAGGCAATCTGGTTGGCAATGTTGTGGATGGCGACAGCGTCGCTGGAGAAGAATGACAGCAGCAATGGAAAAAAACAGAAGAGAGAAATTGGAAACCATGGGATCGTCACCAGAAGACAGGAACAACCAGTGACGGATCATCGGCGTTGCTAAGCGGCAGCGCAAGTGATGAGGCGGCGATCGGCTAGAGTCGGTATGTGGTGGATGGCAGCGCCTTAGAAGAGTAGAAGAGAAATCTAGGGTTTGTGGGTGGCGGCTTCTGAAGCAAAGAAGAAAAGAATCAAGGTTTTTTTTTGGAGGAAGAAAAAAAAAAAATAGGACCCATCGTTATGTTGTGATACCATGTTAACATAGTGTAAGAATAGAGAAAACAGTAAGAAAATAAGAACTTAGATTGATTGATTAACTCTCATAACAATACAAGTATAAATAAGATAAGAACCAGAGAAATAAAGAAAGAAATCATACACATGAATGACTGGTCAAATTCCAGCTAATAGCTGGCCATAATTTCCTAAATTAACTTTAACAACACTAATCTTAGATAAAAATTTGATCAGTGTTACAGGTGTTAAATTGAATGGCATTGGCACATGGCACTTTACAAAATGAAAAAAAATTTTATAGAATTTTGAATGTGTACAATAACAACTTATAGCAGAACAAATGTAATTAGAAGAAAGCATCTGTCCAATATGATATAGAAAACAGTTTATTATTTATGGTTTACAATATTGACTAATGTTGATATGCTGTATAGTTTTCTATAGATGGTCCATGATAAACATGCAGAAATGTCTTTTTTTTTTTTTGGTTTGTGGGAGTGTTATGACTCATATTTTGTTGATCTTAACTTTTAGTGGAAGTCAAATTTGCTTTTGCTGTGTAGTTTCTCTAAATTCTTTTATTTTTGTAGAACTGATTGGTCATCATTCACAGTTTCCTTTTTTTCTTCTTTTGACTAGCTATGGTAGAAAATTTGACTGCAAAAGTAAAATGTTGGGAAGTGGAGAGAGGAGTTCCTTTTTTATATGACAAGGTGATTGACCAGATTTTGTTGTTGTGTAGTTTATTTAAGTTCCTTAATGGTTGTTTGAGTCCATAAACTGTTTTCAACTTCCAGACTCCCCTCTTACGTATCTTGGAGGAATATACCATACAACGTCTGGAGAGAGAGGAGGAAAAGCGTAGATTTCGGGTATGTATATCTATATTGTCTGTCTGTCTGTCTCTCTCTCTTGCATTACATGTATGAATTTATGTTTTGTTGAATATATATAAAAAGAACTTTTCGATTGTTGAGGTTTGACTCTAAAACCTCCTCAACCCCTTTACCGCTTGTGCCAAAGTCTGAGGCCTAGGATTTTGACTTTAATATTTCATTAACCTGTGTACAAAATAATTTACATTAAATAAAGGGTGCTTTTCATCATGTCTTGGCCTTCTCACAAGTTTTACAGTGTTGGATTCAGTAGGTAGTTCATAGTTATAATTCCAGCCTGCCCGAAAGTAAAAGTTATTGATCAGTGTTTTCCTGGTTGCTAATAGTTTGCTATTGCCTATTCACATCTGTACGTTCCTTAAATTTAAGAATTACTTTTTGTGGAGTGAAATACTAATCAAATTTACTAATCCGAGGTTTGACTTCCATGCTCAAAGTCAGATAGCCAATTCTGATGCTCCACGTATATTTATTTATCGCAGTTTGTGAATTTTGGCATCAGCATTTGAATCTGTTAATTTGTTTAATGTCATTTGCAACAATTGGTGGTTTCTACTAATAACCTTCTCTAGTTTTTCAAAATTGCCTAGAGTTGTCTGATGGGTAAAGAAACAGACAAATCCAGATAGATTACTCATATATTTGATCGATATTCACTATTATTCAGTTGAAAATGACAGACCTTGAATCTGCGGATCAACCTTAATCAATCAATTCTTGCTATATTCAGTTGAAAATGACAGACCTTGACTTTGCACCTCAAGCTTAATCAATCATTCTTGCAGCTGTTACTTAGTTCCGCGTCTTGTGACTGCTTTTTGGCCTGCACTAACAAATCAAGTAATTGAGTACCATACATCTTTTGTTGTTTTCTTTTTTTTGGTTTATTATTTTCCAGGAACAGAAACGGCTGCAAGATCAATTTGCTGCAGAGCAAGAAGCCATTTTCGGTTCAAAGCCAGCAACAAAGAGGCCATTGGGTCAGAGCAACAACACTAACACCATGGTTGGAACTCCCATAGGTCGTCGTGCAATGACGCCTTCGGGTCGCTACACAATCTCCGGTGGCGGGAAGGACCGTAGAGAGAGTGGCAGAGTTGTGACCGCTATACCTTTGAATTATGTTGCTCTTCCGAAGGATGATCAGATCTCTCGAGGCATTTAAGCTTGCCTTTCTAGTCTCTAACACCTCTTTGTAAATGATGCTCCCAAGTAAGAATGCATGTCCTCATCTCATTTTTCGTTTTCCTGAATTCAGTTGAAATATCTCATCCTAAAACAAAGAATTTTCAATTTTACATGTAGTGGGAAATGCAAATATGCTATATAGGTTTTTACTTGAAAAAGACACTATTTGGCAGGGATTTTACTTTGGGCTTTTGACTTCTTGAAAGCTCTTCTAACAAATGCCATATATTTTTCCTTTGTCTAGAATAGCTTTTAAATCTTTAAAGCTCTTCTCTTGGAAAATCAACACTCTCAAAATAGTTTTTAGACTAAAATGGCTACAAGTAATCTTCCAAAAGCCTGCTAAATAAGCCCTAAGTACATTACTTTGATGAAAATATAAAGATCATACAGTTGTAGGTGCCATCTATGATTATTATTTATAGGTTTCGGGATGTTATTTGGTTTATTTTGAGGAGATTTCAACTTACCAAATTTTAAGAATCGAAAATTAATATTAAAAATTCTTCGGTTTAAGGGGGTTTTTTTTTTTTTTTTTTCCTGAGCAACAAATATAAGTTAATAGTGTGAATCAACCAATTTTTAAAGGTCTAAAATCAACCAATTTTTAAAGGTCTAACACCTCTTTGTTGTTCTTGTAACAAGGATTGGAGGGAGGGAGGGGAATTAAAATAAATTTTTAGAATTTAGGGGATGGAAATATAATTCGAATTCACAACCTTTAGTTATAAGTTTGTGACGATGATATTTCATACTAGCACTTCCGAAAAACTGAATGCGTGCCCTATTTTTAAAAAAAAGTTGATATATCAATTTTCAAAGGAGAAAGTTACACCAAAAATTCTTAAAATTTATTTTTTTACACGCAGAAATAATTTTTAAAAAAGTTGATATTAACTTTCTCTGTCGTTCGTCCAAGTCTATTAAGTTAACTGTTGACAAAATTTGACCGTTTAAAAGAGAAAAATGTCCTTGACATAATAATTAAAATTGTAAATTAGACCAAAATTTCATCAGGTTTGCTTTTTTATAACTTTACAAAAAATTGATATTGATCTCCCTTATCATAAGTCAAATTCGGTCAACGACCCGGTCAAAGTTAACTATTGACCGAGTTTGATTGTTAAAATGATCATAAAGCGCTTGACATAATAGTATGAAATAACCATAATACCTTAAATAACAAACCAAAATAAAACAATATAGGAAAATAAAAATGAAAAAACAATTTTGGATTTACATTTTCCAACTCAGAATGGATGATGGAGATCTATTATTAAAAGTATAAATTTGATCTGAAGGTAGAGATTCAATTTGAATCTCCACCAATCCCGATCAGGTCTCCATGGAGATCCGACCTAGATCTCCAAGGGAGGTATCTCATTTTCTTAAATAATTTTTTTAATGAAATATCAAAATTGGGATGAAAAAAACTATCCTTCTGGTTATTAAGTTTGACTAATGGTATGAGAGATTATTCATGTCAGGTTACAATAAAGTTGTTTCCTCTTGTAAAAGGCAAATCTCAGGGTAATTAAATGCAATTTGTTCTATTTTTTTTTTAATGATTTTTAATAGAATACTAAAAATGAGATGGAAGGACGAAAAAGACGTAAGTGATTGTTAAGTCTCACTAAATTTAACTAATAATAAGGATGTCAGTGTCAATTTATAATGAAGTTATTTTTGTTTGTAAAGGGAGAAACCTAAGTATGACGGAGCGTGATTTGTTCGATTTAAAATTATAGTTTGTAAGCACACCCACATATTACCAATATATCAATTCTTTTTAGCTTTTGATTAAATACTATAAAGTAACAGATTTCAAAATAATTAAAATAAAACAAATAAAAAGTATGGGAGGAGGTCCAGCATCTTATGGGAGAAGCCAGACATGACACGTCCTTCTGTTTTATTTAATTTAATTTAAGCTTAGTTTTTAATTAAAATTTTATAATTGTAATTTAATATTTTTAGGTTCATATAATCATTATTTAAGTTTTTAATTAATAAATACTTAATATCTTGATCAAAAGCTATTATACAAAATGTCAAAATATTAAACAGTGTAATTATATGATACAGATGGATAGTATTTAGATTGAATTGCAATAACTACCCGTGGATATAGGTGTAATTACACAAAAATATAAAAATATATGATAATAGTAATAACTTCCCTTTAACCAGTTGACTAACCGTTGTGCACCGTTTAAGTAACGTTTGTTAGTAAGGTGGGAAGGATACTTATGTCCCGATACGTTACTGAGATATAAAATAAATAAAATATAAAATTCAAAACTTGAATTCAAATCAGTCAGTAAAAAATTCTATCAGGTACGGTGGCGCTCGTTTGGCTTCATTAGTTGGCGCAAATTCCAGATTTTTTTTTTCATCATTTTTCATCTTCTTCTTCTTCAACAATAACTCCAGGCTCCCTGAAGTTGAATACCGATGCAGCAGTGAAGCCTGGTTGTTCTGTGATGGGTTCTGGTGCAGTGGTGCGTGATTCTCAGGGCAAGGTTGTTGCAGCTTCTGCTAAGCCCCTCTTGGGGTTTTTTCCTGCTGAGCTTGGCGAGCTGCTGGCGTTGCGAGAGGGGTTGCTGCTGGCGAAGGAGTTCAACCTGATTATTGAGTGGGTTGAGTTAGATGCTGTTAATGTTGTGGCTAGGGTGTTTAACTCTCTTCCTAGTTTTGTTATGGACCCTATTTTTTCTAATGTTAAGGCTCTATTTAGGGCTGTGAGAGTTTCCAACTGTCATGCCATTCCTCGTTCAGGGAATGGAATGACACATTCTCTTGCTTCCCTAGCCTTTTCCTCTAAGAAAGAATTTTGTTGGTTCAATCCTGAACCTAACTTTCTTGTTGGTCTTCTGTAATAGAAGTTTTTATTGAAATAAAAATAATAAAAAAAAACAATAACTCCAGAATATTTTTTTCATCATTTTTCATCACAAAAATTTCATCTTCTTCTTCTTCAACAATAATTCTAGAATTTTTTTTTCATCATTTTTCATTAAAAAATTTTCATCTTCTTCTTCTTTAACAATAATTTCAGAATTTTTTTTTCATCATTTTTCATCAAAACAAATCCAGATTTTTTTTCTTCTCATCTTCCCCAATCAACTCTTAACCATCAATCAATCCATCCAAGAATAATTAAAACCACAGTACATTCACACCCAAAAATAAACTTCACAACCAGTCAACCACAACCACAAAAAAAAAAAAACAAAATGCAGAGGTGAAGCAGATCTGCTCCACCTGCAGATGGAGCCGATGGAGCGCCGCTCTATCTGTGTGTGACTGTGCGTGTAACATCCCGGATTTCGGGTAATTAATGTTATATATGTGAAAATAAATTTTACTATTTGAGGGGTGAAAATGTAATTAAATGTATGTTTATTTTTATGATTTCCAGCGGACCAGATTAAATGATTGAAAATGGAAAATGAAAAATTTAGAACTGAACCAGAGAGCATCGCGACCTGGTCACCACGACCACAGGTCGCGATAGCTCGCTCGCGGTGAAAAACGCGATTTTTGGCAGTGAGCATCGCGACCAGCCACCGCGACCACAGGTCGCGATGGACTGCTCGCGATGAAATTGTCAAAGTTTGGCAGAGAGCAACGCGACCCCTAGCGCGACCAAGGTGCGCTAGCGATAAAGGCGGTGCGCGCACTCCAGTGAGCATCGCGACCTGGTGGCGCGACCACAGGTCGCGACGGCGGTCGCGGTAGCGAAAAAAAATATAAAAAAAAGAGAAGCTTCTCGCAGAAGCTAGAAAACAGCACAGAACAGAAAGAGAGAGAAGAGGCCGAGAAAAGAAAAGAAAAAGAAGAAAAAGAAGAAGAAAAAAGAAAGAAAAGAGAGAAGAAGAAGAAGAAAGAAAGGAAAGGAGAAAAGGAAGAAGAAAGTGGAAAGAAAAAGTGAAGAGAAAAAGGAAAGGGAAGGAAGCGAAATCGTAGAACCGCGGATTGTCGAACGAAAACAAGGATTCCAGGTTGGTGTACGTTTGTTTTCGGAATCGTTACGAAAAGTTTTTCGTTATTGTTTTGTTTTCGTTTTTGATTTCATAGAAATTTCTCGCATTCGATTTCCGTATGAAAATTGTTTATTGTATATGAAAAATCGATGTTTGATGTCTTTATTGTTGATTTTGGACTAATTTTGTGATAGATCGTATTTCGATTTCGTTAAAAATAATTGATTTAGATTTTCGTAAAATTATTGAGTATGATTCTTGAAGAATACTATGTGATTTGTATGTTTATTGAGTACCTATTGCGACATTTATTGTGAATATAGTTTATCTGAAACGGCCTTAGGATACTTAGACATAGAAATGGATATAGGAGGTTGGTATACCAGCTGGGTTTTTACTGAGCAGTACTGCGCCGCTACTGATTGATACTGATGATTATTATGTACCTCCTCTTGGATTCGTCCAGAGGCTGGGAGATACGTACCTCCTCAGGATTCGTCCTGGGGATTGGGAGCCATGTACCTTCCCAAGGATTCGTTCCTGGGATAGGGAGTTATGTACCTCTCTAGGTTCCGTACCCACGGTCCTAGAGTTGGGAGACACGTACCTCCTCAGGATTCGTCCTGGGGGTTGGGAGCTTGACCCATATTCCAGTCCTATTATGTCCTAGCGGGCCAGAATTGATTGGAATTGAAAAGTGAACCGAATGATTTTATTGATAGCATTCATTGTTGACCTCATTATTGAAATTAAAGTGATTGAAATTGTTTAATGCTTTGATTTTGAAATTTAATTGTTTTGAAATGGAATATATATATATATATATATATATATATATATATATATATAGTGGTTTATTTCTTCTTAAAAGATATTTATTTTGTGGTTTATTTAATTGAGTTTATAGTACACCCACTAAGCTTTATGCTTAGCGCGTTAGTTTTGTTTCTAACGCGTAGGTACCAGGGATCCCGAAGAAGCTAAGGATTGAAGAGACGTTCCCTGCAGATAGAGGCGGAGAGTCACATTTTGGGTAGATATTTATGTTCATGTGTAATATGAGTAATATGCATGCATATTCAGCGAGTCTGTAAATATGTTTTGTTCTGAAATTAAATAATTTATGATTTCTGTCTTTTAGTAGTAGAATGTTTGTAAATATTAAAGTTTGATTTGTTTTATTTCATAAATTGTGATTGATAAGCCGCACTAAACGGCAGAGTGCGCAACTGTTTGAATATGAGATATTGAAGTGCTATTGAGAATTGTTTTTGAATTGAATTGTGTAAAAACAGGTTTTGGAAAGTCCGAAAAACAAACAGTACTCTGCCGAATTTTTGTAAAAAGTTTAATTATTGGACTCACTTGATGTTGGTTTTAAAATTATAAACTATGAGGTTTTGAAATGGTTTGAAAAAGTTTATTTGATGGGTCCACAATGATTTTGAAAAGTTATAAAATGAATTTAGAAAGTTTTGAAAGTCCGAGTAGCGCTCCCCGGGTCGGTCCGGCCGGGTCGGGTCGGGGGGTGTTACAGTGCGCTGGAGCACAGTAGCGACGCTCCATTTGCGAGCTGGAGCGACGTCCATCTGCGAGCTGGAGCGACGTTTCATCTACGCACAGATGGCCGTTCCATCGACGATGGAGCGGTTCAATCTAGAAGAAGAAGAAGAAGAAGAAGAAGATGATGATGATGATGATGTAGGGGTTTCAACAATAAAACCCAATAGTAGAGGAGATGGTTTCAGAAATCTAGAACCATCATTCTTAAATTTTTTTTGGGGCAATGGACCAAATGATGTGGTCCATTGGATGAAGATATTTTTATCCCATTTAATGAACCAGATCTCATTTGGAAGTTTTTGTGCAAAAAAATTAAATTTTATTAAGGGTAGAATGGTCAAACTGTTAAAATATTAACAACCACATCAATTGTTAAACATCAGTCACATCACCTCGCACCAGTCAAAAAATACTCTAAGGGTAAAACATACAATGTACCATTTCCGTAAGATTTAAACGGTGCACAACGATCGGTCAACTGGTCAAAGGGGAGTTATTACTATTATCATATATTTTCATATTTTTATACAATTACACCTATATCCACGGGGAGTTACTGCAATTCCCCCTAGTATTTATAACTATTTTAACTTTTTTCTTAAGGTCCCATTAATTTGGTGGTTAGAGCTTGCCAACTTTTCTCAACCCATCAAGATTGAAACCTTGACATTGTAAATATTGTCCCGCCAATATTCAAAAAACCGCAATAGGTGTGGGCTATAGGGTTTGGTCTCGGTAATCTTCTTACCTAAAGAACTATTTAAATTCTTTAATGATGTTACTTGAAATTTTGAAAAAAAAAAAAAAATACAGAATTGAGATGAAGGATGCAAATATCCCTACACTATGAATAAACTCATGGAGTCTTTAGATGTCATCACCTTGATGGCCCATGGGCCCTTCCAAGTTCAATTATGTTAACCAAGATTCTCCAACTACAAATGAATTTTCAACAATTTATGGGGACCTTTATTTAGTTTTCATAGTTTTGAACAACTACATGGAATCATGGATACAATACTAGAAAAAAAAATCAACTTTTTATGCTTTTAGATTTCGAAAATTGTACAAACTTTTTCGAGTTTAGATAATATTATATACAACAGTAACTTTTACTATAATTATATAAACATCCCTTAAAATCAGTTAATTAATGGGCGTACTAATTGTTGACAAACTAATTGAAGGAAACTGTCATTTAAATGATCATTTTTCGGTTTAGGCTAAGTCAAACTTCCCTTCAAATGATTATTTAATTACTTTTACTGAAAAATGAAATAATAATTAAAAAACTATCTGAAGGAAATTTTGGTCATTTTTTAGTTTAGCATCAGTCAAACGTTAAATTTAACTATGATCAATAGATTTTAAGGGATGTTTATACTATTATAGTAAAAGTTGTCGTTGCATGCAATATTACTTAAATTTGGAGAAGTGTGTGCAATTTTCTCTTTATATTTTGAAGTAATATTTTAAGATTCTATCAAAAGACCACAGTCCTAGCTCCCAAAATTTCAATAAAATTGTCCCCAAAACTATCTAACTAAATACTATTTTTTTTTTTTACAAAATTTTAGTATCCTTTTTATTAAAACAGAGAGAATGTATTCTGATGACAAATTAGAGCACTTTTATAGAATTTGAATTGTGAGTAGAAGAATCCAATAAGAACGAAAAAAGAAAGCATTTTGAATTACATTTCCATTTGCTTTGAGGTAGTGGCTTTGTCAGATGTCACTTTTGTTTTTTTTTTTTGTTTGTTTGTCTCTTTGAAATTAATTGTTTAAAGTTTTAAAGTGTTTTGTTTGGTTATACAATGCTAAACCAACCGTCACCAAATCAACACTAGCAATACTTTATAAACAAATAATATATTGAAAATTACGTCAGCTGGTAAATTTATGTGGACATTAGTGGATAAGATTAGAACACAATTAATAATGGTGTGGTGGTGGTTCACTTGTCAATCAAGTTCCATATGACCAAAACCTTTTCATGTGTTTTGGCTTTTATTTATTTATTTTTTGGTAAAGAGAAGGGTTTAAAAAAAAAAAACCAACAAAATGACAGCTATACCCCTCATTCTCATAAAAGAGAAAACCCAGTTGAGTTGTGAATGGCTGACTTGTAAGGTTTGTTTGAAGGTCTGATTAAGGTTTTCTTGGAGTCTGACTCTAAGAACTGTTGTAGATATTGTTCAAAGCTGAGGAGCTTTTATATATATATATATATATATATAAAAGAGTATTTCTAATGCAAATATGTATTTTTGAACACTTAAATAATACTACATTAGCATTTCTAAATAATATGGGTCTACTTTATCAAAAAAATTATAGAAATACATATTCACTTCTCCAGTGTAAGTATCTAAATAGTAATTTTGAACTAATCATCACAAGTTATTTGTCACACTTTATCTCCAATTTAATAGGGCAATCCTAATCAGCATATCAAGAAGGATATTTACAATTAAAAACTCTACTTGATATTCTCTAACTGTTTTTTTTCCTCATCATATCAATATTGAAGTTAGATAAATGCATTGGAGAGAGTTTTTTTAATTTTCAATATAGATCCTATGTGGCACTCAATTTTCTCCAAATGCATAATAGTATTGGAGATGCTCTAACACTGAACCTACATGAGATTTAATTAATTACACTAAAAATTAAAGTTTGCATAAACTCACTCTAAACTCCACAGGTATTAAGTTTGACCGTTAAAAGAGTAGGCTTGAACATTCTCTGTTGGTTCGCAATCCATAATGGATCTACCATGGATCTCTCGCTTCTTCTTTTACTTTTTTTTATTAACAGTCAATCCTATATTTTAACGATGAAACTTAATATTAGGGGAGTTCAGTGTGAGTTTCTACAAACTTTAATTGCGAGTGTAATTTAACAAATTTCTTGTAAGTGCAGTTTTATTTATTCTATTTTTTTATTATAAATTTAGATAAAGATTCCAAGAATAAATTGTCATGAATTGAGAGGAAGTTGAAGTTGGGAATCCTCAAAGAATACTATGGTGAATATCAGTATTATTATATATAAATGTTCTCTTTAGGTAGATTGGTTGGGTTTCAGAAATCATATCATTTTACAACAATTCAGATTCCACAACAGCTATTATATAATATTCCAGTGGAAGAATGGATAATGGAGGAACAAAACAAATTTCGGTTCAGGCCACCTAACACTTTATCTAATTATAATCAAATATTTAAATATTTTTAATATATATATATATATATATATATATATATATATATATTCTATTACTCAATCATGAATTACTTTAACTATGAATCATCTATTTTTTAAATTTTTAATGTTCGACAATCGTAGCTGAATTTGAATAAGAGATCAAAAATATATATAGCTTAAAAGTTTCATAATCTATCTAGTCATATTGAAAAGAATCCTTAAATTATATATATATATATATATATATATAGAGAGAGAGAGAGAGAGAGAGTAAATAAGAGCTAGACTCTATGAGGTTTACTCATCTACAGACGGAATCAACTTTTAAGTATATTGACAAAAATCTTCCCTGTCTTTAGTTAAATTTCATCCAATTTAACAATTGACCATGCTTGAATTTTTTTTATTTAATAAATATTAGTAATTATATATATTATTTGGAAGTATTTTGATTTTTTAACAGTCGAACATGGTCAATCGTTAAATTTGATAGAATTTAGAATTTAACTAAAGGCAACGTAGATTTTTGTCAATAAATCTAAAAATTAATTCTGTTTGTAGTTGAGAAATAAATTCAAGATGGATCATATTAAATTATGTGTGCAAAAAACTGAGTGGCCAACTGAGAAAAATACTTCAAACATATATTAATTTATATGTAATTAATAAAATATAGTAATTAAGAGAACTTTAAACAGGATTTAGTTAGTATGGTGACTGACTGTTCCCATTAAGTGTAACATTGGGATCCTATGCTTACAAGTAAGTAATTAATTTAATTATGTGGAGAATCGACGTTACATAATGGAGTATGATCTCACCTTGCAGATTAATTAATATTAATTGTTTCATGTGGCTTATAAATTAATAAGATAAACAATTTTGTCGATTTAATTATCTCAATCAAGTAACTATTAGATTAGGGTTCTAGTCCTCAGTTTTTTTTGAGTTATTACTTTTTTTTTATGAATATTTAATGTTTTGGTTTTCGTACTTTTTAATTTTTTTAAATTTATTTAAATTAATTATTTCGTTAGTTAATAGTTAATTAATTTTGATAATATTAATTTAAAAAAAATTATAATTTCAACAGTAGACTCATACCTATTAATTAATATTATTTAACCGTCAATATTGATTTTTCATGGGAGTCAAAACATTAACATTAATTAAAAAGTAATAATTAAATTATAATTAAGTAGGTGAAAAGTTGAAGCTAATAGATATTACATCAAATATTATCTTAAAAAAAAAAAAGTTATATCAAATACAGATACCGATACTAAATGGAGAATAAATATTTCTAAAACCTAAGCCTACAGGCTCAAAAAAGATGGTATAAAATTTTTTAACGATAAAATGTGGATATTGTCATCTACTTTTTTTTTTTTTTGTTAAATTCTTTTTGATTGACTTATGTAAGTAAAAATAAAATAAAAAGTATTACAAAATTCCTAGTCACACTCAATAAAGTCAATGTCTTTGAACCCGTATCAAACAACTTATTGATATTGGTATCAATATTATACTTCCGAACTTATTGAAATATTGAGAATAATATCGGTACAGTAAGATATTACGTAAAAGTTGTTAGGAATTATCTCTAATTTCTCTTGTAAAGAATAAAACCGTATATATAAATACACATTAAAAATAAAGTACACATAAAAAAAGTAAGAATAATTAAGATAATAATTATATGTGGTTCGAAAACTTTCCTATATCTAAAGAGTGCATCTGCACTCAATCTATTAGGAAAAAACTGATTACAAAGATACTTGAAAAACTCTCACACCGTTTTTCTCTCTGTATATACCTTTCACTAATCTTTCTCTTCTCTCACTAGTGTTTTTCCTTTTTTCTCACTCTATTTTTGCCACCAAATAAAAGCCTAACATTACATGAGTATTTATATGAAAAAACTAGAACAAAACCGATCTAGGAAAGACTTTCTAAACTGGTCAGGTTTCAGACTCAAAACAGAAGTCTGATTGAAATAGAAAACTCGGGTTTGCGCGACCTGCCCGACCTCAGGGTCGCACGGCTCTCTGCCACGAATTCGCACTCTGTTTTTAGGCTTCGGATGGATCTCTTCTTTCCATCGGTTCTTGAATCACCTCAATTAGACACCATTTTCACTACTTCCGCATCAGTGAAACATGACTTGATCACTTTAGTTCCGCGGACCTACTTGCAATTCTTGGTTCGATTCGTTGTGGCTATGTGCGAAGCGGAATTTTTCTGATTCAAGTTTCATAACCCAACAATCTACCACTTAAAATTTGAAGCATGAGAAACCATCCTCCTCCGATGATCAACGGACACAACGCACCCAAATAACATGTCTTCAACCTCAAAGACCCATTGAAGTGCCTCTCAGCTCTAGTTCATCTATTGCAACTGGCTTGGTTAATGAGCGTTCGCGAGTAACAACCATGTGTCTCTTGCCCGCAGTTCTTGATCGTGATTTTCCTTCACTACAAGCTCCCACTAGCTCACATCACTCCCCTAACCTGCCTCATCATAACATCCGGGTTCTTTACCTGATCCACGGCTCTCTGCTCGTGCTGATCTCTGGAGGTAGGTCCATGACCTTTAGCATTACCTGATTGCGTAGTGTCCTGCTTACGCCGATCTCTGGTGGCTGATCCACAACCTTTGGCCCGCCCTGATCTTATAGTCCTCTACTTGTGAGATACCCTGGACTTGTTATATGTTCTTGATACTCTCTGCTCACACTGAACTCTAGTGGCTGATCCGTAACCTTTAATACTACATGATCTCGTAGCTCCCTGCTTATGCCGATCTTTGCTGACTGAATCATGACCTCTGACCCGTCCTGATCTCGCAATCTCTTGCTTAAAAGATACAATGGACTTGGTCTTCTGACCTATACTATCAACTTTATTGGTTGAACCTTCTCTCAGAGTTCTACTAGTTTGCTGAAAACTCACCACTTTATGTTTCCTTAAATTGCTAATCTGATGCAGATCGTTATCACCTGACTTCGAAGCTGCTTGCTTTCTATATGAAAGCACAACCTTTGGCCCCTTGACACTCTTGTATCCCGGCCTCTGAGTCCAGTCAACGAGCCGAGAGTTCGAAAGAGAGGATGAAGTGGGCTTTTGAATGTGGGTTGATGAAAGTTGCTATCGCCTCTTAACTCATTCATTCTTCTTCTTTCATATCTTGTGGCTTCTTACTACTCAGTGGCTCTCCCTCTGATCTCATGACTCCTGCTAAAATTGAAAACGCTAACTGTATCCTATGTTTGTAAACCCTTGGCTCAAATTGAGCTCTGACTGAACCTCAACTAGGGCTCTGATACTAGTTGTTAGGATCCCCCTAAGCTCTGATATCAATTGTTAAGAATTCAACCCTAATTCCTGTTGTAGCGGAAGCAATAAAATTGTATATGCAAACACACACTAAAGACAAAACACACATAAAAGAAAGCAATAATAATCAAATAAAAAATTTCACGTGGTTCAGAAACTTTTCTACATCCACGGAGCACACCTACACTAATCCACTATAAAAGAACTGATTACAAAAATACTTGAAAAACTTTCACACCATTTTTTTCTCTGTGTATATCCTTTGATAATCTTTCTCTTCACTTACAAATGTTTCTCCTTTTTGCTTACACTATTTTGCCACCATACAAAATCCTAACATTACATGGGTATTTATATGGAAAACCTAGGAAAAAAAAACTGACCTAGGAAAGACTTCCTAAATTGTTCAGATTTCAGACTCAATACAGAAGTCGGATCAAAACATGAAAACCAGATTCACACGACGTCGAGCCCCAGGTCGCACGGCTCTTTGCCATTGGTTCACACTTTTCAAGCTTGTAGGACCGGCCACTTTCGATGGCACGTAAGGGTTCGTCCGGCCTCCGTTTTTTGTACTGTTTACACCGTTGCCTTCGTCTAGATCTCTTCTTTCCATCGGTTATTGAATCACCTCAATCGGATACCGTTATCATACTTTCGTCTCAGTGAAACATGACTTGCTCACTTTAGTTCTACTAATCTGCTCGCGGTTCGTGGTTCGGATCGTTTTGTCTATATGCGAAGCGGAACTCTTATGATTCAAGCTTCACAACCCAACAAAAATTTTAAAAAATGATGAATATTTGCTTTTAAATTTGAATTTTTTCTAAAAATTTAAAATAAAATAAACAAACTAATTATGCATTAAATAAACTAGTTTTTGTTAATAAATTAACAACACTATAATAAATTACAATATAAATATAGTGTATATATAAATATAGTTTTTTAAAATTAATTATTTAATGGAATGATATTTTTTCTTTTACAAAATGTAATAAAGAAAATTTAATATTCCTTGAATAACTCAATCATACATTTATACATGACTTGGAATTTAATATCAAAATGAATTCATTGGTAGCTCAAAGACATAAGCTACATTTCTATCTTTTTCTTTTTCTTTTTCATTGGATTAAATATTAGTAATATTTTTCTTTTTCTTTTATTTTTTATAATTACTATATTAATAAGTGTCATTTAATAACAACCCTTGGAGGGATCCTTATATGAAGCTCTCTCTCTCTCTCTCTAATATATATATATATATATATATATATATATATATATATAGGGTTTGTGTGTTAAATTATCAGTCTGTTACAAGTTATCTATCTATCTATCTATCTATATATAGGGTTTGTGTGTTAAATTACCAGTCTGTTACAAGATAACAGGCTAGAAATTCCGTTTTGATCAAACAGAATTTCCTACCTCTACTATTTCCTTTTTTACCCATGATCATTTTGACATGCTTCAAGTCAGTTATCTGGTTTGAGTAGATGTTCTTCGGGTGTTTGATGAAATGCAAGAGCAGCTTGAGGAGTCTGCACTCTAGGTTTTTGATAAAATGACTTAGAGACTTCTGCTAGACCATTTGTAGGCTGAATATGAGTATTGTTAATGTAAAGGAGACTCCTATGTGCACCTTTGCTCAAGTCATGAAGTGCAGAAATGTTAACAATAATGCATACAGCAGTACTGTCACTTGTATTGTCCACAGTGATGATCACAATTGTAGAAGTGCAACACAAGTTATTGTCCCCATTTGCATAGCTTCTAAGAGTATTTCTAAGCAAGCCTTGCATGGTAACAAACATAGCAAGGTTGCTCAATCTCGGTGGAGTGTTGCATAAGCAACATCTAATGGAGAACTTGCTTCAGCTGATTAAGGAATTAGAAATGTATCACATGATTCCAAGTCTCAAGCTCTTGGTTGAGAGCTCTTTCATTTTTAACTAACTTGTAACTAACTGCCATATGGCATTGTTTGATAGGTCCAACTCAGCCTAGACGGTTATTATTGTCTTAAAGTTTGGTATATATTTGGTGATGTACTTGGTAGCTAAAGTTAATGAAATGTACATTTTTCTCCTGCCATTTTCTTCTTCTTAGATTCTCCAATCTTACATGGTATCAGAGCTCTAGGAGATCCAATAATGATAGCTTTAAGATCGAGTTCGAATGATAATACAGGTACTGATTCTTCTGTAATCAATCAGGTTCAAGCATTTTCCTTTCCATCACACCTGAACTTCAATTTACCTCTAAAACTCGATCAAGACAATTATGTTCTTTAGAAATCACAAGTCTTGCCTACCATAAAAGCATATGATCTAGAGGATTTTATTCTTTGAGAGTCTAGAAGTCCTACAAAATATGTTGAAACCAGAAATGAAGAGTCTAGTGAGGTTGTGGAAACTGTGAATATATAGTTTATTTAATGGAAGAAAACTAACCAGCTACTTGTGTGCTGGCTTCGATCAACACTAAGTACTATAATGATTGGTCAAGTTACACAGTGTGTAACATCATGTGAGATATGGTCTATGCTAGAGAAAATGTATTCACAGCATTCCCTAGCCAAAATCATGCAAATTTGGGCACAAATGCAAGTAACCAAAAAAGGTTTAATGACAATCACTGAGTATGTGTTGAAGTTGAGAACCTTGGCTGATGCTTTGGTAGTTTCTAGACAGCCAATAAATGATCGTGATCTGTTGTTGTGTGTATTGCAAGGCCTAAGTAATGAATAGGATGTTGTTATAGTAATTATAACAGCACTTCAAAACACTATCTCACTTCAAGATGCTTAGTTCTTATTGATGAGCTATGAAGCAAAGTTGGACCAACAGACTTATGCTACATCTCTTGCTCTTACAAATGCATCAGCTAGCTTTGTTCAAACTAGAAATGGTAGAGGACATCAACAGTATAATAGAGAAAGAAGAGGAAGAGGTAGGGGCAATGGAAGAGGCAAAGGAACAATTTGTCAACTATGTGGGAGGACTGACCACCACTCAGCAATTTACTATCAGTGTTTTGATCAGAATTTTCAAGGTAATAGACCAAATCAGAATCAAAATGGAGGATATCAGGGACAATCTCGAGGTAATAACTCAGGCAATGGTGCTCAAGGATAGTTTCAAGGTAATATTGGGCAGTATCAAGGCAATTATGGGCAATACCTGTAGTCCTCAAAAATCACTCGGGGACATGGGGCACTACAACCTGCAAAGACAGAACGCACGTGACCCGCAGGACGTCTGGGACACCGGGGTGGTGCCGGCCAAAGTCACTCCGACGGTCAAGTTAGCGAGTGCTAGTAAAAGTGTAATGTTTGTAAATGGAGATGAGTGAGAAATACTTCCTGCTATCTTTACAGTTGGGGTTTCTTTGATCAAAGGAGATGTAAGGTCGGAGGGTGATCGGAGAAAATGAGCAATGGCCGGAGGGTGTGGTTCTTTTTCTATAATATCCGGATCTTGGTTTTTCGGCCTCCCCTTCTCATGAGGGATTCTCTTCCTCTTTATAGGAGACTGATGCTTCTTCTTTTTGAGGGATCTCATCATTCTCTCTTCTCTGTCCTCCACCAAGAAAGCATCTGGGTGCTTCTTTTGATTGGGCTGCCATCAAGTGTCATTATGACTTTGTAGGACCTGTTTCAAAGTAGATCACAATTTGGTCTCCCTCGGAGCGACGGAGATGCTATGTCGTACGACATGTAGGTTTCTTGTCAATCTGGACCACGATTTGGGTGATGTAGCACGGTCGTACTACATAAGTGCTTCATGTCGTGCGACATAGTCTTCGGACTAGTACGTCGTCGTACTACATGAGTGCTTCATGTCGTGTAACAAGATCTTAGAACTAGTACGTCGTCGTACTACATGAGTGCTTCATGTCGTACGACAAGATCTTCGAACTAGTACGTCTATATGATGGTACTTCATGTCGTGCGACTTGATCTTCATGCTGAGCCACCGTCGTACTACATGAGAGTGTAGTCCCATTTTTAACTATGGGCTTTGTCTTTGGGCCACACTTTGGGCCAGACATATTTTGGCTACTACAGTTTGCCCCCAAACGCATTGGATCTAAAAGGCCAAGGGGTTTGCGTCGTACGACATGCAGACATAGATATGTATGGGTAAACTCCAAGGTTGGGTTGACATCGTCGCACGACTCTGTCTTTCTGATAGGGTGTACCAGTGTTGGTGAGTAGATGACAACGCGTAAGTTGTGTTTTTGTCGTACGACAATGTTACTTTAGAGAGGGAGTGTTTGGTCTCCAAATGACTCTTTGACGTCTGTGCCGAAATAAATGCCGTTTTTATGGGTGGAGCGCATGCATGGCAAATGATAGGTCATGGGAGTATGTGTCAAATGAGAAGTTGACACGTCAGCATAGGCATCTTTTTAGTTGCCGCCCTTTCCCTTTCTCTCTCATTTTCAATTTTTTGCTCTCTCTCTCTTTCTTGTTTTCTCTCTCAAAAACCAGTCGCCGTTTTTCGCCACTTTCGTGTTATTCCGGCGTCTTTGCTGCTCATTTTTGCCATTCCATATCTATTCCGACGAAGAATTTGCATACCTTCGCTATTTTGGTAAGTTTTCTTGGTTCCCCCGTTCTTTTGATTTTTTATTTGTGCTTTTTTCTGGGTTTTTCTTATGTTCTTCGAATAGTCTTTAAGAAAAACTTTTAAAAAAGTTTTTTTTTTTTTTTTTTTTTTTTAAAGTTTGTTAGATCGAAAATCTAGAGTTAGGTTTAGGCACAAATTGTTTGTAGAGTCTAGGTCGCACGACAGTAGCCAAGACGTATAGGTCGCACGACCTTCTTAACAGTCTTGGGAGCTGATATCAGGTCGTGCCAAGTCTTTGATCTAGGTTATAATACTAACCATTGGCTACTGTCGTTCGACTTGTAGGTCTGATGTCGAGTCGAGGAGATGAAAGTCCTCCCAGTACCTCTGGGCGTGGATACGACGATCCAATAGATCTGTCGTACGACTCATGGGGAGAGTCAGAGGCAGCGAGTGCTGAAGTAACCATTGCTTCCTCGTCGTACGACACCGTGACAGTTTCTCTTGCTGGTACATCGCGAGTGACGGACGACGTGGCAATGGGAGTGCCTTTAGTCGAACTGCCGGGCGACGCAGCAGGCCCGTGTCCAATGGGACCCAGTAGGCCGCTAGGGTTGCTTTTGAATAACCCGGCTAGCGTGTTGACTGAAGACGACGTCATGCGCCTTCGATTCACCTATGGTATTCCTGATGGTGTCGCGCTGAGGGCTCCCTATAAGGAGGAGAGGCCAGACTGGGACGTCCCAGGATGGACCTGTTTGTACGAGTTCCCATTCCAGCGGGTGGGATTCAGGCTGCCAGTAGTCGGACTACTGAGGAGGGTGCTAGATCACTTCGAGCTTGCCCCAGGGCAGCTGATGCCCAACAGCTGGAGGATCCTGCTGGCGCTGGATCTGTTGTGTACGAGAGAAGGGATAGTCTTCGAGCTCCCCGATCTTTTCTACTCGTATACCGTGCGGGAGCACGACACAGAGAAAGGGCGCTATAACTTAAACCTTCGACCTAACAGAACGCATTTGATCACGGAGCTAACCACAAATGATAGGTTGTGGAAGGACAGGTATTTCTTCGCGAGGGGCCTGCTTGTTGATTGGCCTCTCGGGGAAACCGTTGTCCGTGCGACTTGGTCTAAGGCTGGTGAGTCTTTATGTTAGTAGCGTCGTGCGACTGTCTTTGCAATTTTTTCTTACTAACTCCTTTTGTGTTTGTTTTGTAGTGAACACAGGAGCGCCTCAATCAATAGTTGGGTTGACGTGTGTGACGCGTACGGAAAAGGTTCTGTCGTACGACGTCAAGGAGAGGAGTTGGAGGAGTATACTATCGGAGGAGAACTTGCGGCCGAGTCATCTCTGGAAATTTAGCATTATAAACGAGCCAGGTACTCCCTACCCTGCCTTCAAAAATTTAGTGGAGTTTGTCAGGGTCAGGCATTGTGTCGAGCGACTGTACGGCACTCGATTCCTGACTCCCATTTTATACGTCGAGCGACGCTTTGCAGTTGACATTATGGCTGGAGAGATCGCTGCACCTGCTGCTGATGACGCAATGAAGAGGCTGAGGGAGAAGAGAAAGGGCAAGAAGAAAGCTGAGTCGAGCGATCAAGCGGCCTCCACTCCTCCACCTCCTCCTTCTAGTCGTACCAAGACCTCCCAAGATGTTTCTTCTGCTGGGAAGAAAAGAAGAAGGGAGGATTCGGCATCTGGTGTCGACGCTTCGGTCGACCTAGTCTTCCCACAGGATGCTTCTGCATACTCCAATGTGGGGTCGATCCTTCCACAAGTCGAGCGGCTGCTGCTGCCTGAGGACAAGAGTCGCCTAAGGGAGATGGGTCTTTCCCAAGCTGCTGACTGGGGACTTGGTCACCTCTTCCAGGTATGGTCGTGCGACATATTCATTTGTATATTTTGTTTTAACTGCGTTATAATTTGTTTTGACTTGTGTTTTTATTTTGTGTAGGCTCTTCAGTCGCACGTCCATTTGAAGGAGGAGCTGGGCGTCGCCCTTAAGAAGGTGAGGGACCTTAAGGTGAGCAACCAGGGCTTGAAGGCTGACAATGACATGCTAAAGGCTTCGAATGTTGAAGCCAAGAAGACTGCTCTTGAGGCCTCCAGTCGGGCGGTGGAGGCCACTTTGGAATTAAATAAGTTGAAGTCGCGTGTTGACTTGCTGGAGGCCAAGCTGAAGGCTAAAGAGGCAGATTATGACTCCCTGTACGACAAGGCAGAGGATAACGTCCTCAATGCAGTCATCAAGACTCGTGCAGATTTGATGAGGGAGTACAGGGACGGTCGTGCGATCGAGTGGAAGGTTAACAGCTGGATTGCCGACCACGAGGAGCTGTCGCGCTATAATGAGGATGAAGCGGATGATAAGCCTGTCGAAGAGCCTGTTCCTCCTCCTCCAGAAGGTTCGGCCATCGTAGCCTTGGCTGCCCAGCCGACTGGAGAGCACGATGACCTTGCCCCATAAGGGGTTGTAAAAATTTGTTGAACGTATTTATTTATTTTTAGTTTTGTATGCTCTGTTTAAACAACAATTTTAATATATGAAGTATGTTAATTTTTCCTTGATGTCGTATGCTTTTTATGATAGTAATTTCTTTTTCTGATTGCGTGATCTGTTGGAGATGGAGAATCCATGACCTTGAATGCGGGTCGTGTGACCGTGTGGAGATGGCGACCATGAATGCAGGTCGTGGTTCATGACCTTGAGTGCGGGTCATGTGACCGTGTGGAGATGACGACCATGAATGCAGGTCGCGGTCCATGACCTTGAGTGCGGGTCATGTGACCGTGTGGAGATGGCGACCATGAATGCAGGTCGCGGTCCATGACCTTGAGTGCGGGTCATGTGACCGTGTGGAGATGGCGACCATGAATGCAGGTCGCGGTCCATGACCTTGAGTGCGGATCATGTGACCGTGTGGAGATGGCGACCATGAATGCAGGTCGCGGTCCATGACCTTGAGTGCGGATCATGTGACCGTGTGGAGATGGCGACCATGAATGCAGGTCGCGGTCCATGACCTTGAGTGCGGGTCATGTGACCGTGTGGAGATGGCGACCATGAATGCAGGTCGTGGTCCATGACCTTGAGTGCGGGTCATGTTCGAGATTTGTCGTAGATTCTGTTGTTTGTGATATTGAATTGCCCCAGTTGGAGTGTGTAACTGCTCAATTGCACACTGCAACTTGTGATGTAGTTCAAGATAGACTGTGCAATGCTGACCTGCGTAAAAAATAAATATTGTAGAGTGATAAAATTCGAAATATATAGATAGATATATATATATATATTTCTAAAACTGATATTGTTTTAGATGGCACGCGTTCCAGCTGTTGCCGATCTCCATGCCATCTGTACATCGTAGTTTATAGGCTCCATTTCCAAATACATTGGTGATTTGATATGGTCCCTCCCACGTAGGACCGAATTTGCCTGCTCCTTTTTCCTTTGTGTTTTGGAAGACGCGGCGAAGAACCCAATCTCCAATATGGAATGACTTGAGACGAACACTTCTGTTATAATGGCGGGCGACTCGTTGTTGGTATACGGCCAACCTGATTGCGGCCTTGTCGCGGCGCTCGTCGATTGTGTCGAGTTCACCCAGTAATTCTCTGTCGTTTGCTTCTTCTGTTGCGTGTCGTATCCTATAAGAAGGGTAGTCAGCTTCTGTTGCTATGACGGCTTCTGAGCCGTAAGATAGAGAGAATGGTGTTTCTCCTGTTGACGTCCTGACCGTCGTACGGTAAGACCACAGCACACCCGGTAGCTCATCGGCCCACTTCCCTTTGCATTGGTCGAGTCGCTTCTTGAGGGTGGACATGATTGTCTTGTTAGTGGATTCTGCTTGTCCGTTAGCTTGAGGGTATCTTGGGCTTGAATAGCTTAGTTTGATGCTCCACTTGTCGCAAAAGTCTTGGAAATCATATGAAATAAATTGTGAGCCATTGTCGGTGACTATTTCCTGTGGAACTCCGTAGCGGCATATGACATTCTTCCAAATGAAGCTTTTTACCTCGGCGTCTTTGATTCTTACATATGATTCGGCTTCGACCCACTTTGTGAAGTAGTCGGTTACGGCTAGCATGTAGACTTTTCCTCCGGTAGCGGCGGGCAATTTCCCTACTATGTCCATGCCCCACTTCATGAAGGGCCATGGTGCTGAGATGGGGTGGAGTCTTTCCGGGTGTTGATGTGAAACGTGGGCGAAGCGCTGACAGGGGTCGCACCTTTTGACGAGGTCGTGCGACTCGGATCGCATGGTAGGCCAGTAATACCCGGCCGTGATTGCTCTATTGGCTAGGCTTCTCCCGGCCGAGTGATTTCCACATTGTCCCTCGTGTAAGTCCTTGAGTACTTGCCGAGCTTCGACTGGGTCGACACATTTGAGGTAGGGCCCGGAGTAGGATCGCTTGTAAAGTTGACCTTCTATTATAGAAAATCGGGCGGCTTTGATTTTAATTCTTCGAGCTTCTACCTTGTCAGATGGGAGGGTGTCGTCCCTCAAATAGTCGTGGATCGGGGTAATCCAAGTGGGCTTGTCCGAAATTGGTTTGATTTCCAGCTTTGTTGGCTTCCATACGGCTGGCCATTGGACGAACACCATTGGAATAGTTCGTTCAATTGTGGTAGCTAGTGCGGACCCAAGATTGGCCAGTGCGTCAGCATGCGCGTTGTCGGATCTGGGTATTTGCTCGATGTCGAATGACTTGAATGAAGCTTGTAACTCTTTTACCAAGGTCAAGTAGGCCGACATTTTTAAATCCTTGGCTTGATAGGACCCTTGCAATTGTCTCACAATTAATTGGGAGTCACTGCGTACCTTGATTCGTTCGACGTGTAAGTCCTTTGCCAAGGTGAGCCCGGCTATGAGGGCTTCGTACTCGGCTTCGTTGTTGGTGGTCTTGAATCCACATCTGATGGACCTCTCGATGACGTGCTCCGTAGGGGAGGTAAGTACTATTCCCAGCCCGCTGCCTCTAGCGTTACTTGATCCATCAACTGCTAAACTCCACTCCTCCCTTGGCGTGTCGCACGACATAGTGCAAAGTTCTTCCTCCGCTCGTTGTAGAATCCCTGGTGTGAAGTCTGCTATGAAATCCGCCAGTACTTGCGACTTGATCGCCGTGCGAGGTTGGTAGTTGATGTCGTACTCGCTCAGCTCTACGGCCCATTTCACTAGACGGCCGGATAGTTCAGGTTTATGTAGGACACTCTTCAAGGGGAAGGCAGTGAGTACACTAATAGTGTGGCATTGGAAGTACGGCCGTAATTTCCTTGCGGCCGTGACTAGTGCGAGGGCTAATTTTTCGAGTTGGGCGTACCTTGTCTCTGCATCGAGTAGAGTCTTGCTGATGTAGTATACGGGGAGTTGTTTGTCATCCTCCTCCCTTATCAATACAGCGCTAATGGCCGTTTCGGATACAGCGAGGTAGAGCAGGAGGGTTTCGCCTTCCTTGGGTTTGGACAGTAAAGGCGGGCTTGCTAGATATCTTTTTATATTTTGGAAGGCGTCCTCGCTTGTTTGATTCCAATCAAATGACTTGCTCTTTCTTAGAGCATCGAAGAAAGGCTTACATTTTTCAGACGACTTTGAAATGAATCGGTTGAGGGCCGCGAGCCGTCCAGTTAGCTTTTGTACGTCCTTGATGCTTTTGGGAGACCTTAGATCCATGACGGACTGGAGCTGATCTGGGTTGGCCTCTACGCCTCTCTTGGTTACTAAATAGCCAAGGAACTTCCCCGAGGAAACGCCGAAGGAGCATTTGGTTGGATTAAGCTTCATCCCATACTCGTCGATGATGTCGAACGACTGCCGGAGGTGATCGAGGTGTTGGTCTGCTACTAATGACTTTACTAGCATGTCGTCGATATAGACCTCCATAGTCTGTCCAAGCATGGTTGCGAACATTTTGTTGACTAATCTTTGGTAGGTTGCCCCAGTGTTCTTGAGACCGAATGGCATTACTTTGTAGCAAAAGATGCCGCGCTCCGTGATGAAAGAAGTCTTCTCTTGGTCATCTGGATGCATAAGGATTTGGTTGTAACCGGAGAATGCATCCATGAAGCTCAATAGTTCGTGGCCTGCCGTAGCGTCTACCATCATGTCGATGTGTGGGAGAGGGAAGGAATCCTTTGGACAAGCTTTGTTGAGGTCTGTGAAGTCGATGCAAACTCGCCACTTCCCATTCTTTTTCTTCACTACCACTACATTTGCGAGCCAGTCTGGGTAACTTACTTCTCTCACCGAGCCAATGTCGATTAGCTTTTGGATTTCTTCATTTATAACCTTGTTGCGCTCGGGCGCGAACTTCCTCCTTTTTTGCTTCACAGGTGGATGATCCGGGTCGACTTGCAACTTATGCACTAGGACTTCTGGGCTAATTCCGATCATGTCTGCGTGCGACCATGCAAAGCTGTCGTGCCGCGCCGTCAAGAAGCTGAGTAGTCTCGCTCGGATATTTTGTGGAAGGCGGGATCCGATACTAACTTTGTGGTCTGGAAAATTGGGATGTATGGATACTTCGTCGAGTTCTTCCATATCAGGTTCGTCTTTGTTGGTGGGGGTGCTCTCATTCTGTAATTGCTATAAGTCGGACGACCTGCTTTTAAGAGTGTTCTGGTAGCAGTCACGCGATATCTTTTGCTGCCCTCGGATCTCGTGAACTCCCCATCTGGTTGGGAAACGGATGACCTGATGATATGTTGAGGGCACTGCCCTCATCTCATGAATCCATGGGCGACCCATGATTATGTTGTAGGACGACGGACAGTCCAGGATGAGGAAACGTGTGTTTAAGTTGACACCTTCCGCGTATACTGGAAGGGTGATTTCTCCCAGAGTATTCTTGTGTTCCCCACTAAATCCTACAAGGATTGTAGAGCGACGTATGATGTTACACTCGTCAATATGCATCTCTTTCAATGCGTCGAGGAAGAGTACATTTGTCGAGCTTCCATTGTCCACTAGGATCCGTCTGATCAAACAATTGGCCACCGTCAGTGAGATGACTAGTGCGTCGTGGTGGGGATTGAATAAATCCATGTGCTCATCGCTGCTGAAACTGATTGGGTAGTTACACGTGGGATCCGCCGTACGAGTTCGTTGGACGTTCGTACGACCGGCCTGTCGTGAGTGGCGCTTTGCCTCCGAGTAGGTTACTCCATTCACTTCAGACCCGCCAGAGATGACGTTCACAGTTCTCTCGTGTTTGGGAGGTTCTGGTGGCGGTATTGAAGCAATGTCGCGCGACCCCTCTTTATTCATAAAAGTTTGCTTACCTTTATCAGTCAGGAATTCTTTAAGGTGGCCTTTCTTGAGTAGTTCGGCCACCTCCAATCGTAGCGCCACGCAATGCTCAGTTCGATGGCCGTGGTCTCCATGGAATTCGCACCATTTAGAGTTGTCTCTTTGATCCGGCGGGCTCATCATCTTGTCTGGCCAACGAACCGACCTACCCATTCCTTTCAGTATGGCAACTACCTCCGTTGGTCTGATGTTCAAGTTGTATTCTGGTGTTATGTTTTTTGGACGAACGAACGGCCTTGGTGGTCTGTCGTCGCGCCGGCGCTCGTACATCATACGGCTGTCCCTTCGGGGTACGGCTGGATATGGCCCGCTGCGTCGGGTGTTGATTCGTTGTTCGACCATCCTCTCCGACTTATCCTCCTTGTAGTTCGCTCTATTAGGTTTATGGTTTACTTCGTCTTCTTCCCATTTTATCTGTGCCCATGTCTTGGCGAGGACGTCTTCCATGGTTTTACAAGGGTATTTGGTGAGCTCTTTGTACAGATCGGAATCATAGAGTAGACCCTTGCGGAAGGCTGATATGGCTGTCGCCTGGTTACAATGAGGGATGGATACTTTTTCATGGTTGAACCGGCCCACAAAATCTCGTAGGCGTTCACCCCTCCTTTGGCTGATTGTATAGAGGTCGTCGGATTGCTTTTCTAGCTTCCGGCTACTAGCGAACTGCTCTACGAAGGTGTCAGTGAGTTGAGCAAAAGAGTTGATGGAAACATTGGGGAGGTTGATGTACCATTGTAGGGCAGGTCCCACGAGGCTCGAACCGAAACCTTTGCACATGCAAGCTTCCCTAAGGTCACGAGGGATGGCGGCCGTGAACATTCGTTGTCGATACTGCGCAATGTGTTCGTCGGGGTCGGTCGTACCGTCGTACTGCTTCATACCTGGAAAGTTGAACTTCCTTGGCATCTCCACCAATGTTATTGTGTCGACGAAGGGGGAGTCGGCAAAACTATTGGCTGCACTTTTCTTTATAGGAGTGGGCATTCCCGGAATGCGTTGGATGAGTGCTTCCATCTCTGTGAACCTTTGTGCCAAGTCCCGGTTGGCCAAGGTCGGTTCGGCGCTCACTCGGTTTGGGTCTGGCGGCGCTGAATGCGAAGGGCCGAATGACGTTCCTTGTAACGGGATGGTTGGTTGGGTTGAGCCGACGTTGCCGTTGGGAGTGGATATAGGTGGCACTCCTTGTGTAGCTCTTGCCATATCGTCTGATCGATGTCCTCCCATCCCATTTGGTATATTCTCTGCCGTATGTCGTGCGACGATATGGGGTCCACTCGTAACTTGAATGTTGGGCTCTGACCCTACGTGGGTTGGATCGAGGTTTCGAGCGGTAGTACCATGTTCGTCCGGGCGGACGGGCGCGTAATAAGTAGCGTGAGCGGCTTGCTCGAATGGCAAGGGTTGGGATGTCGAAGTGTCTCCAAATGGTCGTACGGCAGTGAGCGAACTGATCCTATTTTGCAATTCTTGGTTCTCCGCCAACACTCGTTGATTCTCTTGTTCGAGTGCTTGGAGACTTTGGGTATTCTCTTGCATCTGGGATATGAGGAGTTGTACCCTAACCTCCATCGCGTCGTGATGAAAATCGTCAGATGACATAGTCGGGGTTGCCGCGTTCTACCTTTGCTTGCTTAGAGATTGTCGTGCCCCACGGTGGGCGCCAAATTGTAGTCCTCAAAAATCACTCGGGGACATGGGGCACTACAACCTGCAAAGACAGAACGCACGTGACCCGCAGGACGTCTGGGACACCGGGGTGGTGCCGGCCAAAGTCACTCCGACGGTCAAGTTAGCGAGTGCTAGTAAAAGTGTAATGTTTGTAAATGGAGATGAGTGAGAAATACTTCCTGCTATCTTTACAGTTGGGGTTTCTTTGATCAAAGGAGATGTAAGGTCGGAGGGTGATCGGAGAAAATGAGCAATGGCCGGAGGGTGTGGTTCTTTTTCTATAATATCCGGATCTTGGTTTTTCGGCCTCCCCTTCTCATGAGGGATTCTCTTCCTCTTTATAGGAGACTGATGCTTCTTCTTTTTGAGGGATCTCATCATTCTCTCTTCTCTGTCCTCCACCAAGAAAGCATCTGGGTGCTTCTTTTGATTGGGCTGCCATCAAGTGTCATTATGACTTTGTAGGACATGTTTCAAAGTAGATCACAATTTGGTCTCCCTCGGAGCGACGGAGATGCTATGTCGTACGACATGTAGGTTTCTTGTCAATCTGGACCACGATTTGGGTGATGTAGCACGGTCGTACTACATAAGTGCTTCATGTCGTGCGACATAGTCTTCGGACTAGTACGTCGTCGTACTACATGAGTGCTTCATGTCGTGTAACAAGATCTTAGAACTAGTACGTCGTCGTACTACATGAGTGCTTCATGTCGTACGACAAGATCTTCGAACTAGTACGTCTATATGATGGTACTTCATGTCGTGCGACTTGATCTTCATGCTGAGCCACCGTCGTACTACATGAGAGTGTAGTCCCATTTTTAGCTATGGGCTTTGTCTTTGGGCCACACTTTGGGCCAGACATATTTTGGCTACTACAATACCAAGGCAATATGACTCATAATGTTGAAGGATTTTAGGGCAATATCTCTCATACAAACTCAACACTTATAGCTATACCTTCTACTGTGGTTGATCCAGCTTGGTATATTGATAGTGGTGCCACTAACCACATCACAGTCGACCTCAACAACTTGTCCATGAAGAGTGAGTATAGAGGTAATGAAATACTTGCTGTTGGCAATGGTAATCTCCTCCCTATTTCACATTTTGGTTGCTCAATTATATCTTTACATGCATCATCTTCAAGACCTCTTTATCTCCACAACATTCTACATGTGCCCAATATAACAAAAACTTGCTTAGTATCTCATAATTTAGCAAAGATAATCATGCAATAGTTGAGTTTAATGCTAATTTTTTTGTCATCAAGGATCATAATTTGAAAAAAAATCATGCTTCAAGGAGCTCAAAAAGATGGGTTGTACTAACTTGATATGCCACTTCAATCTCTAAACTCCAAGTCTGCTCATAATTCTAAGTCCAAGTCCAATTATGTTGTATGTTTTTTATTTATTTATGTTGTGCTAATCCTACTGTTACAAATCAATGCTCTTCAATTGATTCTTGTAAACCTTTCAATTACGCTACATCTTGTAATGACTCCTTGTTGTGTACAAATGTTGCTAATAAAATTGCTGCAGCTACTTTACATAATGAAGCTTGCTTTCCTATCCAATTTGTGCTAATGTTTCTGCAAAAACTGATGTTGATTTTTGACATATAAAACTAGGACATCCTTCTTCTCATGTTTTGTCTTAAGTTATAAAATCAATCAAACATTTTTCATCCAAACACACAGCTATAGCTTTCTGTGATGCTTGCCAATGTGGCAAAGCTCATCAGCTACCCTTTCCATACTCATCTACCAAAACATATACTCCCTTAGACATTGTTCATTCTGATGTATGGGGACCAGCCACTATATTATCCTCATATGGCTTCATTCATTTCATAGATAATATCACTAGGTTTACATGGATCTATCCACTCAAAGAAAAATCTCAAGTATAGGATGATTATCTTTTGTTCAAAGCATCAGCTGAGTTGTTATTCAATACCAAACTTAAGTGCTTGCAAAGTGATCAAGGATGTGAATTCAAAATTCTTCACACTCTCTGCCATAGTCTAGGAGTTTCCTTTAGATACTCTTGTCCTCATACACACTAACAAAATGGCTTAGCTGAGAGAAAACATAGACATATTATTGAACTTGGCCTCACTTTCCTTTCTCAAGCTAGTTTACCTTTGCAATTTTGGTGGGAAGCATTCACCACTACTGTTCATTTGATCAACATACTACTTATACCTTTGCTTTCCAACAAATCCCCATTTGAACTTGTCATAAGTTTTCTTTTCACTCATCCAAATGCATTTTTATTAGTTATTGCTCTCAAGAAAAAGGTTACAGATGTTTGCATCCATTTGGTTGTATGCATACTTCTAGGAATATTACATTTAATGAGAGTGAATTTCCTTACTTGTTCATATTCTCAGGTCCATCTTTCTGCTGCAATTGTTCATGACAGTCCAAGTCTTCCAGTTGCTATTTTGAGTCCTAAGTCTTGTGCTTACAAAAGTCAGCAGTCTAAACTTGATTATGTTGTTGGATTATCACATCATGCGCATTCACATACTGATTCTCATGCTAATACACATACTGCTGTTGCTGAATCTGATCCCACCTCCTTACTTGCTGTATCCTTTTCCATTGAGCTTCCTACTACAAATCCCTTGACTCCTACCCATTCTACACATACTATGCAAACTAGACTTAAAGAGTGGTATTGTTAAACCTCGATTGTTTACCTTAGAAACTACCACCCCTTCCTTAGAACTTGCCAATGTCACAGTAGCGTTGCAGAACTCTAGTTGGAAATAGGCCATGCTAGACGAATATACTGCTCTTATGAAAAATAATACTTGGTCTTTGGTACCTTGTAGGTAATAAATGGGTTTTTCGTGTGAAGTATAATGTTGATGGAAGTGTGGCTAGATATAAAGCTAGGCTTATTGCCAAAGGCTTTCACCGAAATGAGGGTCTTAATTACTTTGAAATCTTTAGCACAGTTGTGAAATTAGCCATCATAAGGGTTGTTTTAAGTCTTGTTGTGTCATTGAATTGGCCTATTGAACAACTTGACATTAATAATACATTTTAAAATGGCATTCTCCAAGAAACAGTCTATATAGCACAGCTCGAAGGTTTTGTGCATCTTCAAAAGTCCTTTATGATGTATAAACTTTATAAATTTTTGTATGGTTTGAAGCAAGCTCTACGGGCTTGGTATGACAAACTCAAGGCTGCATTGATGAAGTGGAGTTTTGCAAATTCAAAGGCTGATAGTTCTCTCTTCATCCTACATCATCAAAAAGCAATCCTCCTAGTTCTTGTCTATGTTGATGCCATTCTAGTGACTGGTTCAAGTGCAGCTCTTATTACTCAGGTTATTTCTTATCTCAGTTCTACATTTGCTTTGAAGACTTTAGGGGCTATGAGTTACTTTCTTTGATTTGAAATTTTTAGAACTGCTCAAGGACAACACATCTTTCAATCCAAGTATGCTTCTGATTTACTTCAGAAATCTAATTTGCTTCAGTAAAATGCTTGTCCTACTCCTATGGTTTTTGGTTCGAAATTGACTCAAGATGCAGGTTAAATATTCTCTAATCCTTCCATGTATAGAAGTGTGATTGGGAGGCTGCAGTACCCAACCATTTCTAAGCTAGATATTTCCTATGCTGTCAATAAACTAAGCCAGTATTTAGCAGCCCCTATTACTGCTTACTGGCTTGCTTGTAAAAGAATCTTGAGATATGTTAAGGGAACTATCAATCATGGGTTGTTTTTCACACCTTTCCAGCAGCCTCTCACTTTGACAGGGTATTTCGATGCTGACTGAGGCAACTGCTTGGATGATAGAAAATCTACCTCAGGTGTTTGTCTCTTTTTGGGCAATAATTTGGTCACATGGAGTGCTAAAAAACAGAAAGTTGTTGCAAAGTCAAGCTGTAAGGCTGAGTATGGGGCCCTTGCACAAGCTGCAACAGAGGTGCTTTGGTAATTGAAGTTACAGCTGTCCAGTCCTCATGTGATTTGGTGTGATAATTCTGGTGCCATGTCATTGTTTCACAACCCTGTCTTTCACTCAAGAACAAGCATATTGAGCTTGATTTGCACTTCATTCGGGACAAAATAGCTGCTGGAGTGTTGGCTGTTCAATATGTTCCATCCACCCATCAATTGGCTGATATCTTTACTAACCCTCTTCCCAATGCTGCCTTTGACTTCATTCGAGACATACTTGTCTTGGACAAATCCAAGCTAAGTTTGAGGGGGGATGTAAAGTTGACTCTTATGTGCACCTTTGCTCAAGTCATGAAGTACAGAAATGTTAACAGTAATGCACACAGTAGTACTGTCACTTGTATTCTCCACAATGATGATCACAATTGTAGAAGTGCAACACAAGCTATGGTCCCCAGTTGTATAGCTTCTAAGAGTATTTCTAAGCAAGCCTTGCATGGTAACAAACATAACAAGGTTGCTCAATCTTGATGGAGTGTTGCACAAGCAACACTGATGGAGAACTTGCTTCAACTGATAAAGGAATTAGAAATGTATCACATGATTCCAGGTCTCAAGCTCTTGGTTGAGAGCTCTTTCATTTTTAACTAACTTGTAACTAACTGACAGATGACATTGTTTGATAGGTCCAACTCAGCCTAGACAGTTATTATTGTCTCAAAGTTTGGAATATATTTGGTGTTGTGCTTGATAGCTAAAGTTAATGAAATACACATTTTTCTCCTGCTATTTTCTTCTTCTTAGATTCTCCAATCTTCACATAAATAACTAGATATTTACGGAAGAAGTTGCTTTCAAGGTCTACTTTAGGATAGACGTTGATGAGATAATCCATTAATAATATTATTGAGATCTCATTTCACACCTTCGTTGATCTTCATACTATATATGTGGGCATCTTATATATACAGAGAAATTAGAATCAATGAAGGAGACAAATGGAGTTGGGACATCTACAGGGATATGATGAGGCAATGGTTGTGGATCGACTATAGTCTATATAAAATCTGTATATGTGGTAAAAAGTTGACAAACGTGTACAAATGCAGCTCTGTATGGCCAGATAATGAGATTCCAATTAATATTCTTTCTAATTTAAACAGAAAAAAAAAAAAAATAGAATCAGAAGCATACAATTAGTTGGCCACTTCATATATGCTCCGTTGCATGTAACTATGATCAGATTCACTTATTAGTTAATATTGTTTTGATATGCAAAAGTACAGATACCTTGGTACTGTAATGATCGAATATTTATCACCTTTTAATTATTCCTTTGCTATATAGACATCATGCCTGCACAGATTCCATTCAGATTTGGAATATTGATCCATGTCTTGCTCTTCTTTTTTTTAATGAAAAATTTGGATAATTAACGAGTTAATTAAATAATATAAATTACATAATATAAATTACGGATCAAAATTTTCTGTTGATTTTAAATAATCTTGTGAGTTGTGACATGTGATTATTATAGGGAAAATTGCACAATCCCCCCGAATTTAGGTAATAGTGCACATAACGGTAACTTTTACTATAATTACACAAATATTTCCTAAAATCTATTAATTAACGGGTGGACTAATTATTAACTAACTGATTTAAGAGTATGGTTACTGAATCATTTTTCGATTTGGTCAAATCGCCGTTCGAATGAACATTTTTCGCTTTAGAGTTAGTCAAACTGCCCTTCAGATAGTTATTTAATAACTTTTAATGAAAAATAAAATAATAATTAAATAACTATCTGAAGGGTAGTTTGATTATTTTTCAATTTAGGGTCAGTCAAACGTCAAATTTAACCGTGGTCAATAAATTTTAGGGGATGTTTATATAATTATAGCAAAGGTTGTTGCTAAGTGCAATTTACCTAAATTTGGGAGAATTTTGTGCAATTTTTCCTTATTAATTATGTATATATTATTAAAATGTATTATTGCCTTTGTTATAAAGACATCGAATCGTATACTAACATCAGCTTAATTTTGTTTGATGATACTAATTAAAAAAAAAGTGTGATATAGTTAATAAAAAAAAGTATAAGAAATATAAAACTTTTACCTAACAATGTTAATATGCAGTGATACTGATCAAAAAGCAGCTGACAACAGCACTAAACAAACAGAAAGCTAAAGAATTTGAGAGAATAGTCAAGCGTTTGTGATAATCCTCAAAGAGACTCCATTGATGAACATTAAGCTTTTTAATAGAAACATCTTTGGAATTATACAGACTACATTCGAAGAATCAATAACTGAGAATCTTCCATTAGTTCTATGATCATCCTTCTGTCTTTGATTCTCACTTCCACAGTTACTAACTGGAAAGGCAAGCATGGTAGTGCAGCTCTTGAGCTCATTGTAGTTAGTAAACATGTGTGCCTCTGACTCAACTAAGCCGGAGCTGGACCTGGAGCTGATAGATGCTAAGGGGATTAATGCTGAGTTAGACACGTTATAGAAACTATAGCAAGATTGTTTTCATCTCTCAAAACATAATCAATAAATAAAAAACTTGTAAATAGAAAAATAGAGTATACTCATATAAATTACAATACATAATCTATGAAAAGAATAGTTAAATATCGCAATTGAGATTATCGCAGTCGTTGCGGTTATGGATTTAACATATGTCAATTTATTTATAAAATTATCAATGATTTGATTATTTAACACCCATAATTTTCATTTTATTACACAAAATAACATTAAAATTGATGAGTGATACAATATATAATATGACTGTATTTAGTATTTGCTCAATAAAAATTACTATATATATCAATAAACAATATATCTTATTTATCAAAAGAAAAATATATACGTATCTTAATTATAGTCACTATGAGCATAGCTTAGCATGGGCTAGACAGCGCCGCGCCGACCTATTCTGATTAAAAAAATAAATTATTAATAAAAATGTTGAAAATTATTTTGGTTCTCAATTTTTTTTTTAAATTATCACTTTTTGACCGATATTTAATATTTTAATTTACGTGGTCTCTAACTTTTCTTAAATCAATCAAATTAGTCCTTCTGACCAGATTTTTAACAGTCACATTGACCATTTTACCCTTAAAAAGATTAAATTTTTTTATAAATTTAAAAAATAAAAAAATAAAAAATAATTTAATAATTTATTTTTTTAATCTAAATAGTTTGTATTATGTGTAAAGACTAAAATTCCCCTAACATCATTAAAATTTACTAATTGTTAATTAATAAAAAGACTAAATTGATTGATTTCAGAAACATTAAGGACCATAGGAGGTAAAATATTAAATATCGGTCAAAAAATGAAAATTTAAAAAAAATTGAGGATCAAAATGATTTTTGCCCTAATAAGAACTAAAAAAAATAAAATAATAAAAAATCAATTTACATTGTATGTAGGATATGATGAAGAAATTAAAGTGATTTTACTTATCAGCAAGCACCCCAAGTATTGGGAGACAATATAAAATTGATTGAAGGAGAAAAGGAAAAGAAGATACGAAGAACTTTATAGTAAAATGGTGTCCCAATTGGATCTCACTATGGAATCATTTGGGATTTTATATATAGCTGCTAATTGTTTTAAGTTGCTTGTCCATCAAATCATGGTTAGAGAAATAATGGAAGCATCAGATGCAAAGAAATTAAGAATATTAATTGGTGCTTTAAGATTCTGATCAAGACTACATTCTCAACTTGGCCCAACTTCAATAGAAATTTTTATTGTGCATGCATGTCAAACACTAGCAGCTCCTAGTGGATTCTACATCATATGTCAACTATGTTGCCACACTAATATTCAGATGCTATGATATCTCCAAAACTTGTTGTTCAAGAAGACACATAATCCTTTGGTTATTATACAAAATAAATACCATGTTGATATATATACACACACCCAGAAATGATACATTGGGAGAATCTTTTGGGTTTTCCAATATTAATATATTGATTGTTTTGCTCCTTTATCTTCCAAAAGGAAAAAAGATCTCTGAGAGCATAAGTCGGACAAAAAGTGGTGTTTCCAATGGCGGATGGGTGAGTAACGCGTAAGAACCTGCCTTTAGGAGGGGAAGAACAGCTAGAAACTGCTACTAATACCCCGTAGGCTAAGGTAACACGAAATTTTGAGTCTCACGCGTGTCTACCATGCACTTCACCATAAGGCATACTATTTTAATGTGAATTTTTAGAAATAATTCATCGAATTAGTAGAATTTGTGCTTGTGGAAATTATTGATTAATCAAAGATGAAAAAGAAGACCCGCAATTTTGTGAACAATGCAGAGCTAAACATCTATTTGTGTTTGAGTTTAGAATATAATTTTGATTTAATTGGAAAGTAAACCTATTTTTTTCGAAACTCTTCGCAATCAAGACAACTATGATCATCAAAACCCTTTTTTATCACTTTGATCAATGCCATTCACAATAACGTTCAAATGTTAAAAAATCAAGACTGTATTGATGACTTTCTTGTTATTGTTGTACGTTGAAAATTCATTTATAAACATTTTTAAGTTAATGATAAAATCTAAAGTTTTTCTCTTTGTTGTAGATATTCATTGTGAGAGAAAAGTAAACCATTGATGAAAAATATATATATGAGAAAAGAGATTTTGGGATTCTTTCATTTTCATGCTCAGTACAAGTCCTTAAAATTTTATAATTAAGCTTACACAACATATGACAACAAAAAAACACAATAAAAGCCCCTATTTTATATAACAATAAATATATAAAAACAAAATGGGGATGAAATGGCAAAAAAGCCCATCCCTGTGAACATTTCCACTAAATTATTGAAGTTAATGTCATGGCTCTTGGTGGACTCTCATGGGGGGTATTTCTGGAACGCTAATGGCAACTGTTGAAAGCTTTTTAGCTTCTGCTTTTTGCACGTCAACTTCATTGGCTTCAATATCTTCGATAACTGTGTTGCCATTTACTTGATTACCCTTGATGGGATCTGGTATCTCCTTAGCAATATCATCCTCCTCCTTCTCTTTGTGTTTTCCCCACAACACTGAGTACAAGCCTATTACTATCAAAACTGAACCAAGTATACTGCACCCAAAAATAAAGTTAATCAATTACCAAAATACATACATACTTGGATATATACACAAAGAAGACGTTTCGGACTTATGTTAAAATTTGATTTTCAAAATTCAGTCGTTAGATGTATCTAACAGATCATGAAAAGTAAAAATCTGATCTAACGGTTAGATATATCTGGACCTAAAATTTTCAATAATTGAATCGTGTTAAATGTAGAAGTTATATATATATATATATATATATATATATATATATATGAGAATTTTACCCTCCAAGAAAAATCTTCTCAGCCAATATGAAAGAGCCCATGATGGCTACAACTATCATCATCAAGGGACTGAAGGCAGTAGCAAAGACTGGGCCCCTTTTCTTTATCACCAATCCTTGAACATAGTATGAAATGCTTGATGTCACAATTCCCTGTGTATTTCAAAAGTAGATAAAGTCATTTTCAAATTCAAGAGAGAGAGAGAGAGAGAGAGAGAGAGAGAGAGAGAGAGAGAGTATTACAGCATAAGCTGCAGCAAGGAGGTTCATGTCCCAGCCAATTCTCCAGACAGAAGCCTTGTGCTCCATCGCAAATGTCACGGCTATGGCTTGTAGAGTCCCCACAAAGCAAACTAGTGTTGTGAGAGACAACTGATGGTGCTTGTATGTCTCCAATGCTTTTGTCTGTTAAAAAACAAAGCCATATTAAATTCATGAAATTGATAAATACTTTTTCAAAAGACAAATCTTTTAGTGGTTTTGCATGAGTCACCTGTAGTACAAAGAGAGAGGCCCAGGCCAGTGTGGCAATGATAAGAAGAATGGAACCCAGGAACCACTCCTTATCAGGGTTGCCTGTTCCGGTGGTGTCAGTGATGTACGATTTGCGGGGATGAATGTTCTTTGTCCAGAACAATTCCACGATCGGCCCTTTGTACAAGGTCATCAACATCGCTCCGGCCACCGTCACCGCCGTCCCCACCACCTTTGCTTGACACCTTACTTTCTTCATATTTATCTTCTCCATCCTGTATACAAAAATCATCCTACTCAGTTTTTGAACATTATAAATAATTCATATTTAAATCACGAATTAAATTATATATATATATATGTACCGAAATATGACTGCCATGACAAAGGTCATGGCAGGAAGCATGTTGCTCATGGCACATGAGAAGGTTGGAGATGTAAATTTCAACCCAGCATAGTAGAAATTCTGATCAATCACCGGCCTAAAACACGCCATAAAATCACGTCAAACTTGAACGTAATCCTCTTTGATGTCCAAAAACTTGATATAATTAATAAAAAAATAAATAAACTGAACATTAATTAGTAACTTACCCAAGAAGGGCAAGTACAAAAATCTGCATGAAAACTGGGAATGTAATCTTGGGTTGAGCTTTTCTGAAAAAACAACAAACACACGAAACATCAAAACCATGCCTGGATTTTATTTATTTACTTATTTATTTAAATGAACCTCAACGTACGGAACGAACCTCTCGAGAAAAATAGCGAAAGGAGCAATGACCGCGGTGGCAATGGCGTGGCGGTAAACCACGAGAACGTAGTGGCTCATGCCACGGTTGAGAGAGACTTTGGTGATAATGTTCATGCCCGCGTAGCCAAACTGGAGAGAAATCATGGCGAAGTAGGGTTTAGAATTTTCTAGGAAGGAGCTGCAACATCTCAGCTTCTCCATTTTTGGAGGAGAGAAATTAAGGGCAAGAAATTAAGAGAGGAAGAACAGCGCCTGAAGAAGAATATTACAACTACTGGGCTGCTTGCTTCCTATTTGAAAAATGGTGGTACTTGACACCTATTTATATTGCTTTCCAGGCAACTGTGTTATTGTATCTTCAAATTATTATAAAGTTGATGAGGTAATAATAACTTGTAACACAGTCCACATAATCTATAATACTATAAAAAAAATAAAAAAAATAAAAAAAGTAATATTTTAATGTAGAGGAGATATATTATAATTTATGATAAAAAGTGTTATAAATACTGTTACGGTAAAATTTTTTACCGTAAATAATAATTATTGTAAAAATTATTTTAGAATTGAATATTCTTTGTAAAAGGCTTAAAATTTACGGTAAAAAATTTAAAATTTTTAATATTTATCACAGATTATATAAATATTATGGGTGCAAATAACCTAATTTTCAAATTTACTTTTCTGTGAATTCTTTTATACAAAAGTGTTTATATTTTATATAAAAATATAATTCTCACCTTATTAAAACTATTGATTTCTTTCTTAAAAAAAATAATAATTTTGATTTCTTGCACTCGCCCACTGTAGAATATTATTACATATTTATTTGTATATTTGTAATAGAAATTCGAGTCGAGAAGATTTTTTTTTTTTTTTTAATAATGAGAATTACAAATCTAAACTATTTATAAAAGCTGATCTCATCGTATTCCGACAAATATATAAGATTTTACAGATCCATTTAACTTAATAAAATAGATATGGAAAAATAAAGTGGAGAGAATTCCAAATTATCCATTTAGTAGAGAGTAGGGGGTGGAGGTGGGGTACACGTGGTGGATAGTGGTGGGGTATCTATCTAGTCATCACAACTAGATGATAATTGATTTAAGCTCAGCCGTTGTCATTGGCGTTTCAATTTTTGTTCATGACGTGATTATTTGTTTTAAGTAAACCACAGCCGTTGGATCAATCAACTTTTATAAAGGAGCCAAATATAATTTATCAGAAATTTAAATAAAAAATAGGTTATCAACCTTTTCGAATCTGATATATTTTAACATTTTTTTTTAGGAAATTATTGGTTCCTAATTTTGTTGACCTAACAAGCTAAAAGCACTTATTTAATAAACTGTGATCTAAAAACCGTTTGATAAATTTTTTGAGAGTAAATTATTAGAGAATTTAACCTACAGTTACAGATAAAAGTCAAAGTTAGTCCAACTCAACTTTAACTTTTAGCTTAATTAGGAAGTTGATCGTTCTTTTTAATTAAATTTTTATTTGGACTAAATTATTACTCATTTTATCTTATAATTACAAATAACTCTAACCTTAAATATTTGATGTGGTAAATCTCATCAATACTTATTTCAACTAAAACATATTTAAAATGGGAAAATAATGTTATTAAATATTCAATTTTCTTTATCTCCAATACTTAAATGAAAAATTTAAATTTTTATTAATCTTTATTTTATTATCTAAAAATTGGTTTTTAAAAATTATTATTAAAAGATAATTAATAAATTTAATTTAGTCTATTTTTATATTAAAATTAAAGTAAAAACATACATTTAAATATGCTTAATGTATATAAACATAATTCTATTAATAAATTGTAGACCACGAAAATGGTGAGACGATGATCAAGGCACTACAACCTGTAAAATAAGAGTCGACGGGTTGACCGAAGCATTTGGACACTGGGGCAGTACCGGCCAAGCAAACTTCGACGATTAAGTTAGTTTGGTGATAGTAAATTTAAGATAAATGACGAACAAAGGAGGAAATAACTTTCTGATCATGAATAGTAGACGATGGAGATGGCGGAGTTGGTCGTGAAGGGCGTTGACCGGTTGCCGAAAATCGTTCGTGGACGGAGGTCCTAGGAGATTGTGTTGTCGGGGTGGCGTAGAGTGATTGAGAGCTCTGAGTGCTTAAGAGTAATTGAGAGTGAAGAATTTCGTAGATCCTCACTCTGAATGAGGGTTGGTTTATATAGGGGGTGATCCACCTGTTGGTAAGTGGATCATCATTCCTGATTTCTCGGCGCAGATCAATGAGAATGTGATTGCCTCCTTGACCGGGTCTATCGGACTTTGAATTCAAAGTCTGATAAGGTTTGACTTGGTAGTCATAACCAAGGGATGGTCTACGGTGTAGAGTGTGAATGTCGTCGAGTGACGACATTCTACAGGTTTGAACCCTCATAAGATGGCTTAAGCGACCCATCATCTACCCTTATGGTCGAACGACAAGGGTGTCTCGATGGCTGGGTTAAGCGTCAAGGTGAGTCATGCTGAGACCAAGGTACTTGGTCGAGCGACACGGTCGAGCCATATGTGTGGTCGAGCTACCATGTCGAACATAAGCTTTAGGATTCGACAACACCTTTGGTATCAGGTAAGGTGGTCGAACGACCATGTCCTTAGTTGAACAACACTTGACCCTTGATGTTTGGGTCAAGTTCCAGTGTGAGTTATGTTGAGATTAAGGCCTTTGGTTGAACGACATGGTCGAGCTACGTTATGGTTGAATGATTGTCATGGTGCTGATCCTGGGTATGGACAATACGGATGACGTGTGGTTCAATGGTTGAACGATATGGTGGAGCCATGACCTTATTTGTATGAGTGTTGGGCCCGTGTGCCTTATGGATGAGTGACATTGTCAAACCATGACACTTTGGTCGAGTGACATGGTGGAGCCATGACCCTTTGGTCGAGTAATGGTCGAGCCATGACACTTTAGCCGAGTGACATGGTCGAGCCATGACCCTTTGGTCGAGCGACATGATCGAACTATGACCATATGATTGAGTGACATGGTCGAGACATGACACTTTGATCGAGTGACATGGTCGAGCCATGACCCTTTGGTTGAGTGACATGGTCGAGCCATGGTCGAAACATGACACTTTGGCTGAGTGATGGTCGAGCCATGACCCTTTTGGTCGAGTGACATAGACGAGCTACATGCAACGTTGAGCCATGGTATTGATTATTGAGAGAGGATTCATGTAACACCCCCTGACCCGACCCACCTGGATCGACCTAGGAAGCGCTACCGGTTTCAAAACTTTTCTTCACTCACTTTATAATTGAAAAACCATTGAAACCCAAATAAATTATATCTTAAAATCCCTTTTATAGTGAGCCTATCCAATACTGTTTTGAAAAAAAAAAAAAATTTTGCCAGAGTTTCCTCTGTTTTTCTGATTTTCCAAAAATCCTGTTTTCAACAATATTCAAATAAGATAAGATCAACACTTCCAATTGCTTTTCTCAATCAAATGCACACTCTGCCGTATAGTGCGACTTTTCAAATATTTTCAAATAAAATAATACATAATCAATATTTACAAAACTTTGAAAAAACGTAAACCGTTAAACAAATATTTACAAAACATATATATATGACAAATTTACAAACTTCGGTATATGCATACGTAACTAAATAATATACAACCAAAATTCAAATATAACTACCTAAAAGTATGGTGACTCTGAATCTCCAGTCTGCAGCTACCTCCTCTCTAGTCTTTTTCTCCTTCTGTATCTCTGTTACCTACGCGTGACGAAATCAACGCGCTAAGCATATAGCTTAGTGGGTGTACACTAAACTTATTTATCGAAATCACAAAATAAGTTGCAAAATAAAATGTAATCATGATATAATATAAAAACATATCATTATGTAACTCAATTAATGAAATAAATCATATGAAACCCATTTCTAAATTCATTTATAAGCATTTTATTCAATTCATCTCATTCCTGGCCCTTTGGTATACTCAACATAATTTTCTGGACAGGAATATGGGCTGAAATAACTCCCTACCTTAGGACCGGCATTGGGGGCCTGAACCATCCTAAGGGAGGTACATAATATCAATATCGGTGCAACGTCCACCTCCGGGATTCGCCTAAACTGGTCTATGCCAGGTTTGCCTTGCGAGGGTCCAACAGTCACTAATAATAATGGTACAGTACTGCTGAAATAACCCAGCTGGTATACCAACCTCTTATATCCGTTTTCTATATCCAAGTATCCTAGGGCCGTTTCAATACAAAATTGTCTAAGTTTCATATCAATTCACTGTATTCATCTCGAAATAAACAACTGTAATGTACAAATCTAAATTTAATTCAACAAATACAATTTTCAGACGATATTCGTAAAACATATATATTTGATTTCTTGAAAATTATACGATTTGTTTCCTACGATATTTTGTAACAATTAATTTTAACATAATCGAAATACGATTGAATCAAAATATTCAAATCAAGAAACGTATGAATATATATTTACCAAAATACTCAAAACTCTTAGATTTAAATCAAAAATACAAAATAAAATCACAAAGGTTTCGAAAATGAGTGTACACCAACCTGGATACCATTTTCTACAACAATTTCGTTTCTAAATTTTCTTTTTCCTCCTTTTCCTTTCTCCTTTCTCCCTCCTCTTTTTCTTTTCCTTCTCCTTTCTTCTTCCTTTCTTCTTCTTCCTCTTTTCTTTTTCTTCTTCTTCTTTTTTCTTCTTCTTCTTTCTTTCTCTCTCTTCTTCTTTCTCTTCTTCTGTTTTGCTTCTTCGTGAAGCTTCCCACCGCCATATATATTTTTTTTTATAAAAATTTGGCTATCACGACCGCTCCTCGCGACCTGTGGTTGCAACATCTAGTCGCGTTGCTCACTGGAGTGATTTTACCGCCTTCATCGTGATCAGCCATCGCGGTGTCTGGTCGCGATGTTGGTGGCATTGCTCTCTACCCAAAATCAACATTTTCAAAGCGAGCTGCTCATTGCGATCCCTGGTCGCAGTGCTCACTGTCCAAAATCATCATTTTCACCGCGAGCTGCTCATCGCGATCCCTGGTCTCGGTGACTGGTCGCGGTACTCACTACTAACATTTTTTTTTCATGCATTCTTTCTGGACCACTCCACCTGGTTTACCTGGAAACCTTAAAAAATATTTACATTTTCCACCCCTCAAATCATAAATATTATATTCATATACTCAAAATTAATTCAACCATACTTTTCATATTTATTTGAAATTAGGAATGTTACAATTCATCTACTTGGCAGTAGGTAAGGTGGTCGACCAATGCTTTCTGCCTTTAGAGTTGCCTTGATAGATTTTGTTGGATTGACAGTGTTGGGCTCATGAAGGCTTATGGACTTGTGATGGATTGGGCTTCTCTATAGGCTTGAGTCTTTTTGGGCTTGGGCTATTTTTGGTCACTACATAAATTAATATAAATATGATGTTCATTTTGGTCATTTTATATTTCCACAGCAGTTTAGCCATATAATTTACCAAACACCTTAATACAACTTTTCTAACTCACAGCACTTCTAAAACTATAGTTTACCAAATACTTAGTAGTTTTTTTCCTTCAGCACAACTACAACTGCTTTTTCCCACAACATAGCTATACAAATTGGCCCTAAGTATTATAAGTGAAACAATTTCTCATATTTGAGAGTAAAAATACTATTTAAGAAGATAATTTAATCGATACAACTGATAATCATATATACATAAGAGAAGCATGAAAAATGTGTAAGAAAGATTCGGTTACAAGTTGTAACAGAATTCTGTGACAAATTTAACCAACTCTAGCTGACATGGCACAATGTTGTTGTGGCTTATACGTGATATCATACTTGAGTTGTGATGTGGTACATGCCAGTCCATGAATGATCAACTGGAGAAGTCAAGTACAAAGCTAGACTTCACACTAAACATTCAAGAACTTCTGACTCTAGTACCAAAGCTGTGTTGAGGCGTTCAAGTCTCTACTTTTGATCCATGAGCAGGTATTGAGCTTCATTAAGTGTGGTATAGTCTTCTCTAGAAGTAATGTGCGTAACAACAAGATCATACTCCAATCTTAGGCCGTTCAATATATTGGGATTTATGCCCTAAAGTTTGTAATTGTAAATAGTTAAAGACAATAATAAGAATTATTCAGATTATCATTCAAGTTCATAAAATGTTTTATATTCAGTAATACATTCGTATTGCGCAAGAACATTCTAGATTGCAAGATGTAATCTCATAATGAGTATATGATGGTCATATACAGAGAGGATTCATTTTGAGACGTGCAATCTAAAGAGTCCGTAGAGAGCGAACAAAGCTGGGTACTTTGTTTGTGATTGATCTACTGCTACGGTCCATTCTGTAAAGTACGATGGTCTTATCCTAGACCGCTCATGTAGTTGACATGAGAATGGAGACACCTTATATGATGAGATTATATAGGACTGGGCCATGATTTATATGAATCTCTCACAAAGATCAGTTAGTAGATGAGATTCATATATAATTGATAAACGATGGCTATTTATAGGTGATCTTAATTCTGAGTGTCTTATCGACTCCTTCAGGTTAGATCGTGGCTTTTGATTTACCATGAGTGAGGTTAATGAGAATCTCGACCAATACCTTCGTATCTTGGAGCTGCGGTTTGGCTTGTGGTTGGGAAGGTTTGAACACAATAGTGGAATCCATTCCTTCTTGATTGAAGTAGATGAGTAGTTCCCTTAAGGGTTGATTCGAGGCTTGAACGTAGTTGATTCGAGGCTTGAACGTAGTTCCCTTAAGGGTTGATTCGAGGCTTGAACGATTATGAGCGCTCTCCTTCTTCCGTGAGGAAGACAGGATTTAATTGTTCATTAAAGAATCAATGGTACTTAAAGGAAAAGATATTTCTAGAGGAGTATAACGGACTTTATGACCCAGCTCTAATTATGAACTATTTGTGGAGGATCACACTATATGCAATTAGCTATATCAATGGACACTGAGACTTCAGATTGTATAAACACATCTACAGTTCTGAGAGTGTAGCCTAGGGTTTTTAGTGGAATAACTCTGAGGTTAATAATCGTGAAATATTAATTAAAGATTTTTAATTAATATTACTAAGTATTATTGGAGCTCAAAACTGTAGGTCCATGAGGTCCCCTTGTTAGCCCTTATGATTGTTGGTAATGAGGGTCACGGTAGATTAATTGGATGGTCCAATTAATAGTGTTACGAAAGTAATACGATTTAAATAAAAGAGAATAATTAAATAATGTGATTATTTAATTAATTAAATATTTAATAAAATAATAGAAATTAATAATTATGAAATATTAATTCTATTTATTAAATATGAGGTTATGTGATTAAATAATGACTAGGACAAAAGAATTAAAATAATTAGATTATTTTAATAGTCCAAAAGGTCACAGGTTCAAATCTTTAGGGAGACTAAAAATAAATAGGATTTAGAATCCTATTTTGACTTAGTCAAATTAAAACCCTAAAGGACTACTATATAAGTGTTATATAGTTAGGAAAAACCTAACCTAGCACACAAGTGAAAAAGAAAAAGAGTTCGGCCACCAAAGAGAGAAGAAAAGAGAAAAAAAAAGTTTTTTCTGACTCTCCCCTCTTTTACAGGATTCGGCCAACGTTCTTTTCACGTGACCTCCATCTCTTGCCGTGACAGTGCCCACACACACGTTGTTAGACCGCGGGTTATAGCTCGGAAGATCTGTGGTAGATCGAGGAATCAGAAAAAAGAAAATCAAGAAAAAGGTATGTAGTTTCTAAAGTCTTTTTCTGCGTATATACAGTAACTTGTTCCTGGTTGAAAAAGGTTTTCAATATAAGAAAATTTTTGAAATCCAATTCCGCATGTTATACGATAATCAAAATTTTTTTCTAAAACTCCCTTCACAATATATTCATGATCACGTTCCGATCTGTTGTTCGTTGGGCAGCAGCAATTAAACTATCTGCTAGACCTTTCATTTTCAGTCTATAATCTCTCACACTCATGGATCCTTTCTTGAGAGCTCACATTCAAGATTGAAGATGGAGGACACTAACTTTGTTTGCCTAGACTACAATCATTTTAGAGTAAAACACGCCTTATAAGTTGTAACACATTATGTTACGTCACCAACAACAAACTGACTAAGAGTACAAATCACCCCACACACTAACAATTGGTCACTCTTTTTCTAAGAAAGAAAATCATCAGATATTCATTGTGTTACCTCACTAGTTTTTACAGAAGGAACTTCGATGAACTTAGCTGGTGCAAACTTTTATTCAAAAATAAACTCCTCTAGGTTTGTATGCACGAAAAATTAGAAGAACCTATGCTTTCCAAATTAGTTAGTTGCTTTCATCAAGCTTGATTGGTAGGTTAAGGTTGAGTTGTGAGTTGAAAGGAGAAGTAAAAAGGCATTTCTAGCTTGATTTTGCTGAGAAGGGGTTGCCATTCTTGTAGATCTCGACCTTTAAGAAACTTGAAAAGAAAACACCATTGACTTTCATCTATGGCTCTGATACCATGAAATAATTTCTCATATTTGAGAGTAAAAATATTATTCAAGAAGATAACTGATAGTGAAATTAGAAGTATCAATACTTTTATTAGATGAGATAACTGATAATTGATAGTGAAATTTGATGAGAGGCCAAATTAGAAGTATCAATACTTTTATTTTAACTGATTACAAATCAGGGTCAGGGTCCCCAATTCATATGTGATTTTTCTCTTCTCTCTGCCTACCCCATCAATAGTCAGAATATTGGAATCAAAAGGGAATTTCGTATAAAATTGGAAGATAACAACCCGTTGCAACAATTTAATCTATGGATCAATATTTCATATGGAGTTTTATAGTAAAATATTAGGGTTTGATAAAATTTTGTAGAAACATGCTTAGGTCAAGGGTTCTTGATGATGATTTTGGCCTACTTGTTTGATTAAAGTATGTTAGAATTATGTTAGTTTAAATATTACAATTGGTATTAGAGCTACTCCGTGTTTGAATCACTGAGTAAATAAAATTGTGAAATTAGGTTTTAAAATTTTAAAATTTTAGGGTTTTTGATCTTCTGTTAAAAAAAAAAAAAGACAAGACGGTAATTTCCAAGCGGTACCAGTCTTAACAGTTTGAAAATTACCGCGATCTTAACAGTTTGGAAATTTCTTGGGCGATGCGGCATTGTGTTGCGGCCTAGTTTCTTTGCGCTGTGGCACAAACAGCGCAACAACGCTTAGCTCCGCAGCACACACGCTGCTGCACCGCGCTTCGTGCCGCAGCACCCACGTTACTGCACAAGCGTTGCAGCAACACTTGGGCGCTGCATCACCCATGTTGCTGCATAAGCAGTGTAGTAACAATGCTTGTTGCCAAAGCGGTGCATCAATATGTTATTGCCCAAGTGACGCAACAAGCATGTGCAGCTGTCCAATACAATAATAATAATAAAAAACAGCTTGATTTGGAATAATATATAAATATATATACAAAAGACATATGTAAGTGAATGTATATATACATACCTGTTAAGTGCAAAAACTCAATATCAAGTTTCTGCCATCTGCTATTTTTTTTAATTTATCAATCTTTTGGCAACTGATATGTATTGCATGGTATGCGACATGGAATGGAGGTTTAGTGTTTTTTCAAGAACTTTAAATTCAAATTATATGGTTTTATGATTGTTTATTATGGTTATCTAACATTTTAAATAGATTAATTGAAACAAGATCTCACCAAAGTGACCTCTCTTGTATAGATTCGTTTATTGGGAGTCTTTTGATGGTTGTGTGTATATTTATTCATGCGGATGTTAGCGAGTCCAAAGGAAGATTAATAGTTGACCGAGTTGCATACACATATGTGGTGATAAGCATGTGACAATTGTAAGGTTTCAATGTGAATAATAAATCGATCTAAAGATAGATTTATTATTTGACAAGAATTATTGTCAATGTTGACCACTACACCAAGAGTACAACTTACAAGTTATTATTACTGTCCAAAGACTTGATATTAATGTTGTGCTAGGTATCTTGAGATGGGACCTACCATTATTTGAATTTATTGATTATTGTATATAGAATTTGATGTGAACAAATTTGTTAATTTGTTTTGTTCTCTCTTCAGCTAATGTATCTGCTGCTACCATATCTGTAAACTTAAGTTCAATTTTCATGCTTAATGGGACAAACTTCAAAAATTGAAAAGAGAATGTGTTAATTGTTTTAGACTGCATGGACATAGACTTTGTATTAAGGATTGAACAACCCACTCCTTTTACGGATGAAAGTGCCACTGAGGATATAAAGACTTTGAGAAGTGGGATAGCTCAAATCGCATGAGTCTTATGATTATTAAGCGCGGCATTCCGGAAGCCTTTAGGAGCCCTGATTCTGAAGGGATCACTACTGTTAAGAAGTTCCTTACCAAATTGAGGAACATTTTCCAAAAAATGATAAGGTTAAAACAAGTACACTTTTAGCAAGCTTGATTTCAATGAAGCATAAAGGCAAAGGGAACATAAGAGAGAACATCATGAAGATTTCTCACATTGCTTCAAAACTAAAGACACTAAAGCTCGAGCTATCTGATGATTTGCTCGTGCATTTAGTATTAATATTGCTTCCTACACAATTTAGTCAATTTAAGGTCACTTACAACTGCCAAAAAGAAAAATAGACTCTAAATAAGCTCATTTCATATTGTGTGCAAGAGGAAGAAAGGTTGAAAGAAGAAAAGACTAAAAGTGCTCACTTGGCAAGCACCTCTAAGGATAAGGACAAGAAAAGAAAGAAAGATAAAGAAACTGCTAAGGGTCCAGCACAAAAGAAACAACATAAGGACAAAGAACAACATAGTTGTTTCTTTTGTAACAAACCTAGATAAATGAAGAAAGAGTGTACCAAATATCACGCTTGGATTGCAAAGAAAGGTACAATTCTTACTTGGTCTATTCTGAGGTTAATTTAGCTTCAGTACCTAGAAACACTTAGTGGTTAGATTCTGGTGCTACTACTCACATAAGTATTTCTATGCAGGGTTGCCTAAGCTACCGAAAGCCGAATGATGCTGATAGATTCGTCTTTGTGGGTGACGGAATCTCAGTGAAAGTTGAAGCAATAGGCACATTTAGGTTATTATTAGAAGCTGATCACTATTTGGATTTGAAAGACACTTTTATTGTACTATTATTTAGACGGAATTTGGTTTCTATTTCCTTGTTGGACAAATTTGGATATTATTGTTATTTTGGAAATAATCAGTTTAGTCTTTCATTAAATTTAAATGTTGTTGGTACTGATTCATTGTGTGTTTATGATAACCTTTATTTGCTTGATACTATTATATCATATAATGAAACATTACATGTGGATTCACGTGGTACTAAACGCAAATTAAATAATGAATATTCAGAGACATTATAGCATAACCGCTTAGGTCATATATCAAAAGCTAGAGTTGAGAGACTCGTGTCTGATGGCATTTTGGATTCCCTTGACTTTACAGACTTTGAAGTCTGTATTGATTGTATCAAGGGAAAACATACCAAAACTAAGAGATTAGGTATCAATAGAACTTCAGACGTCTTAGAATTGATTTACATAGATATTTGCGGACCATTCCCTATGGCTTCTTGGAATGGTCAATAATATTTCATATCATTTATAGACGATTACTCACGTTATGGGTACCTATATTTCATTCATGAGAAATCTTAGTCACTGGACGTGTTCAAAGCTTTCAAAGCTGAGGTTGAGAACCAACTCAACAAAAGGATTAAAAGCGTTCTAACCGTGGTGGTGAGTACTACGGCAAATACAACGGTTCAGGTGAACAACGTTCAGGACTTTTTGCTAAATTCCTAGAGGAATGTGGAATCGTCCCACAGTACACCATGCTAGGATCACCTAGCATGAATGGTGTTGCTGAGCGACGAAACAAGACTCTTAAGGATATGGTAAAGAGTACGATTAGTCATTCTACCTTACCACAATCATTCTGGGGAGAAGCATTAATGACTGCAGCTTATATCCTTAACAAGATACCAACTAAAGTAGCTGATAAAACACCTTATGAGCTTTGGACAGGCAGAAAGCTTAGTCTAAAGCACTTTCATATTTAGGGATGTCCAGCTAAGGTAAGGTCTTATAGGCCATATGAAAAGAAATTGAAATCCAAAACAGTAAGCAGCTACTTTATTGGGCACTCTGAGCGATCAAGGGGTTATAAACTTTATGATCTCAGATTAAAGTCAATTTTTTGAGACAGAAACTGCAACATTTTTTAAGAATGTTGAGTTTAGGGGGAGAAATAAAGTTAGAGACATTGTGTTTGAGGATGAATCAATTTTGATTCCTACTATTGCTTTTGACAATGTACAGATTTTCATTCTTATCATTGATCAAGAAGCAAATCTAGAACCACAAGAAGACAATGTTGAACAACTTCCCGCACAAAATGAGGTAATTGGTCCTGAAGAACAAATTCACCAACCTCAAGAAAAAAATGCCATTAAGAAGATCACAAGAGAAATGAGAAATGCAATTCCGGATGATTATATTATTTTTCTTCAAGAACAGGAGGAAGATAATGGAATGGTGGACGATGATCTAATTAACTTCTATAAAGCCATATAGGGTTTTAAATCTCAAAGGTGGATTGATGCCATGAATGATGAGTACATGTAACATCCCGGATTTCGGGTAATGAATTTTTGATATATGTGAAATATGTGAAAATAAATTTTTACTATTTGAGGGGGTGTAAATGTAATTAAATGTAATTAAATGTAATTAAATGTAATTAAATTTTTACTATTTGAGCGGACCGGATTGAATAGTGAAAAATGAGAAAAATGAAAAATTGGAAAAACTGAACCAGAGAGCATCGCGACCTGGTCACCGCGACCACAGGTCGCGATGGCTCGCTCGCGGTGAAAAACGCAAAATCTGGCAGTGAGTACCGCGACCAGTCACCGCGACCACAGGTCGCGATGGCTTGCTCGCGATGAAAATGTCAAAAACGGGCAGAGAGCAGCGCGACCACTCGCGCGACCAAGGCGCGCTCGCGAGGAAGGCGGTGCGCGCATTCCAGTGAGCATCGCGACCTGGTGCCGCGACCACAGGTCTCGACGGCGGTCGCGGTAGCGAAAAAAATATAAAAAAAAGAAGAAACTTCTCGCAGAAGCGAGAAAACAGAACAGAAGAGAAAGAGAGAGAAAGAGCCGAGAAAAAAAGAGAGAAAAGGAGAGAAAAGAGAGAAGAAAAAGAAGAAGAAGAAGAGAGAAGAAGAAGAAAGAAAAGAAAAGAAAAAGAGGAAGAAGAGGAAGAAGAAGAAAGAAAAAGGGAAAGAAATCGTGGAACCGCGGTTGGTCGAACAAAAAACGGTACAGAGGTAGGTGTACGTTTGTTTTCGCAATCGTTATGAAAAGTATTTAGTTATCGTTTTCATTTCCGTTTTCTTTTGAGTTTTCGTTTTCGATTTCGTTTCGTTTTGTTTTCGTTTATGTTTTCGATTCTTCGTTTTCGATTTTCGTATGAAAATGGTTTATGCTATATGAAGAAAAATTGATGATCTGCATATCTATTGTTGATTTGTAATACGTTTACGATAGACAGCTTTTGGATCGTGTTTTCGAATATTTTGATTGTTACGATTTGTGAAAAATACTTGATTTAGTTGCTTGCATGACTATTGTTTATGATTTGTAATTTATTGCGAATACTTGAAAATCGTTTATTGTAACGGCCCTAGGATACTTAGACATAGAAATGGATATAGGAGGTTGGTATACCAGCTGGGTTTTACTGAGCAGTACTGCGCCGTTATTATTGTGTGATTGTTGTTGCGGGGCAATCTCGGACAATCACACCGATTTAGTGATCGTTGTTGCGGGGCAATCTCGGACGATCACAATGATATTAGTGATTGTTGTTGCGGGGCAATCTCGAACAATCACGTTGATATCAGTGACTGTTGTTGCGGGGCAACCCCGGACGTCACGTTGACCCATATTCCAGTCCTAAAATGTTTAGTATTCTAGCGGGCCAGAATTGATTGGAATTGAAAAGTGTATTGAATGCTTTTATGGATCGAAATTATATTGACCTCATTATTGAAGTTAAAGTGCTTAAAATTATTATATGCTTTGATTCTGAAATGTAATTGTTTTGAACATGATTTGAATTGATATACATATATATATATATATATATATATATATATTATGATCTATTTATTTGAGATTTTAGTACACCCACTAAGCTTTATGCTTAGCGCGTTAGTTTGTTTCTAACGCGTAGGTACCAGGAATCCAGAGGAGGCTAGAGACTGAAGGAAGAGCAAGTTGCAGACCGAGTCACAGAGACTGTACAGTTGGGTAGCTATATTTTTGTTATGTGTATACATATTCTGAAAGCATGCATATACAGGGAATTTGTAAAACGTTTGTAATTAATTATTGTATGATTTCTGTCTTTCATTATTTAAATGTAAATAGTAAAGTCTGTTTTGTTTTATTTTATAAACTATTTCGATAAGTCGCACTAAACGGCAGAGTGCGCAATTGTTTGAAAGTGCTATAGAAGTGTTTGTGAAAGTGTTATAGAAGTGTTTGTGAAAAATGTGAATTTAATTTGATTTGTGGAAAAACAGGTTTTGGAAAGTCCGAAAAACAAATGGTACTCTGCCGAATTTTCGTAAAAAGTTTAATTATTTTTATGGGCTCACAATGATTTTAAAACGAAAAAAATGAAGTTTTGAAAAAGTTTGAAAGTCCGAGTAGCGCGCCCCGGGTCGGTCCGGCCGAATCGGGTCGGGGGGTGCTACAGTACAAGTTTATGCAAGACAATGATGTTTATGTAACATCTCGGATTTCGGGTAATTTGTTGAAAGGAAACGGTATCCAGATTGGTATACACCTGTTTTCGAAATCTTTATAAAAGTATTAAGTATTTTTAGTTTGAATCTACAATTAATTTGAAGATTTTCATTTTTATGTGTTTATATTATTTCATTGAAATGATTTTATTATTGATCGTATTTTGATTATTATGATTCCATTGAAATTACTTGTTTTCGACTCTTGCATGAATATTGTTGATTTTCCATGAAAAATCTATGTTGTTGAAATCGTATGTTTCCGTTGATTTGTAAATACAGTGAATATTTGAAAAATAGTTTATCGAAACGGCCCTAGGATACTTAGACATAGAAATGGATATAGAAGGTTGGTATACCAGCTGGGTTCAGTGAGCAGTACTGCACCGATATTGATATGCTATTGATGATTATTATGTACCTCCTCATGGATTCGTTCCAGGGGTAGGGAGACACGTACCTCCTCACGGATTCGTCCTGGGGTAGGGAGACACGTACCTTCCTAAGGATTCGTTCCTGGGATAGGGAATTATGTACCTCTCTAGGTTCCGACCACTCGGTCTTAGAGTAGGGAGATACGTACCACTCTTAGGATTCGTTCTAGGGTGGGAGCTATGTTCGACAGACATCCACTGTGGTCGAACGACCCATATTCCAGTCCTAGTTTATGTTGAGTATTCTAGGGGGCCAGAATTGAAATAAAATGAATAATGTGTTGAGAAGTGCATTGAGTGACTTTATTAATCGATTTTACATGTTGATCTTATTCTTGAAGTTAAAGTGATTATAACTGCTTTATGGTTTGATTTTGAAATTAAAATGATTATTTCTGTAAATGATTAGAATTGAAATATATATATATATATATATTGTGATATGTTTCTTATTAAAAGTTATTTATGGTTTTCCTATTTTAGTTTAGTGTACACCCACTAAGCTATATGCTTAGCGCGTTAGTTTTGTTTCTAACGCGTAGGTACCAGGGATACAGAAGAGGCAAAAGACTGAAGAGGAGTTTCCTGCAGACAGAGGAGTAGAGTCATACTTCTGGGGTAGATATTTATGTTGATGTGTATTATGATTGATATGCATGTATATACAGAAATTTGTAACGTTTTGTATAATTTTGTGTTGTAATTAAATTGGTCTATGAATTCTATTTTCCATTTCTTAAGGACTGTAATGAATTAATTATGCACTATTTGATTTTGAAAATTGTTTGAAAGTCGCACTAAACGGCAGAGTGCGCACTTGATTGAAAATGAGATTTGAAGTGTTGTTGTGATTTGTATTTGATTTGAGTTGTGGAAAAACAGGTTTTGGGAAAATCCGAAAAACAAAGGAAACTCTGCCAAAAAGTTTTTTGAAATTATTATTTAATGGCCTCACTCAAAAATATTTTTAAATTATAAACTATGTGATTTTTCTAATGGTTTTAAAATTTATTTGATGGGCTCACAATGGTTTGAAAATTTATAAAGTGAATTGAGAAAGTTTTGAAAACCCGGTAACACTCCCTGGGTCGATCCAGTCGGGTCGGGTCAGGGGGTGTTATAATTTAGGATCTTGTCCCATTACCTGAAAGTGCGAAACCCATTGGTTTTAAATGGATATTTAAAACCAATGGGATTCGAAAGATAATATGGAGAGATATAAGGCTCGTCTTGTTGCTAAAAGCTTTACTAAAAAGGAATGCGTCGACTTCAAAGAGACTTTATCTTCGGTTTCAACGAAAGACTGTTTCAAGACTATTATGGCACTTAATGCACATTTTGACATTAAGTTACATCAGATGGATGTGAAGACGACGTTTCTCAATGGCGACATTGATGAAACAATTTATATAATGCAACCAGAAAACTTTATGTCTGGAGACCTAAAGAAGATGATTTGCAAACTAAAAGAATTCATCTATGGACCCAAGCAAGCTTCCAGTCAATGGTACTACAAATTTTATCAAGTAATTATCTCGTTTGATTTTGAAATAAATGATGTCGATGATTGTGTGTACCACAAGTTCAGTGGGAGTAAGCATATCTTCCTGGTTTTGTATGTTGATGACATATAACTTGTCACTAATGATATAGGCTTATTGCACGAAACCAAGAGATTTCTATTAAAGAAATTTGAAATGAAAGATCTTGGTGACGCCTCTTTTGTATTAAGCATTAAGATACATCAAAATCGCTCTCGGGGTATCCTCGGGTTATATCAATAAGGTGCATAAAAGGTTTGGCATACAAGAAAGTAAACCTGGTGATACCCCTGTCGCTAAGGGAGACAAATTGAGTCTTAAACAGTACCCTAAAAGTGACTTTGAAGTTAAGGAAATACAAAAGATTCCTTATGCATCAGCTGTTGGGAGTCTAATGTATGCTCAAGTTTGCACATGTTCAAATATAGCATTCATTGTTAGAATGCTAGGCAGATATCTAAGTAACCCTGGGATAGATCACTGGAAAGCAGTCAAGCGGGTTATGTGGCATCTACAGAGAAACAAAGATTATATGCTCATATACACAATATCGGATCAGCTGAAGATCATATAGTATTCTGATTCCGATTTTGCTGTATGCCAAGATAGTAGGAGATTCACATCAGGCTACATCTATCTGCTGGCTAAAAGAGTTATTTTTTGGAGGAGTGCCAAACAGACACTTATAGCTTCTTCTACCATGGTAGAAGAGTTTGTAGCATGTTATAAGGCGTCCAACCACGGAATATGGCTGTAGAATTTTATCATTGGGCTGCGCATTCTAGATAGTATTGAAAGATCGCTCAAGTTGTTTTGTGATAATAAGTCAGCAATCTTATATTCCAACAACAACAGGAGATCATTAAAGTCAAAACATATTGATATCAAGTTCCTGATTGTGAAGGAGAGAGTTCAGAGTGGACAGATTTTATAAAGCATATTGGCACAAACTTCATAATTGCAGATCCGCTTAACAAAGGACTACCACCCAAGGTCTTTTATGAGCACACTGCTCATATAGGTGTAGTATTATATGAGGATATTGTGGTTTAGTAGGAGTTTGTATTTTTGATGCTTTATATTGTTTTGGACAATTTTTTGTGTATTTGGATATTTTCTGCAGAAATGAAGTATTCAGTTCAATTTCACTCTGTTATGTTTTGTTATTTTTTTTATCTCATTAAAGAATTAAGTAGGACCAGTTGGAAATAGACATATTAGATCACATTGCATGTAATTTTTATTCTACGCATCCATGATTGATTTATGTCATTTGGTTGTATTAGTATATGTGACCATTGATGGATTTAGTTACGATAAATGTAACAAAAATTGCTTTGATCCTATATTGGTATAATCAGTTGACGAGATTGTTCGGAAACACCTTTATTTATGACAATAAAATTTTGAGCTCATAAAGTTATACATATTTGTAAGGTAACATATGTGGTCCAAGTGGGAGATTGTTAGAAAAATTCAATATGTGGGCTTACATATGTGTTAAAATGTGTGATGATATCTTAAAGTATAGCGCATTTAAAGTGATCGGTATAACAGTTAAAGAATTGAGCATTGAGTATTAAAATGTCATTGATTCAATATTTAGAGACCAAAGTGATATTTCTAGTTTGATGGGGGGACCAAATTAAAAATATCAATACTTTTATTATAATTGTTTACAAATTAGGGGGTCCCCAATGTTGGAAATAAAATACTCAAAAACAACTTTTATTTAAACTCAAAACAAATATTACAAGAAAAACTCTCACTCAAGAACTCACTCACTCTTTACTTCTTCTTCACTCACTTAGAAGCTTTGCTTCTTCTTGATGTCTAAACCAAAATGGGGAGGGGGTATTTATACTACTTACAAATCATTTTAGACCACACAAATAAACTAATCCAAAATTATAATAACCATACACCTCATCCTTCTACATCCTTCCACATTCTTCCAATTGACCACATGATTTTTATGCCTAATTACCAAACCCTAGAGAATTCTAGATAAAGGGCTTGGACCTTATTTATGGACTTGGACTCTAATTTATTTGGGCTTGGGTTTGGGCTCCCATAATAGTTCGGGTCTTCAAATGGTTTGGGCCTAAAACAAGTTTATACTTCAACACCCCCCTTTAAACTTGTTTTACCATGCCAAGCAAACTTCTTAATCTCGAAAAATCTTCAAACCTGAGTGGCTTGGTGAAAATATCTGCAATTTGATCTTTGGACTTCATGTACTCCATTTGCACATCCCTTTTTGCTATGCACTCCCTTATGTAGTGGTAACGAGTATCAATATGCTTGCTTCGATCATGGAACACTGGATTCTTTGCTAAGGCAATAGTTGACTTGTTGTCGACACAAATCTCAGTTGGCTCTTCTTGTGGCAAACCCAATTCTTTCAGCAAATTTCGGAGCCATATCACATGACAAACGCACGAAGTAGCAGCTACGTATTCGGCTTCACAAGTGGATAGAGTGACAATTGGTTGCTTCTTTGACATCCATGTGAAAGCTGTGTTTCCCATGAAGAACACGAACCCACTGGTGCTCTTCCTGTCATCTATGTCTCCACCCCAATCGCTATCGCTATATCCCACAAGCTTGTAATCATTAGAAACTGAATAAAATAAACCAAAATCAAGCGTACCTTTAATGTAACGGAGGATTCTCTTAGCGGCTTTGAAATGGGTGGTTGTTGGATTCTTCATGTATCGACTCACAAGTCCAACAGCATAAAGAATATCCGGCCTTGTGCACGTCAAATAGCGTAAGCTTCCAACTAAACTCTTGAAGAATGTTGGATCTATGCTTTCACCTTCATCATGCTTAGATAGCTTGATTCCGTATTCTGCTGGCGTGTTTATCGGCTTACAATAATTCATCTTGAACTTCTTGAGTATCTCCTTTGCATAATTTTCTTGGGAGATAAAGATGCCTTCTTCATTTTGCTTGACTTCAATACCAAGATAGTACGCCATTAATCCGATGTCAGTCATCTCAAACTCCTTGGCCATTGCTTTCTTGAACTCTTCAATCAGGCTTAGGTTATTGCCAGTGAAAATCAAATCATCCACATACAAGCATACTACCATAATATCTCCATTCATGATCTTCATATATAAGGCGTACTCGTAGGGACATTTGGTGAAGCCATTTTGTTGGAAGTACTTGTCAATTCTGCTATTCCATGCCCTTGGTGCTTGCTTTAACCCATAGAGAGCTCTTCTCAGCTTCAGAACTTTGTCTTCTTGGCCTTTGACTTCGTAACCCAGTGGTTGTTGAATGTAGACATCTTCTTCAAGAACTCCATTTAGGAAGGCAGACTTTACATCCATCTGATGTATCTTCCACTTGTTTTGCGCTGCCATAGAAATGATTAGTCTTATAGTTTCTAATCTAGCAACTGGAGCAAATACCTCATCATAGTCTATTCCAGCTCTTTGACTGTAGCCCTTCGCAACTAGCCTTGCCTTGTGCCTTTCAATCTCTCCCTTAGAATTTCACTTTGTTTTGTACACCCATTTGACACCAATTGCCTTGTGTCCTTTTGGAAGTGGAACAAGTTCCCAAGTGTTGTTCTTTTCAATGGCCTTGATTTCCTCATCCATCGCATCTCTCCACTTCTTTTCTTGAGTAGCTTCTTCAAAACTTACTGGTTCACAATCAGCAAAGAGGCAAAAAAGAGTAAGATTATCAGATCTCTCAGTTACCTCGTATAAATCTTGAAGACCTCTTGTTCGCTTCATTGCTCTTTCTTGTAAAAATGATGGTGGTGAATTTCCATTATTTGTTGAAGCTGGTGATACTGGTGGTGTAGTGGGTTCTTGTTGAGGTTCTTCTAGTTGCTACATTGGCAGCTGCTCTGTTTCTTCAAATTGTGGAGTGAAATTGAAGTTGTCTACATGCGATCCAAAATCCCATTCTCTTTCTTCATCAAATATCACATCTCGGCTGATCACAAACTTTTTGTTGTTCGGGTTGTATAGCTTGTAACCTTTTGAATAAGCGGGATAGCCGATGAAGATGAAACTCTCACTTTTATCGTCAAGCTTGGTTCTTCTCTCATCTGGTACATGAACATGAGCTATGCTTCCAAAAACTCTTAGGTGGGAGATGCCGGGCTTTCTACCACTCCATGCTTCTTGAGGTGTCTTTCCCCACACACTTCTTGTTGGAGAGCGATTGGACAAATATACTGCACACGCCACTGCTTCGGCCCAAAACTCCTTGGGCAATCTCTTGCTTTTGAGCATACTTCGCGCCAAATCCAGGATTGTTCTATTCTTCCTTTCTGCAACTCCATTTTGTTGGGGGGGATCTGGGAACAGTTAGAGGACGTCTAATTCCATTAGCTTCACAAAACTCCAGGAATTCCTTGGATGTGAATTCTCCTCCTCTATCGGATCTCAGTGCCTTAATCTTATGGCCACTCTCTTTTTCCACAGCTGCTTTGAACTTTTTGAATACTCCAAAGACTTCTGATTTCTGCTTCAAGAAATAAACCCATGTTTTTCTTGAAAAATCATCAATGAAGAGAAGGAAATAATTACTGTTACCGAGAGAGCTTGGCTTGATCGGACCACACACATCGGTATGGACTAGCTCTAGTGGCTTCTTGGCTCTTGAGTCTGACTCTTTTGGAAAGCTATTTCTAAATTGCTTCCCGAGTAAACATCCTTCACAAAGTTGGTCAGGATGATTGATGTATGGTAGTCCTCTCACCATTTCCTTCTTAGATAGTAGCTCCAAGCTTCCAAAATTGAGATGCCCAAATCGAAGGTGCCATAACCAAGATGCATCTTTGTAGCAAGCTTTCAGACATTTTGCAACATCGTTTTGAATGTTCAAAGAAAATAATCTATTCTTTGACATTTTTACTTTGGCTATTAGATTTCCTTTGCCATCTCTTATAAAAAGACTACAATCCTTCATATGAATATCATAGCCTTTTTCTAAGAGTTGACCCATACTCAAGATGTTGCATGTCATATTGGGCACATAGTAGACATTTGAGATTAATTGATGACTACCATTTTTAGCGCGGATAAGAATGTTACCTTTTCCTTTCACTGATATTTTTGAATCATCTCCAAATGAGACATTGCCAGCCACTGATTCATCTAGCTCTACGAACATACTTCTTCTTCCACACATGTGGTTGCTTGCACCAGTGTCGAGGTACCAAGCATTTTCTTGATCTCCATCATTGTGTCTACAAGCTAGTAGCACTGTCTCCTTCTCTTCGGTTTTGACTTCCACATAATTGGACCTTTCGTCAACCTTACTGCTGGGAGCTCTACATTCCGAAGCATAATGCCCAAATTTCTGGCAATTATAGCATTGAACTTGAGATTTATTGTACCTCGAGTTTGAATTGCCTCTCCCGCGGCCTCTTGTTGAGCTTTCTCCTTTCTCGTAGTTGTTGAGGTTGCTACTGTTAGAATTCCAACCTCGTCCATGACCACGGCCTCTACCTCGTCCTCGGCCTCGGCCTCTACCTCGACCACGCTCGCTTCTCTCGTGGCCTTGACTTTCTTCCTTCTCCTTCAGTTGCATCTTGAGGAGTTGCTCGTTGATCCCTTGCTTCCTCTTATGTTTTTCTTCATATGCTTGCAATGATCCTTGGAGTTGCTCGATCGTCATTTCTTCCAGGTCTTTAGTTTCTTCTATCGTTACCACAATGTGCTCAAATTTTGGATCCAATGAACGGAGTATCTTCTCTATTATTCTTACATCTTCTAACTTTTCACCGTTTCTTTTTAATTGATTAGAAACGGCTGCTACTCTTGAGAAATAATCTGAAATAGATTCAGATGCTTTCATGTGTAAGGATTCGAATTCACCTCTTAATGTTTGGAGACGGACCTTCTTTACCTTTTCAACTCCTTTGTAAGAGATTTGCAACTTCTCCCACGCTTGCTTGGCGGAGCTTGCACTCGAAATCTTCTCAAAACCATCATCATCTAACGCTTGATAGATGAGATAGAGAGCCTTCTTGTCTCTCTTCCTTGAGTCTTTTAAACTATCCTTTTGAGTTTGGGATAGAGTTGACTCATCTTCTGGTTCGGTGTAGCCTTTCTCTACGACCTCCCACACATCGTGTGCTCCAAGGAGAGCCTTCATCTTGATACTCCAATTATCATAGTTTTCGTTCTTGAGTGTTGGAACTTGAAACGACGCCATACCATTAGCCATAACTCTCAATATAGTGAGAATTTCGAAATTCTGACTATACGGATGAACTTAGAACGTCGAAAAACTTTAAGATGAACTTAGACAAAAAAATCGATTTTTATGGTCAAAGTCAAAGTCAACGGTCAACCTAACCTGGTCAACAGTCAACGGCTTGGCGGCTTAGTCAGCGGCTCGGTCAACAGGCTTGGTAGCTCGGTCAACTCGGCTCCAACTCGGCTGGACTCACTTCCAACTCAGCTGACGCGGCTTGAACTCGGTGAGTTAACTCACTCCCTGGCAGCAAACTTCCGGCGGCCGGTGGCGGCTCGTTTGAACTCCGATCGGGGCGATTTTTGCGGTGTCGGCTTCGTCTCGTCGAGAACTTCAATTTGGATATGCTATAGTGCACACCTTCCAACTCGTCTCTGATACCACTTTGTTGGAAATAAAATACTCAAAAACAACTTTTATTTAAACTCAAAACAAATATTATAATAAAAACTCTCACTCAAGAACTCACTCACTCTTTACTTCTTCTTCACTCACTTAGAAGCTTTGCTTCTTCTTGATGTCTAAACCAAAATGGGGAGGGGGTATTTATACTACTTACAAATCATTTTAGACCACACAAATAAACTAATCCAAAATTATAATAACCATACACCTCATCCTTCTACATCCTTCCACATTCTTCCAATTGACCACATGATTTTTATGCCTAATTACCAAACCCTAGAGAATTCTAGATAAAGGGCTTGGACTCTAATTTATTTGGGCTTGGGTTTGGGCTCCCATAATAGTTCGGGTCTTCAAATGGTTTGGGCCTAAAACAAGTTTATACTTCAACACCCAATTCATACGTGATTGTTCTCTTCTCTTTGCCTAGCCCATCAACAATCAAAATACAGGAATTAAAAGGGAATTTCGTATATAATTGTAAAATCACAACCCGTAGTCGCAATTTCATTTGTGGATCAAGGTAAGCTTTTGCATCTTAGTTCTCTTTGATTTCACATGGATTTTTACAGTAATATATTAGGGTTTAATCAAAATTTGTAGAAACATGCTTAGGTATGAAATTAGGGTTCTTGATAATGATTTTGGCCTAATTGTTTTATTAAAGCATGTTAGAATTATGTTACTTCAAATCTTACAAGTTTTAATTAGCTTCTTTATCATAATTAAATTTTATTATTGATATTTCTGTTAATTTCTTTTTTCTTTCTTATTGTTGAAATTATTCAACTTAACAAGTCTATTTTTAGGGGACTATTTAATATTCTAAATGGATTCAAGTTACTTATTCTAAACTTAGACTGAAATCTAATTTGATAAACATTTTTAATTTAATTCCTGCAATGTTGGACTATAGAATCGCAAGCATCAACTATATTGTGAAAAGGTCTATATATGTAATTTTGGAAATTTCTAATTTGTGATAAAAAAAACAAATTTTATATTTCAAAATACCGAATACAAAAAGTTAGAAATAAAAATGGTATTTATATTTTTATCCAAAAACCACTTTTGTATCCTATTTTTAAAAACAATTGTTCAAACTCCAAAAAATTGAAAAAAGAAAGAAATATACAAATCATTTTCCAAAACACATACGATTAAAATTAGAAGCTAATAAATATAGGGGATAACAAAATAATTAATTACCAAAGGTCCCTTACCTTAATGGTAGAAGGAATCTAAAACTTTATCAAGCCACCAAAGTTCAACACCTAGGTAGTATATATATCATTTCTATCATTGTTCATAAAAGTGCAATTGTGTGAGTAGACCTCTTCCCGTATTTGGAGTAGACCCTTCCTGTTGTTAGGAGTAGACAGTTTCCGAAATGAAAGTAGATGTCCGGACAGTACTCATATGGTTTAATCTCGGTAGGTCCAGGTAGTCCTCTGACACGTAAAGTATATCGGTAGTCATCTGACTCGCAGAGTGTCAGATTTTATAAAAAATAATATTAATTAATTAATGAAGCACATAATAGTTTGCACAAAATTGATAATTGAGGAAAAACAATCGTCATTCCATCAACTTTAATGTTTTGTTGAAGGGAGAAAAATAACCACGCAAAGCAAGTAATATTCTTAATATGACCAAAACATCCTTTGGTGGTGCAACAAACATAAAAGACTGACTTCACCATAAACTTTTTTTTTTTTTTTTTCAAGGTTTTTCAAGTGGAGCACCAAGAATAAAAATGGGGTCTAATCACCCCCAATCATCTCACATGATTCGTCACCCAAATCCCACAGCAATGGAATTGGAATTGATCATCAGAAAATGACCCCCTTAAGGGGCGTGTGGCTATCCAATCAAACACAAATTCTTTCTACACGTAGTCTCTAAATACATTCAAAATATACATCATTATGATTTCTTAATAAGTAACCACTAAATTTAAAATTTACATTTGGACGTACGTCGGGTTTGAATAATAGTATTGAGCTCTAATAACCTTCCTACTATATTTTCGTTCAAACCCGGTTTAATTGACCCCTTTAAGGGACATGTGCCTCTATCCAATTAAACTCAAAATCTTTCTACACCTAGTCTCTAAATACATTCAAAATATAGAAGATCATGATTTCTTAATAAGTAACCACTAAATTTAAAATTAAAATTTAAGTTTGAACGTACGTCACATTTGAATAATATTATTGAGTTCTAATAATCTTCCTACTATATTTTCGTTCAAACCCGATTTAATCTCGAAGATATAATAGGGTTTCAAGATGTAATTAAGGGGGAAATGGAGAATGAAAAGATGTGGTTGGTGTGATTGTTTTTCATATGCAAGTTGAAAGAAGCAGGAAGATCAAAGATAGAAATATAGATAGAATGTAGTTGGAATATGAATGTATGTGCATAGGACTCAAGTGCATGCAATCAAAAGATGAGCAAAGAGAAGTGGGGGTGGGCTGAGTGATATATATGCCCCACACTTTTGTCTTTGGGTTGGAACTTCTGAGACAAGTTCCTATACCCACAAGCCAAGCGTGAATTTTATTTTATTTTTTTTCCATGTTTTTTCCCTTAATATGTACTATTAATAAAATTAACTTCGTATGATTCACATCAACACAAATACATTCACACGGATAATTTAAAGGAGGGACAAAATATGAATTGTAATATTAAAGGGTCATCTATTTTTTTCACTTAACACTTAGTGGGTCTGAATTGGACATATTAAATTATTTTTTATTTTTTTAAATGGTCAAACAACTTAAAAATGTTAAGAAATAACTCAAAATAAAAAGTTAAAAATCCTAACTTATCACTTAATACTTAATCACTGAACTATAATTATAATATTTTCTTCTATAATTATCATTATCATAGTAATATATTTTTAAATTTATTTTTATTAAGATGATTTTATATAGTTATAATGAAAAAAATATATATATGGTTTTGATTCTCATTGTTAAAATGAATCTAATTATCTTTAGATTTGATTGTCTTGTTATTTGTGCATGACACGTTATTTTATTTAGAACAATTAAAAAGGATAAATTCCATCTTTCAACGAAATTATATGAGAATTAAAAGTACTTATTTTAAAAAGTAAAGACGGCATTGAATTAACTTTTAGGTTCAAAGAATTTATACATACATTCAAAGGAACGTAGTTACGTTAATCAAAATCGATTATATTCATGTACTACTTTTGACATGCTTTTGCCCGTTAAAGGTACTCTTTTATTAACGTGTTTTTTTTACGGGATATATCTATTATTCTATTAAATTATAATATTCTTTTACCTATCTGATTCTGTGTATTTTTTTTCCTAAATAAAGCAAGGAATTAGGAATTAGATTAAAGAAGGCCACTTAACATTGAGTGGCGTGATCTGCGTTCGCGCGATCAGGAGTCACTCACGATCTGGTCATGCATTAGGGCGACTCCTCCTTCCAGCATGAAAGAAAGAAAAAAAAGAGAGAGATTGTATTCTTCTTATGATAGTGGATTAGGTTTGATGTATCCCATTAAATATAATATTTTTTTTTTAGGTATCTAATTCTGTGTATTTTCTTTCCTAAATAAAGCAAGGAATTAGCAGTATGTCACTTTCTCAACAAAAAAATTCGATAGATTATCTTCTGTCATATATTCAGATACGTATTACAGTTACTATAATTAAGTCAGAACCTCTTTACACTTTGTTCTCAATGCAAAGAGAGATAGAATATCAAGTTTTCATATTGCTTTTATTATTGTCTATTGACACAGGAGATTCCCCTCACATGCAATGGTTTTGACAGAGGAGATAAAATGTTGACGTGTAAATCTGGTCAATGTAAATAATAGTGAATCGAATGATAAAAATAATATAGTAAGATTGACACAAGAGATTTTTAAAGTGGTTTAGCTGAGAGGAATGCCTACATCAATTGTTATTTATATTTAAGTCAAGTTCGCTGAATGAGTGTGCAGAGCTCGCTATATGTGTTTTTTTTTTTTTTTTTGAGAAAATTCATAACCTTTGTAACAGTGATAATCCGCTCCTTTTATAGTGTGAAGGGATGGAGTCAACATATTTTACATGGAATGTAATTACAAGAAATTAGGGATTGAACTATATCCCTAAGAATCATCTTCTAATTAAAACATGATTGCTGAAATCAAGGAGATTAAGTTTGATTGGAACTCTGACAGTTGACCGGGTCGAATCCCGTTATTCTTGGGATTCCTTCTATAACTGAAGCTTTAAGTTAGATGTCATGCGAGCTGGAGTTATGCTGTTGATAATAGGTGGCGCATAACTCTTTCAAGTAGCTTAGGCGTGGCAGCTCGCATAGAGCTTTTCTCTTCACACTTATTGGAATGGACTTGTTTGTCGTATTGGGCTCTATCGGTCTTTTCAACCGGTTGAGCTTCATTGACTTTCTCAAGCTCGCTTAGCCTTGTTGGTTTACTAGAGTCCATCAGGCTTTCTTGATGTCTCTAGGTCTGTTTAGACCAAATGAAATTTGACACATAATATTAACCCTTTAGCTTCTAGCCCGAAAGTCTCGTGGTGGAAGCTGAACCATTTTCTCGTAGTTTTAGTGGGCTAAGAGTTTCGAGGAGTGCTTCCAGGTTGCTTTGGGGAGGCCATGAGACGTCTTTCTAGGTCGCCGATGCCATGTCACGAAGGCGGTTGCTCTTCTGGTGAGTGGAAACTGTCACATCAAATGCCACGTCGTCAATTGCATTAAATGCATTGTTAAATCGGCAGCCCTTTGAGTATCCCGCCAGATCCCCATGTTGAACCTTGGCCATAGATTTCTTTTAGGCCATTATTACTCCAATCCAACGGCTGGATTTTTTGGTTATATGTAGGGCATTCTCCATTATTTTTCTCCAATTTACACCATGCTTCAGAACTTGTCCTGCAAATTCTCTTCCTTTTTTCTTTCGAAGGCAGCCTTCAAGGAAACCGGTTCTTGATTCAGTGTGCTATTCCCAGTCGCCGAAAATGTTCTGGAGCTTCGTTCTTAGCGTGAGGGGGATTCGTTAGCGATTTGCCTAAGCTGAACACCAAGTTTTGCTTCCTTGTGGTGAATTTTCTCTTTCCTTTTTCTTTGCTCAGTTCTGTATTGTAGTGCATTTGTGCGTTGGGTTATTATTGTCTTTGTGCTATTTGTGTTTTTGATGGGTTCATGTTGCTTTTTGGGCAACGACCCTTTAAAAAAAAACTTGCAGATCAGAAAATTCTACACAGATTGATGTGGGAGGTGCAATTTCACTCGTGGCAATTGCTGGAGGCAGGTGATAATAGCAATGGCAATTATTTTTTTTTTGGTTTACACACTGCCTTTGAACCTTTCCCTTGATCAATTTGGCACTTCTGGATCTAATTATGGTTATTTGATTTTAACTGAATCTAACACTAGATCTCTCTATTTTTTTTTTTTTTGCATGCTCACTCCAAACTAACCCTTATAATCGTGTAAGATCAATAAAAATTAACCCTGTATGATTCACACCAATATATCCACAGATAAATTGAAGGATGAACTGAATATGAAATTATAATATTAACTCTCCTTAAATTAAATTGAAATAATAAACTTTTATTTATAAGTACTGTAAACTAACCTGATAACAATAAAATACTTAGTGATAAATCTAACCACTCAGTGATAAACCTAATCATTCAGATAAGTATAATCCTAACTAATAATGATAAATATTAAATAAAGATAATTATGAGGGTTGGTTTAATTTTAATACAACAGTTTCTAACTACGTCTCTGCTCCCAAGGATATCTCTCTTTCTATATATATATATATATATATATATATATATATAATCAGCACCTCCTTAATATATTAGAATGAGCAACTTTCAATTCAATATAAAACTTTGGATCAATTAGATTGAAAAAAAAAAAAAAAAAGTCTTTTATCAATAGATATATTAGAAAAATTAATAGTTATCATCATCACTAACAATATAAGTGAAAACAACATATGAAATCTATCTATTTGGGTGTGTTTGGTACACATGATTTTTGATTGGATTATTATAATCCTAATACTACGTTTGGCAAGCACAAGATATTGGGATTTTATAACTAAACAGTGCTCACTAATCCCTTCAACATGAAACTAAATAAACCCATATATCCTCATGGGTTAATTAGTAATGGGATTATGATTACTTCTTCTTTTTTCTTTATTTACTATATTCTTTATTTTAAATTTATAATTATTCTAATATCAATTATAATTTATTTTTATTTGATTTAATTTAATTTAATCTTTTTAACATATCTTTTTTGAAAATGGAATATATTACCAATCAAAAGAACTAGCTAGGAAAATAATCCCACCAGCTATCTTTATTTAAACATAATTTTAATTTATTTATAAGATACTACAATTATTTTTTAAGTATTTTATTTTATTTTATTAAATAAAATAAAATAATTTTACTTTTAGTCAAAAATAATATTAATATTTAACTATTTTCTATTTAATCCCACACTACACCAAACAAAAAACAATACTATTTTTAGTTCAATCTATACTGTACCAAACACATCAAAGTACTAATTTAGTCCAATGTAATCCAATCTAATCTAATCTATCATATCCCATGAAAATAGTTCAATCAAATCCCGTGCACCAAACACACCCTTCAAGTCTTTTGCATGCATTCTCCCTAGTTTGTTCTGTCCGTATCATGAAACTTATGTTATAAGTAGGACAAACATATCATATCATCTATATATTCATGGGTGGAGCCATGCATTAACTAGGGTGAACTATTGTTTTGAAAAAAAAAAATATACATTATTATATAAAAATATAGTTTTTTCTGAAAATTTTATAAAATTATCTTTATTTTACTACAAAATATTCAGTTAATTTTATTAATTTTTTAAATAAATAAAACTTAATTTTTGTACCATCTTAATTAAGTAGTCTCAAAATTTAGTGAAATATGAAGTAATATACTTTTGTGTTTACTCATTTTAAAAAAAAGTAATTTTTTTTGGGCATCGACAATAATTTGATATGAAAATTCATGTAGCCCAATCTTAAAACATATTCTGATTACGCTGTATTTATTTGATAATTATAGTTTGTGTAAATTTATATTCAATTTTTTTTATGGGTTTCTCTTGACTACAATATGCTATTTAATTAATCGATAACTAGCTAGAATTTTGAGACACAATATAACCTACAAATGGTCCAACTTGGAAATATATATATTTTTTTTTGGTTGATATAATTAGTTTAAAGCAAGCATGAGTACTAACCCAAAAAGTTGCCACTTTGATCAATTACAATTAATTACTTGGAAATTAAATTCATGAGACCACCAACCATGCACAACATCAATATCATTTTGTCTGTCATGCATGTACTAGTCTTGCATGGCTTTCTTCTTTAAGTCCCTCTTCATAATAATAATAATAATAAATTATGATCAAGGACACTCTCTCAACCAATCTTATTACATTCTCCACCTATGTTGATTATTTAATTTAACCAAATAAAAAGTTTTGCTTTCAATCAAATCTTCATGGACTAACTTTTCCAACCCAACAAAACCCTAAAATTTTCTCATCTTCTCACACTAATTTTGTTTGCTTCAAAAGAGCCAAGATTACTAAAGGTTTCCTTTTCATTTCCCACCAGCTAACTCTTTTCTCTTTATTTTTAGAAAAGAAATGGGTCACTACTAGCTAGCTATGTGTCCTAGGTGACCAAACCCCTTTCAAATTGTGTGTTTTTGTACTTAAAAGCCTATGTTCTTGACCAAAAAGCCTTCAATTATTGAATAGATGTATCCAAAATCATCACTCACATTCAAAAAAGTTTTTGGTCAAAGATTCATCAATTCTCTATTTCCATGTATTTATATAAACCTTTTTTTATGTGGAATCAATAGGACATTCAGTGCTTTGCTTTACAGCTTTTTGTCTTTGATATTCTTGGCTTATAAAATCATAATTAATAATTCTGGTTAATTAATCATGATAAAAAATTAATGGAAAAGGCATGCATGCTTGAAAAAATTTGTAAAGAAAATGCACTTGCCTTTCCATACAAATTATTATGTCTTGCTATGAGAGAATTCCCACCCATATAGACGTATATGTTAAAATAGATAAAGGTATGATTTGCTTTTAAGAAAAAAAAAAAACAAAAAAAAATTATTCACCAAGTAAAATGGCAACAGCTACGACATGAGATAAGATGAGAGCCCCAAAGTTTATATATGGAGGCCTAAATCATTTTAAATTAAAAAGGGCAAAAAGAACAAAGGCATTTGGGTTAATGATTAAATTAAATGTATTGCCAAACACACAATAATTATGAGAAATCGATCAGTTGATAGATCTATTAGTTTGGCTTTTGAACTTATATACATGCAGGTTTAAAAGGATGTATGTAAACGTTTTATAATATGAAAATTCTTAATTTCTTTTTCTAACAAGTGGTATCCAAATCATATATTTAGTCTTGGCAAAATAAGAGTCCAAACCCGGTCTGTATCCACACCTGTAAAAAATCCACAAATTTTAAATGGGTTTAAGCCTGGCCCTAAATAATTTATATGGACTTTCGGTGCGGGTGTGAAACCGGTCTGCAAAATATACAGATTTTACCAAACCCTTATTTTAACCCGATTATTTATCTCATGTTTTGACCTGAATTTTTGTAGGCCAAATTAATTTTTTTAAACTACTGAATTTTTATTAATTTTTATTTTCAGGGCCAAAATAAATTAAATTTTTATTTTTATTTTTTTTTATAAATTAAACCAACTCAATTCAAATAAATCAATTTAAATTCTGATGGGGTTGAAAGTTATTATGTTATGACATATATTTTATTAATTTTAGGACACAAATTTATAACCCAAATCAATTAACCATACTATTAAAAATAAATTAAACCAACTCAATTCAAATAAACCATTTTTTACATAATATTAAAATCAACAATGATAATGGTTAGCTTTTAACTATCTTTTTTCAATATCTTTTAGAATCATCAATAATGATATTATATTTTAAATTTGGATGCAACAATCTTGTGCCGGCAGTAATTTTATTAAACATATAAAATTTATATTGAATTACACAACTTTTTTATTATGTGTTAGAATATATAAACTTTTTGATCAGTATCATAAATTTAATATAATATTAAAATTGTTAGACGACAAGTACAATCCTTTAATTTTTATAAGACATTAATGGTATTTCTATAGGAATATAAGTAAGAATCCGAAAAGAAAAAAAATTAATTCTTTTTTATTAAAAAGGAAATAATAATAAATTAGACAATTAATCAAATTTTTTTTACGGGTCATTTGCGGGTTTAGAGTATACTCGCATTTAGACCCGCCATCAACCCGCAATTAATACGGGTTTAAAAATACAAATATTATACGAGTTTTAAAAAAAAGAGATCTGGGTTTATACCTGGACCATATAATACTGGTCCGGTCCAGGTGTAATAAAATCTGGACAATTTTGCCAACCTTACATATATTACAACATTTTATAAATTTAATTTAGGGCAAATTGTAATGAGATACCCTGACATTTGGTCATATTGCAATAAAACTGTAATTTTATTTAAACTAAAATTTAGTATCTGAATAATTATTAATTTTATCTCTAACTTATTCAGAAATATCAATTTGTGACCTGTTTTTACCATTTTAACTCATATGGCCCCTAAAATTTTCAAAATACATTAATTTAGTCCCTATGACCAAACTTTTAACGGTCAAACTTAATATAAAGTATAAATTGATCATTTTACTATTTTTTATTATATTATCAAATTAGAAAAATAATTTTACCCTCCAACTCTTTACATTTTAATAATTTTACCTATTTGTATAGTTTAATATAAAATTGATATGTATAATAAAAATTTGATTTTTTTTAAAAACACTTAAAAAGGATTAAATAAAAAATAAGTATGATAAAATTTATTAAAAAATAAGAAAAATCTTAAAAGTAACATCTTTTATTAAAAATAAAAATAAAATTCAAGATTGAATACTTATAAAACTCAAAATTTAGTTTAAAAAACTAACATGTTAAAATATTATATATACATATTTTAGAGTATATTATATAGTATATTCACAATATATATATAATAAAAATGAAATACAAGAATAAAATTACAATATATATATATTTATTATATTATAAAAATAAAAATATAATAATAAAGCTAGAATATATATAAATTTATTATATTTATATATGTATGTATTAAATTACAAAATTTTAAGTTATATAAGTATTCAATCTTGAATTTTATTTGATTTTTAATAAATGATATTACCTTTAAGATTTTTTAAATTTTTATTATATTTTTACATTTACCAAGTGTTTTTTTAAAAAAAAATTAATTTTTTATAACATATGTTAATTTCTTCATGGACTATCCAAACGTAAACTTATTAAAAAGTTAAAGAATAAAAGCGTCTTTTTAATTTATTAATTTAATAAAAAGGGTAAAATAGTCAATTTTAACTTTATGTCAAGTTTGACTATTAAAAAATTAGTGATAGAGACTAAATTGATGTATTTTGAAAACGTTAGGAACCATGTGAATTACAAAATAGGTCAAAAGTAATATTTTTTAAATAGCTTAGGGACAAAATTAATAATTATCCGAGGTACTAAGTTGTAGTTTAAATAAAAGTACAGATTCATTGTAATATGACCTAATATTAAGGTATTCCATTACAATTTGCCCTTTAAACTGTGAAAACAAGAAGCAAAGCAGGAAAAGCTAAGAGGAAAACTAAGTACAGAAAACTGAAAACTGAAAACTGCTACAATTTGATAAACTCTTGTATTTCATTTCATGATTTAGTTGATTACAAAGTGGTGTATATATATTGATACTGAGGAACTAAGTCACACACTTTGTGTGCGGATTCAGTTACATCCGTGACAGAATTTCCTAACATGGCTAATTGATTGGCTAAGCATGAGTCTAAGCTAGAGAGTTTATTAGAGTCAATCCTTCAGCTAATAAGAGTGAAGATGCAGACTTGATCTGGTATCAAGGGATATGATTGAAGGTACAAGCGGATGGCCTCTGATAAGATAAATCAGTTCACTTGGTTCCTTTCAAGTGTTTGATAAGTTTCAAGAGAAACTTGACTTGAAACTTATCAAATGTTTGATAATGCCTGAGATAGACTTTCAGTGCTAGGCTTAACATCCCTCCTCAAGTTAAACTTGGACTTGTCCAAGATAAGTATGTCTTTAAGAATACCAAACCTTGTAATGGTGAAAGACTTTGTTAGAATAATCAGCAGTCTGATGTTCAGTTGAAACATACCTTACATCCAATTCTTTAGTCTCTATTTTGTCCCTCACAAAATGAAGATCAATTTCAATGTTTAGTTTTTGAGTGGAATACAGGATTGTCTGCCAAGGCTCCAACACCTGTATTGTCAAACCAAAGAACAGTAGGATGAGATAAAGAAACACATAGTTTAGTCAGTAGTTGCTTGAACCAAACAATTTCAGCCATAGCCAGTGCCAAGATCTATACTCAGCTTCTATGCTAGATCTTGAAATAACCTTCTGCTTCTTAGAGCTCCAAAAGACAAAGTTTCCACCTAAAACATACACCAACAACTTGTGACTTTCTATTATCTAGATTACTTGCTCAATCTGCATCAGAAAAACCTTTCAGTTGAAGAGGAAACTGTGATTTTACGGTTGAAATACAAGCCATGATCCAAGGTACCTTTAACATATCTAAGGACCCTTTTGCATACTTGCAAGTGAGCTGCAGTTGGTGAAGCAAGGTATTAGCTTAGTCGATTTGTAGATAAGGATATATTTGTTCTTGTGAGAGTGAGATAATGTTAAGCACCCACAATACTTTTATACAGGGCTGGGTCTGAAAACTTCTCACCTGCAGCCTGCTGTAGTTTTGTGCTAGGACATATAGGAGTTGGACAAGCCTTTGAGGAGAGCATATTTGTTTTAATAAGAAGACTTTGGGCATATTTTAATTGATTCAGCAAAAGACCCTGATCATTTCTGATAGCCTCAAAACTCAAGAAGTAGCTGAAAAAGCCTAGATCTTTAAGAGCAAAAGTTGAATGAAGATCAACAAAGAGCTTCTGTAAAAGTTTGATTATTCTCTATGACCAAAATGTCATTTACATAAACCAACAATATAACACTGCTAGCGTGATGCTTGAGGACAAATAAGGAGTTATCTGCTCTTGAATTATGCAATAAGACTGCTATCAATTTATCATATCATGCTCTAGGAACTTGCTTCAAGCAATATAGAGATTTTTGACAAGTTTGCACACATAACTTTCATTTCCTTGTAATTCAAAGCTTGCGGGCTTCTCTATAAACATTATTTCTTTAAGCTCTCTAGTTAAAAATGCATTGTATATCTAATTACTTGACATCCCATTTTGAGGTGACAACCAATGCTAAAACAACTCTTATAGTAACTGACTATACAACTGAACTGCATGTCTCAAGGTAATCTATCCCAACTATTTGATGGAATCCTTTTGCCACTAACCTAACTTTGTGCCTTTGCACACTGCCATCCTTATTGTATTTTGGTCTAAAAATCTACTTATGTCCTACAATGTTCATATCATTCTTCCTTGGAACTAGAATTCATGTTTGATTTCTTATAAGAGTCTTGTATTCTTCATTCATAGCATCTTTTCAACAGAGAATCTATAGTGCTTTAACTACAGTTTTGGGTTCTGAATTATTTGACTTAGAGGCAGTATACAATTTGGGTTTGGATATGCCACTCTTGGCTTTAGTTTTCATAGGATAAACATTAAGCTATGAAATAAGAGGTGAGTGAGAGGTATATGTAGGTTTTGAAGGTTGAGATTGAGGCTTTGAAAAACTAGGAGAGGTTAGATGTATGAGAATTAATTGTAGAATGTAAAGGGATAGCAGAAGTATAAGAGAACAAATGAAGATATGAAAATTCAAACTTATTAAAATTAACATTTCTTGCAATATACACTCTGCCACTAAGACGAAAGCATTTATAGCTCCTATGATCATTACTGTAACATCCCTAATTTTGAATATATATGAAAAGTATGATTGAATTCATTGTGAATATGTGAATATGATTTTTATGATTTGAGGGGTGGAAATTGTAATTAAATGTATGTATATTTTTAGGTTTCATAGTGGACCAAATTGAACGGTCAAAAACGATGCACGAAGAGAAGAGTGAAAAACTGAGACAGTGAGTATCGCGACCTGGCCATCGCGACCACAGATCGCGATGAGCTGCTCGCGATGAAGAATGGTGATTTTTGGCAGTGAGCACCGCGACCAGGTCATCGCGACCACAGATCGCGATGACTGGATAGCGATGAAAAGGATGATTTGGGGTAGTGAGTATCGCGACCAGTCATCGCGACCACAGATCGCGATGAAAGTGGCACATTTCGACCAGTGAGCATCGCGACCGAAGCGGCGCGACCACCACTCGCGATACCGGTCGCGATGGCTCAAAAATTTTTAAAAAATATATAGCACCGCATGATGAAGCGGTAAAGCTTCATCAACTAAATTGAAGCAAATCAACACAGAAACAGAATTAGCACAGAATTAGAACGAGAGAGGAGAGGAGAGAGAAAGAAGAAAAAGAAGAAGAAAAAGAAGGAGAAAAGAAGAAGAAGAAGAAGAAAAGAGAAAGAGAAGAAAGGAAGGAGAAGGAGGAAGCTTTCAGGTTTGGTGTACACGTATTTTTTGAATTTTCAGTTTTCCAGAAATTTTCGAAATTGTCCAATTTTAGAGTTTCCGAGTTATTTGAATTATATGGATTATAGATTATAGTTTAGATTTGCTATATACGAGTTTTGGAATTTTTCCAGTTTTCTAGAAATTTTCGGAATATTTCAGATTGATTGAAATTGATTCTATTTGCGTTATTTGAATTATATTGATTATCGCATATAGTTCAGGGTCGATATATACGAGTTTTGGAATTTTTCCAGTTTTCCAGAAATTTTTGAAATTCTCGAAGTTTATCGTTTTTGAATTATGTGAATTCTATTGAGTAGAATTGATAGTTTGAAACTGATTTCGGAATGAGTTGAATACGATTTGGTTATGGAAATATATTGTTAAAACTGATTTAAATTATATTATATTGTGAAATGTATAGGAAAATAATTTTGGGGCGATTTGATTCGAAATGGAATTATGACATACGTTTGAGTATATTTTGGATTGATTTGATATGATTATTGATTTACATTCGTATATTTCCGTTATATTATATTTGATGAATTTTGTATTTCGAAAATATAAATATATCGATATGTATTGAAATTGACTACATTGAAAATTGAATTCGATTATTCGGAAAGAAATAAAATATGTTGACATTGGATTGGAGAAAATATTTTGACTCTGATGTGTATGAACATAGATATGGATATAGGAGGTTGACATGTCAATTGAGTTTCTGTCTGAACAGTACTGTGCCGATATATTCTGTTTGTACCACCCTTCTTAGGGTTCTGTCATGGGACATTCACAGCGGGTAAGTCCGTTAGTGTTCCATTCTGATATGATGTTCGGCTGCTCGCCCGTTTGCGTCCTGTGCCGAACAACCCGTAATCCAGTCCGATAACTTATGTTTTGTATGTCATAAGCCAATCTGAAAACTGATTTGTTATATGAAAACGTTTGAGAAATTATGACAAATCTGTCTGTTGATTGATTTTGAATATGAGATTTGATATGAACCCCATATATGATTTACGTATATGTGATTTATATTTTGAGTAAGAATAGATATACATATTTGACAGAGTAAATTTGTCTATACAATTTTGTGTACATCCACTAAGCAATATGCTTCGCGTGTTGAGTGTTCTCGCACGCAGGAAACAGAGGTTCCAAAGGCGATAAAGATAAAGAAGAGTAGAGACTGCAGAACCAGAGTCCAGAATCACATCTTTCCTGCATATATTTTGGTAGTTCGTTTGTAATAAGCCTATATAATTTTGATACCACATGCATATTCAGAAACTGTTGTAAATATTTAAGGAGTTTTCGCTATGTAAATATTTTAGTATATGTTTATATTATTTGAATCTTTCTAACTGATATTATGATAATTGGTTGGTAAGTCGCACTATATTTGGAAGGGTGCGCAAAATTGATTTGAGAATTTGGAAATTGATATTTATGAATTTTAATTGTAAACAAGTTTTGGATTTGGAAAGTCAGAAAAATAGAAGAAACTCTGGCACGATTTTTAGAAATTTATTTGGACTATTTTTAACTATATTTTTAATATAGTTTTCAATTATGGTTTATAAAAGTTAGATTTTAGTATATAGTAGCGCTCCCTGATTCGGTCCAAGCGGATTTGGGTCAGGGGGTGTTACAATTACTAAAACCAAGAAAAATATATTTAAATGTGTGAAAGTCAAGGTTGTGCGTATTATATGGTCTCAAATTGGGAAAACAAGCACGCCCAAAAGGTTTCAATAAAAGATAATCAGGTTCTTTCTTGAAATAGAACTTCAAAGGGTGAGCAATAATTTAACAAAGGTGTAAGAAGTATATTTATGAGTTGTATACAAGTGTGAAAAGCTTCCCACCAGAAAGTGAGTGGTAGATGAGCTTGGGAAAGAAGAGTTAAGCTAACTTTAACAATGTGTCTATGTTTTCTCTCTGGAATGTCATTATGTTAATGTGTGTGAGGACATAAGTGTCTAAACCTGACACTTAAACTAGCAAGATAAGGAGACAAGGGTCTATACTTACTACCCCAATTACTTTGGACACTTTTGATTTTGGTATTGAACGTCAATTTAGCTGATTTTTGAAAAAGAATAAAGGCACCCTTGACTTGTGCTTTGGATGCAAGGCGATAAATCCAAGTGTGTTTGGAAAAGGCACCAATGAAATTGATGTAGTATCTGTAACAACTTGAGGATGGCAGTGGTGAGGGTTCCCAGACATCTGTGAATATCAGTTCAAAGGGTTGGTTGTATATGGTGAGTGAGGCAAAGAAAAGTATTTGGTAAAATTTACCATATTGGCAGGAGTCACATAAATATAATGACTATCGAGAATGGCATGGTAAGCTGATTTTGCTTAAGCCTACGTTTTAGTATTGTAAAGGAAGGATGTCCAAGTTTGTTGTGCCAAGTTTTTAACAAAAAACATGAATTGACATATGAAAAATTACAACTGTTATGGCTCAACAGTTTTATTGCAGAGAATGTATTTTTATAAGGTATAATGGTAGCCCTTGATGATACTGACTTATACACAACAGAAGTATCAACAGATGGTGGATGCAACTTAAACTTACAACTATGTATATTATCAGTATTAGAGGGATGAAAATAAACCATATTAACAAAATTACATCATTAAGCAACAGAACAATCATTAGAAGTTGATGAAACTGAAGCAGATTACAAATTTATAGAAGGCTACACAGTCTTATAAATGATTTTGCCCAATTGGTCTTATCACCCAAAATTTTCCCAATATTTTACAAGATAGATTGTTAGGAATTAAACCAATCTCCTATGCAGCGGAAATAATAACTGTATGCAAATACGGACCAAGACAAGCATGCATAACAAAACAAGAAGAATAATAAAGAAGACAACAATTTTATGTGATTCGACAATCAACTGATTCCTACATCCACGAAATACAACTGCACTCAATCTATTATGAAATAACTTATTACAAAGACACAACGAAAAACTCACATTTTTTCTTCTCTATGTGTGTATACTCTTTGCTCTCTCTTTTCTCTCACTAGTGTTTCTTCGTTTTCTCTCACCTTTTTAAGACCCTAACATTACATGAGTATTTATACAGGAAAAACTAGGCAAATATCGGCCTATAACAATCTAAGTTTAACTAAGAAAGAAGTTTCCTAAAAAACTATTCTGATTCGAAATAGAATTCTCCTTTGCGACTTGCGATACGACCTGGAGGCTGTGCCCTAGGTCACACGGCTCTCTACCGCTTTCTGCTTCTTGTTGTCGCGACTTATAGGTAACACCCCAGGTCACGATGCTCTGTACCACGAATTTCTATAAAATACAAAACTTTCTTTCTAAGCTTCACAAACCCAACAATCTCCCACTTAAAGATTTATAATATGAGGAAACATCCTCCTCCAATAATCAACGCAAACGACACGTTTAAACAACTTGTCTTCATCATCGAAGACCTACTGAAGCTACCCCTCAGCTCCAGTTCCTCAGTCGTAACTGGCTTAGTTAATGAGTGATCATAAGCAGCAACCGTGAGCCTCCTGCCTGTGGTTCTTTGTCGCTCACATCGTTCCTCTAACATGCCTCATCATAACATTCAGGTTCTCTTTTATTGTCTGATCTCACTGCCTCTTATTCGCGCCGATCTCTGGTGGCTGACTCGCGACCTCTAGCATGTCCTGATCTCTAAACCTCCTACTTGTGAGATACCCTAGACTCCGTCTTCTGACCCATACTATCTACCCCACTGGTTGAAACTTCTTTGGGAGTTTTACCAATTTACTGAAAACTCATCCCTTTCTACTTTCCCAAATTGCTACTGTCACGCAGGCCGTTATCACATAACTTCAAACTTGCCTGTTTTTCATCTGAAAGCACAATTTCTGGCCTTCTAACACTCATGTGTTAAGCCTCTGGCATTGCAGATTCGGATCTTCTATCCCTTCTGAATCTAGCACTTATTACCAAAATCTTCTGAAAACAAGCTGACCTCTGTCTGATTATCACCATTTTTCTTGCACTCTTGTGCGGATTCTGATAGTGTCCCTTCTTATGACAATTCCAGCACTTAATGTCTCCCTTACCTCAATTGAAATTATCGGTATCCTAACGATTTTCTAACCTTCTAAACCCTTATTTGGATTTACCATTCTGGCTGCCCTTATCTCTATTTATGTCTCTGCTCTTTATGTTTAGGGCTGATGACTCACTGCCAAAACCCTTTTCGTGTTTCCTGATTTCCTCATTCATGATCATGTCTATGACTTCCTAGAACTTCAATTTTGCCTTTCCAAATGAATTACTAATCGATTAGACTGTACCATTCTAACTCTCTAGCATCTGACCCAGAATTAGCAAGGCTTGAATTTTATCTTCAAATTTGATGTCAATAAAATTTAATTGATCCTTAGTTTAAGTTGAAGGCGTTCAAGTGTTTCTTAAAGTTACCGCTCTATGGCATCTTCAAAGCAAACAGTTTCTTAATAAGATACACTTTATTTATTGCAGATGGTTATTCGTACAGAATCGATGAGCTTTGATGAGAGTTGTTGTCATCTCATGACTCTTGATGTTAAAGGCCATTGACTTCGAAAAAATCAATCAAATCTCCCCCAATGCCTTACGATCTAACACCATCCATTTTTCTTCTTTCATGGCTTATGGCCCTACACCACTTAGCAGCAGATACAAATCCTGCTAGTACAAATAGTCCTCCATCTACATCCTCTAGAAACTAAAATTCTCACCATTGAATTTCTCGACCCTATATTGTTCTCTTTCTTATCCCATGACTCCTGTTGAATTGAGAATGCTAAATAGTCTCTAGTGTTAACAAAACCCTAGGTTCGACCTGAGCTATGATACCAGTTGTTAGGAATTAAAACAATTCCCCTAACAATAATTGTGTGCAAACACACACCAAGATAAAGCACACACAAGAAAGCAAGAAGAATAGTAAAGAAGACATCAATTATGTAGTTCAATAATCAACTAATTCCTACATCTACGGAGGGTAACTGCACTCAATCTACTATAAAAGGACAGATTACAAAGACACACAATAAAAAACTCATACTTTTTCTTCTCTACATGTGTATGTTCTTTTCTCTCACTAGTGTTTCTCCTTTTTCTCTCACCTTTTTAAAACCCTAACATTGCATGGGTATTTATATAGAAAAAGCTAGGGTAAAGATCAGTCTATAACAATATAAGTTTAATTAGAAAAGACATTTCCTAAAAAACCATTCTGATTCAAAATAGGAGTTTCTGCCGCGGCCAATGGGTTGCGCCCTAGGTCACACAGTTTTCTATCATTTTTTTTATTTTTTATGCTATCGCGCCATAGATTGCACGTCTCTCTACTTTTTTATGCTTCCTGTTGTCGTGACATGTGGATAGAGCCTCATGTTGCGACGCTCTCTGCCATGAATCTCTATTGGATTATATGATAACCCTCTCTCTTACATGTATAATATATATGATAATTTTTACTTTGATTTTAGTTTCTATGAGTTTGTTTTTACTTTATATTGGTTATATATTTCATTAATTTAATAACAAATATATATATAAGATTTTTTTTTTTTTTTTGAAGATTCCATGTCTGTCAATGAATCTACTCCACTAGCACAAAATAAGCAGAGATTATCCACTAGAATATGCAACTAGAAGTGCAGTGCTTCTCCAAATAATAGAGTTAATTATTTAATTATTAATCCTCCTCCCAATACTCAAAATCTTGACCAATAGCTTATATAGTTTGTGGTCATAATCCCAAAAACTGAAAATTACAACCACTTTTATTTTTTTAACTTTAATTTCTCATTGCTAAAACCCAAAGCTCACACTCTTTCTTTCGTGATTTAGACGTAATTAATTCATTAAACTGTAATGATCAAACTCTCTAATGATGATGTAAATGCACAAAATTAAATAGTACAATAATTTGCAAGTGAATTTTTTTTATCTATATGTATTGGTAAAAAAGTTGTTTTGTATTGTTTCACTGAAATCAAATATTGGAAAATTTTGAAAACCCCTGAAGTTTGATTATTAAAATCTATATGCGTGTGTATAGTTTCAGAATTAGGTGAAATTTTCATCACAGTTTGTCAAAACTATTAAAAAAAAAAACTCCTCATCGACTAAAAATACCCTCAAACGGAAGTACAATTATGTTGGTAGATCTCTCCCCATATTGAGAATAGACTCCTCCCGTTGGGATTAAATAGCTTCCAAAATAAAAATAGATGTTCTGACTGTGCTCGTATAGTTTAATCTCGATAGGTCTCGATAGTTCTCTAACCTATATGGTGTCAGATTTTTTTTTTTTAAAAAAAAAACTTTATAAATTTGTTTCTTATTAAGAAAATGTTTTTTTTTCTTAATGAAAAATGGCTTTAATTTGAAAGCAATTTTGACTAAACAGTAGTTCCAAATGCAAATTGAGTCGTGTGTATATGCAAGACACGAGATTTTTATATATTAAAAAGTAAGTGGAATACACAACTATCAACTATCAACTATCAACTATCACCTTTTCGTTTCACTTAATTTGCATATATAATTGATGATACAACTTTGAGACCACAATTAATAAAGAAGAAAGAAAGTGATTATAGTGGGCTATATGGTTAATCCATTATACCACCAATCTGTGTTTAAGTGCTCTACGTAAAGCAAGCAACCGAAAACATGTAATGCAATGCTACTTGATTTCTCATATGCGGCAACTCATCATGAACTTGCATACGTCAAACCCGTTCAAATCATTTATCTCTTCTCCAACCTCTGATATATTGCTCTTCTTCTTCTTCCTATTCATTCATTGGTTACTATAAACCAAATAAAATGATGAGGTTTTTAACAACTTTATTCTCTAGACATTTCCACGTATGGTGTAATATATTTAGATAGTATGAATTGGACAAAAATTAGTATTACTTTTTATTTAGTGTTATATATAATTAGATAAAAAATAATTATATTTTTTTTATTTAATCCACGAGGTGGTCCCATACACATTGATATAGAACTAATTTCCACTCAGGCCGGAAGGTTAATAAAGATCTAACTATAAGTACAATCCACTAATATAAAAATTGCATTTGTTGGAAGTCGAACTCGGATATTGTTAAAATGATTTGTTCCCTATATGGTATATGGTGACCAACCATACTACACCTTATGATTAAAATAATTGTATTTTATATTTGATACACTATGGAATTGGATAAAATAACAATATATTAAATTATGAATAAAATAAAATCATTTAAATTGAATTTGAATAAAAATAAAATCACTTAAATTCATTTTCAATAAAATAAATCATTCTAAATTTGATTTAACATTATTTAAATTGTTTTATTGAAAATAAATAACTACTTAATTTTAAAATATATTATTTTTTAATGTTTGAATAAAATAAATTTAATATTTAATATATAAAGCATAAAAGGGACGAGTTTTGTATGTCCTACTAGGCGAGGCAGGACTGGCACAGTGGGAATTTAAGTGCCACGAGATTGAACTTATAGTCTTTGAGATTTGTGCTCCGTGATTATTTTTCTAGATTTCACCGTATAAATATAAATTGCGAGATAAAGAGAGTTTTTCTTTTTTTATTTTTAGATTGGTAAATTATTTTTTTATTTACCGTGAACTATGTTTTTAGTTAACATCTAGCATCTAAGACACAATTTGCTTACTGTTTAATAATACAAACAAATAACATGTTCAAACTCTTTATCCATCTAATAGAATTCACCAAAATAGTCGTTTGTCATTAACAATTAAAATATTAAAACGAATTCACCAATTGCAACATCAAAACAAAATATCCGCCTTCATTGTTCATGTTTCAATACAAGAACATATATCAATAGGGACGAAAATAAATGGTTTCCAATACTGTAAAATTCGTCGTAAAATCTGGAAGGACCAAAACTAGTTAATCCCAAATAACGTCGTCTTAGGTGCATAGCCGTAGGGGTTGTAGGACGTATTTCGTCACGCAAGGATGCCTATAGTGCTCGGAACCTCTAACCTTTGTAAATCTTGTAGGTTTAAGGACCAAAAACATATTTCATCCTATAGACCTAATCTTGGGGCGATGTATATATATGTCCCAAGAGGTAATGTATTAGGACATATTTGTTTTCGTCTCTTCAAATGTACCATAGACACGAAACAATTTCGTCCCATAGGGCATAGGGAGGACATTTTTTACGTCTCCATAGGCGGGGACTTGGGATGTATTGTTTTTAGTCCCATTCGATATACTACAGAGATAAAACTTTTACGTCCCATTATTTGTATTTGTTTGAAAATACAGTAATTTGATCCCGTTAGATGTGCTATAAATTTAATTTTTTTTTAATATTATTCAAAATAAAAAAAAATATTAGAATAATAAATTTACATTAACATATAGAGCTTCAAACATATACAATATAACCCTTTTAATAAGAGGTTAAATCGATAATGAGAATAAAATTTAGGCCAAAAATTAGGATACATTTTGGGAAAACAGAATTTCCATAGAAGAAAAGGTAGTGAAATGCTTTCATAAAAATTCTCGCGGAATCGAGAATGAAGTTTTCATTCTATACATACGAGATTATAAATTAGTAACTGCATCCAACCTCCAAAAAAATCCCAATTGTTTCGAACTTTCAATTTTTGGAATGGAATATTTATGGAATCCCCATAAATAGGATCAAAACCTTATTCCATGACTAATATCTCACTATACAAGGTTTGAGGTCCTAGTAATGTCACTAGCATGTGCAAATAGACATTAACTAACATGTTCTACCTATAGCTTTTCACATTTTTCAGAAGATAATTTTTGCCATTAACATTTCATTGATTCCAGATGTTGAAGCTGGCCGACTAGATTTAATAAATTGCTGCTTTGAAACACTCAACATAAGTACAAGCTGTGATGAAATAAAAATAAAAATAAATTATACATAACTCAAAGCATCCTTATGAGAATATCTCTCCTGGTCATTAAAGACTTTAACCATAACAAGTTCTCATGCAAGTTAGCATGATTGCATGATTCATAACATAGCTATTTAAAAGCCCTTTAATTGCATCAAATAAATAACCCCAGTGAAATTGAACTTTTAAACCACCACCAACTCTTTTAGATCGTTTGTTTTTTCGACTTAACAGTCTGAATTGGACATATCAAGTTATTTTTGTTTATTCTTCTAAGTGATCAAATAATTTAAAAATACTAAAAAAAAAAAAACTTAAAATAAAAAGTTAAAAATTCTTATTTAAATAACAACCTAATCATTCAATCACAATTATCATATTTTATTCCATACTTACAAATATATATTTTTTTTCCTTAGATATCATTCATGTATTAATATATTTTCAAATTTATCTTTACTAAGATATTTTATCTTAAAAAAAAATCAACTCTTTTATTGTCCGTAAAATGTTGGTTCGTGAAATGTAAGTTAGTGAAATATTTATTAGCGAAATATTTAAGGTGTAATTTTTTTTTCAGTGAAATGTTGTTTTCATACCACACCCTGTATGTTTTCATTTGGATCACTAATCTGCCGCAAATGCTTTTGGGTTAAATGGTTGGTCCAGCCGGCCGATCGACTAAATGCATGAAAACAAATGACAGTCAATTTAAAAATTATTACATAAACTAAGATCAAGTACCAAATTTTTTATAGTGAACTTAATAGAACGTTCTTTTCACTGCCATGTAATTTAAGTAATCAGCAGGCTGTGTAAAATGGTCCCTAACTTCCTTTTACGTAAGCCGTGTGTTTTCTTTACACCTATTGTTGTGTAAGGAGTCCCTACACGCTGCTGTAGGATTCCGCTTACGACCTTCCCTCATAAACTGATACTTCTCCAGCGCCTCAACACTTTTGTCACATCTACTGTTTCGATGTTTGGAGTTGGAGAAACAATATTAGGTAACTACGGCTCAGTTTCAATTGTAAGGTCGACCATGAGATCCTATATGTAGCAGTAATAAATTTAGTAACGTTAACAACCAATCATTCAATAACATTAACTTCCTTGTAACGTAATAATAAGTACATACATCACTACCACGATCTTCAAATACTGCTATCACAGGTGGCATGACGGGGCCATCACCCACATTTTCACCTAATACGACTGTCTTCCTGTTGGACTCCTGTGTTAAAATGTATTAATTACGCATCAAGACAGTACACAAAATGAATACAACATGAAATTGGTCAACAATAGAAAATTATGTTACATCCCTTTGTGCGTTAAATGCAAGAGAACGGATATCAGACCAAGTCGCTTCAACAGATTCTGTACGACTACAGGGTGTTGGAGGGACAGTACGAAATACAACATGAAGGTCGTCCCTCAGGTCGTATATAAGCCTACGAGTACGGGCTTCAGAAGCTCATAACTCATCACGTGGTTCCTGAACCATATGTGCAACAAACGACCTCATACTATCCTACGATCGAACCTAATTTCAAAGAAACACAAGTTGTTAAACATTTTAACAACCTAGTTTTAAGCACAAGACTTTCAAAATATATCTGTTCATTATCCATTGTACGCCGTGTATGCCTTTTACCAAGAACCCTCTCATTAGGGTGATCTGGTTGATCGTCTGTTGCCTTTGACCGGTTCTCTCATTGAAAGATGTTCTCAGATGGCTCCTTTGCACTTACATTGTTGATGTGTTCCTCGTCATTGTCGGAGTGGTTGCCTATACTATTCCATATGAAGTTTAGGTCCCACTAATTGATCAGCATCGAAAGATGTGTAATAATCTGCGGCTTTCTCAGCATCCGACGCGGTCAAGGTTCGTAAAGGTTTAGTCTGAATTGAAGATAACAAATAATAATCAAAACATAATTCGCTTGTTCATATAATACTGAATTAAAAAAATTAAATGTTGTTCAACTTATCATCCAAACTCGTCGGTTTCTTTTTGCTAAACCACCTTGTACAATGGGGTAATCCGTTTCCATCAGATGTCCCAAAAACACTCGTCAAGCAAGGTATAGCCTCCAATACCCAAATCTGCCAATATAGAAGATAAACAAAATTTAATATTCAATTTATTGAAGTGTAATGTTAAAATTTAAAAGTTGTTATTTTACATTGCATGTATTACAAACCTGAAGCGCCCAAGCAAATCCATGAATATTATACCTAAAAAGTTGTGATTTGGCAGCGTCCGTATTTTTCTTTTTCTTCTCTTTATTCTTTTTACTATAACTTCAAGAAGAAAAAGCTTTACCCAGCCAGTATAGCGTGAAACTATATACATACGTTCCCCAAGGGAAAGCCTCAAAAGCTGCAAGGTCATCCACCAAACCCCACAACCAAGGTGGAACAATCCGGCTCTTTTTATGTCCAAGCAAAATATAGGAAACGAATAATACATAAGCCAACTTAATAGCATCATCGCCGGTCGTGAACCCCCCCCCCCCCTTCGTTACCTAACCAAAAGACTGTTTATGAGGGTCAGCAACCCATCAAATAGTCTACCGTGAACACTATCGTCCACTATCTTATTTTGAGAAACCATTGCACCTGGGAGGGGTCCAAACTTTAGACCAGTGAATAGTAGGAACTCCTACTTCCCAAACCTTAGAGTGTGCCCACCAACATCAAACCATATCTCATCCTCTCTGGCTCCTGGGTACTAGATCTCGCGACATAATAATGAGTGGCATAGCTTCCCACTGAAAAATTGGTCACCTCTGATAACCTACCAAAAACACCCTGCGTCCATCTGTCCAGCATATTATCTCTGCTGAGAACGTCTTGTAAGGTGCCCAATTCTCCGATACGGCAAATATATGTTAACACGTGCCACAAACCATTTTTCAGGAGCATGCTTATAAGACCATTTTTCAGGTCCACCATCCGCATCAGTAAGTTGCGTGGAAAAAATAACACATGTATACGTAAAGGAACAAAAAAAAAAATATCATATAAATATATAGACAACAAACATTGCACAAAAAAGATTTGTTAGAAAAGGAAAAAAAACACATTTCACTAACCAACATTTCACTAACATTAAATTTCACTAATCTATATTTCACTAACCTACATTTCACTAACCAAACATTTCATTAACACGATATTTCACAAATTTCACAACAAGATTCACAACAATAATTCTCACAAACATAACTAGGTTGTAAATGACCAATCATTTCTTACATTGTAAATCACAACCAAACATTTCATTAACACGATATTTCACAACAACAGTTCACAAATTCTATAACAAGATTCACAACAATAATTCACAAACATAACAAGGATAAAGATGACCAATCCTTTCTTGCATTGTAAATCACAACCAAACAAGAAATCAAAAATTGGGCAGAAAAAATAATGAAAAAATCTAAGTGAACAATATTAAATCACAACCAAACAAGAAATCATAAAATGGGCAGAAAAAATAATTAAAAAAAAAAAATCAAAGTAAACAATATTAATTTTTTTTTTAAAAAAAAAACTGACCGTGGTTGGTTGCTCGACGGGAATCGTCTCCGACGTCGAAACTTCGGAAGACCCAGCCTCATTTCGTCGCGACAGGCTCCTTTGTCTTCGAACCCGTCTCCTTTGGGCAGTAGAATTGACTCCGCCAGCCATCGAAGAAATCACAAGAAATCACTTCGAACCCGTCATAAACTCCGACGATAACGACTCCCTCTCGACAACAGCGACGTCTCAGGGCAAGGATGAACGGCGACAGCGACGAAGTTGAACGGTCCACGTCGGGAATCGTTTGGATTTCTTTTCTTTTTTCACTCTCCTGAAATCTGCTGTATTAAAGTTTATCTTTCATCAAATCTTATCCTTATTTGATAAAGTAAATTGTGCGCTGATTGTAAATTTTACCTAAATATTTATAGAAGGGTTTAAAAATAATTTGTCATTTCAAAAATGACTAAAAATGATTATTTTTTCATTTGAGGCTAAAAACAATTTTTCACATACTTATTAGGTCATTTTTGAATTTGTCCCTTAAAAGATCAACATTATCTGAAATAAGCCATATAGTTGCATATTAGTATAATAATAACTCATATGACAAGCATGCCCAATCAAAGTCACAAAAGGAAAGTTTAACTTATAAGCCATTTTTGTTTTCGGACTAAAACCAATCAACTGGGCAAATGTGGTACTAATTCACACTCTAGTTAGCAATTCTCAACGTTATGTAAAACCATACAAACTCCATAGTATTCACCACCTTCTCTTTTCTCCAATCAGTGTGACACTGGCGTTTTGATCACACTTGGCTTACACAAACTGAAATCCCACAACTCAATACCATACCTACCATTCCTCTACTGTTTTGGCCTTTAAAATGCCACTTAAGCCAACCCATTAAGCAACTTCAAGTATATAAGATTTAAAAATTATCAAATTTTAAAACTTCTCAATGAAAGTATAGAAATTGTCGACACATTAATACTTAGCTAAGTTGATGTTCAAACAATCAATTTCCTTAACATACAAGGCAACTAACGCAAGAACCAACAAGTATATATTTTCTCAACAACCAAATGGAGACTAACCCAAAAAAAAAAAAAAAAAAAAAATAGAAAGAAACAATTCAAGGACCCATAAGAATCCAAACCTCAAGAGCTTCAGTGAAGCGCTTTTACTTAGGTAGATAATGAATGATTCGTTGAAGCTCTGTAAACCGAATTTCGTTTCCATCTTTTTGACCCAGTATTCAAGCTCCGAGACCACACTTGTCTTCGGGTTACGTAAAGGACTGATTTTTTATTACAGGGTTGCTTTATTTTAAAGAAAGTGGAAGAGCAAAACAAGATCACAAAGCTAGAATACTATTTAAATTATAAAAGTAAATTAAATAATTAATAGAAAAGAAGAGTGAATACCACCATTTCAGATAGAGCATATAACATACAAATTGTAAAACATAACAATAGCATGCGCAAATCTAAACAATAATCCAAGAATATTTCATTCTAAATCTAGATCAAAATGGAAAAAAAACATACAAATGAAAGAAATAAAAACACAGAGAATAAAAACTGACACAGAGAAAATTGGACCGTCTCCATCTTTGTGGAACAAGCTAATGGCTTCTTTGAACTTAGAGATCTAGTCAATGGTGAATGGTCTTTTTCTAAATCTAGGGAAAAAAAAAAGAAAAGAAAGAAGAAACATTGGTTTATGTTTTTCTTTTAAAAATAGACGACCTAAGACACAATGAGAGGAGAGGGTTGTGTTCCTTTGCAGGCAAAGTGAAGAGTAGTTATATCAACTCATATTAGAGGCTATCCAGAGGAAGAGATAAGAGAGAGGCTCTTATATTGAAAAAATTTGGGTTCATATCCAAGATACTTTGGCACATCCCCAAATTTTCCATTAGCCAGCCTTGTCCCAAATTATTTTAAAATATTAGAAAGCATCCTAATAAGTAATATCAGAGGATAGGTTGATGTTATGAGGAGCTTAGTGATGTTATGAGGAGCTTAGAGATTTGCAGACACAGAAGGCCAGGTGGGCCAAGAGCGAGTTGGCAAGGTGAGCACCAGCAGAGTCAGCCAGAAAAGCCTTGACAGATATGGTAGCCAGGCCCAGGCAGATGTGACCAGGTGGGCCCCAGCGAGGTGGCCAGGTAGGCCCTAATAGAGGAGACCATACAGACCCAGATAAAGAACCTGAATGCTATGATAAGGCAGGTCAGGGAATGTTACGAGCCAATGGGAGCTTGTAAGGAAACACTTATCAGCCAAGTCAGATGAGGCAGAGGAACTGAAGTTGATTGGGAGCTTCAGTGGGTCTTCAAGCTTGAAGTCGAGTTGTTTGAGCGTGCAGTTTCCGTTGATGATCAAAGAAGGATGTTCCTCATGATTCAATCTTCAAGTGGGAGGTTGTTGGGATTGTGAAGCTTAAATCATGAATTAATTTAAAGCAAGCCCTAGGAGCAGGCACATGCAGGCCCAAATAGAGTGGCCCGTGAGAGGAGCCTAAGTAAGAGGCCTAAGAGAGGCCCCGAAGCAGGCCCAAGAGGGGAACCCAAGAGAGAGGCATAAGAGAGGCCCATGCAGCAAGCCCATGATGAGGCCCAGGTGAATAGTATCGGTAGTGAATAGTGCATCGACTGGTGGGCCCTACGCAGAGTAGTATCAGTGGCAAATAGTGCACCAATTGGTAAGTCCCACACAGTTTGACTATGCATCAAATGGTGGGCCCCACATGGTTTGACTATGCACCGAATGGTGGGCCCTTCACGGTTTGACTTTGCACCGAATGTCAGAGCACTGGCTAAGATCCTAAAAGTGGTATCCGGGCAGGAGGCCCAAGTAGTTCCAGGACAAAAGACTCCAGGTGGGCCCTGACAGAAAGGCCAGGTGGGCCCAGAGAGAGATCACCACCAAACGCTGGTCGTCTTCCTCGCCTGTTTGCAGGATCCGACCAACAGTCCGATCCACCAACATGGTCACCTGACCCAACCCGACCCGACCCGGTAGCCGACCTGGTACCCGTCACTATTCACAGTTGCTGACGTCACTAACGCCATTATAACAACTAGAATATTCCGTCAGACAAAGGAATATTCCGTTATCTTCGGTTAACTTTTTCCAAAAGTTTGACCGCCGTTTCGGACACTTTCGAACTCGTTTTTGACAAACTCAGACAGGTTTCCAAGGTTTTGGGCCATTCCGGACGCAACCGTGCACTCCATTTTTGCAAATTCAGACTCTATATTAGTGTTCTAAGCACTTCAAGTCTTGATGGCCAACGATAACGCGCATGTTGTCATTCCGAAACTCACCAAAGACAACTATGACAATTGGTGCATACAAATGAAAGCTTTACTAGGCTCTCAATATGTTATGGACATTGTGGAAGATGAATATACAGAACCTGCATTCAAAGAAGTCTGGGACACCGATCTCAAAACCTACAAAGGTGCTGACAAAGTGACACGCTCACAACAAGTGGGATAAATCTCAAGTGCAAGATGTGTCGAAGTAATAATTTCCGTGAGTAAGGGGTCGAATCTACAAGGAAGTGGTAGTACCAGTTCTATAAACTAAAGATTTAACTAAAGCAATATAAAGAAATCAGTTTGGTTTTGGGTTTTTGAATTAAAATAATGTAATTGCTAAAACGAAAAACTAAAGCGAGACGGATTATATGGAAGGAAACGTTAGGTGGTCATACTATCTCAATCCCGGATAAGGATAAATAATGATTACTATGAAGCACTTTGTTAACGAGACAAGACTTCTACAATTTAGGTCACACCACATTGTATGTGTCACGCAATGGTGTGTAAATCCAATCAAACACACCTATGGACATAGAGTGCATTCAATCAAAAACCATAGTTAATCGAATACTTAGGTCAATTTAGTAATTTCTTATCGAAACTAACCTAGTATTGATTTTAGAGTCAATTAAGCCCTATTGCAATCTAATGATTTCTCATACAAATCACAATAATATCAAATTGCTATTAATCTAGATATTTGCAAGCTACTTTCGTATATGCATAGACACAAAAATAAATAGCAATAAATAAAATAAAATAAACTCAAAATCGAATCATGAAATAAATTATCAAAGATGTTACATAATCAATATAATCCAAATCCGTTCATGGTCCCATGACCATTTAACAACAAAACTAACCACTCATACAATCGAAATAACAAAAAGACAAGATAAGGGATGCGATATAACCCATTCGAAGGTGTCGAGAATCGAAATCCGCTTTGGTCCGGTTGAGACTTATTTTCCGTCAATCTTCGTCTTTTCTTGATGAACAATCGATTGATTTGTGGAACTAATCTTGGAATGGTGTTTAGTGTTGATGCTTGGTGTTTTTGAATAGTGACACAAGGTGAAAATTACACTCTGGCCGTAGCTTTGAAGTGCCCACGATGACCCCCTTTTTGCCTCCTCGTACTTCCTTTTATAGCAGCGCACTAGGGTTGCGAAAATTCCATTGCCGCGACCAGTAGGTCATGACCAGCGGTCTCGCCGCTTGGTCGCGGTGCCTACTAGTTGTTGCTTCCTTCTTCACGCGAGTAGCACCGCTAGCTAGCCCTGGTCGCGGTCTTCCTCGCATAGCTCCCCAGACGAGCCCCTTTTGCGCGCGTGAGCTAGGTTGCGAGCAAACCTTGGTCGCATGAAGCCTCGCTGTGCTCACTGGACGAACCAAGCTTCTTCGCCGCGAGCAACCTTTAGCGACCAGCGGTCGCACCGCTTGGTCATAGTGCCCTCTTTACAGACATGCATGATTTCTGCCCGAAACTCTCATTCTCCGCGTAAATTCACGGAAATTTCCTAGAACCTACACAAGCTCACAAAAACACATCAAAGGCACCGAATTTACTCAAAAACACAATCAAAAGACACGGTTAAATGGGTGTAAAAATGTAATAATAAATGGCCGATCAAATACCCTCAAACCTATCTTTTGCTTGTCCTCAAGCAAATCTGCACACACCACAACAAATAGCAAATAACACAAAAGCTAAACTAACAAACAAAACCCTACTATATCCTTTTTGGTAGGATGAAATGATGACACTTAGCACGTGTCATAAGCCTTTAAACCCCTAGGTGGCCCTAGTGGACGAGTTATAGTGTCGTGAGGGTTTACTAGTTACGATATCCTTAAACGTCCTAAGCCAACCACATACATAGCTTAAATATCAAATTAAGTATATACACAAATACAAAGGTACAAGAATAGCACAAAATCAGAAATTCAAAATACTGCCATTAAGTCTAATACACCCGATATCATACAAGACTCTTGACATGCATCACATTCATAACAATCAAACCTTCTATAATAGTACATCACTGATGTAATTCGCCTCGACTTTAGTGTCACCAGTTTTCACTCTGACACTCAGAACCTGGGTTTTCACACTTTCAACTATATACGACTGGAATTAATGAGAAAAAAAAAACTAAATATATCGTATGTACAAATAATTAGAAAGAACGCTCAGGTTTAACAAAAGGACCTCATGAACGATATCAGATGTTAAGAATAAAAAAATCAATATACATACATGTCAACTATTACAATTAAGTTTCCTAAGGAGATCAACAGGTCTTTTCATGGTTGTAATGGGGCTTTGGGGTGATTGGCTACAAGAAGAACGAAAATATGGTTACAACTCACTTGGACACTTATTGAAAGACTTCATAAAATTTTTCTTTTTGTATTCTTCTCTCTCGACTACCAAGTTTGTTCAACTTTCCTTCCCAATTCTTTTCAATGCCTTTCTCCTTCAACCTCTTTTCAAACATTTTTTTTTAATTTTTTTAATTTTTTTCTTTGTGCATCATACCCCTTTTCTTATTTAGCCTAACTCTTTTTATTCTTTTTATTTTTTTTAGTTAGCTATTATCTTTTATTTTCTTTTGCACATTTCCTTTACCCTTTTTTATCTTTTTGACTCCACTCTTTTTTCTCACTCAACACTTACACTCTCTTTAATTGTCTCTAGTTTCCAAGCATTAAAGGTAAGGCCTTAACAATTTTGGTTAGGATTTTTAGTTAGTATGGGTCATACAATAAAAGGCTAATATGCGAGTATTTGGCCGCGAATGGGAAAGGGAGCACACAAATTAAGGACAGGAAATCAAGCTATTTAGGAGTTCACACACAATACCTGGATCATATCTCCAAAATCTACTCAATTGAACATTCAATACATGCATACAAGATTCTTATTATGCAATTCATTAACATTCAATGCAAACCTATAGAGATCAATCAAATGACAATAGGCTCAAGAAAGTGTTTAAGAGTAGAAACAATAAATTCCCTCAAAATGAATCCGCATGACGCTGTCCACTCTTTTTTCTCACTTAACACTTACACTCTCTTTAATTGTCTCTAGTTTCCAAGCATTAAAGGTAAGGCCTTAACAATTTTTGTTAGGATTTTTAGATAGTATGGGTCATACAATAAAAGGCTAATATGCGAGTATTTGGCCGCGAATAGGATAGGGAGCACACAAATTAAGGACAGGAAATCAAGCTATTTAGGAGCTCACATACAATGCCTGGATCATATCTCCAAAATCTACTTAATTGAACATTCAACACATGCATACAAGATTCTTATTATGCAATTCATTAACATTCAATGCAAACCTATAGAGATCAATCAAATGACAATAGGCTCAAGAAAGTGTTTAAGAGTAGAAACAATAAATTCCCTCAGAATGAATACGCATGACGCTCAAAATCTCACTAAGGGTAGTCTCCATTATTAATCAAGACCACTAGTTGGAAGATTTCACATACCACAATGCAAAGACGTCAAACCTATATGATTAGATGCAAAGACTTACCGGCAATATTCTAGCTAACAATGTTGTATACTCAAATGACCTAAGCCTTTACATATTATTACTCAATTATAAATTTAGCATGCATATAGTTTGCTATCCTAACAAAAACACAACTAAAGGAAAGACTCAAAAGACTGATGTACGTGGCATTCTTAGACCTAAGTCTTCCAAACGCTCAATGAGTGGATGAAAAATCTAGGTTTCCAGCCTATATACACCAATACGACACAAAAACACACAAAAGACAAAAATACCCCCAAACCTAAGATAAACATTGTCCTCAATATTTGAAATCCTAGATTCAAGGGAAAAACAAAAACAAACAACACATGAACACAAAAAACAAAATACAAAAAAACAGTCATAATATCCACAACTAATAATCCTAATATCCACAACTATCAATTCATCCAACCTCACTTCCACGTACTTCGTTTCCTCAACACAAGGCATAACACTTCTCTGGAAAAGCAAAATTAAATGAAATTGACATATACAACAAGGAAAAACAAAAAGAAACGAAAATAAAGGGTTACCTTCCTCCTACTGCTTTATTTAACGTCTGGACAAGACGTCGGACTCGAGCTATCTCTCAGTGCACATCTAAGACACCATCTCCTGCATGGCTCGTAATCTGCTCATGCCTGCTCGACCGTCTATGCTTTCCATGCATCCAAAACAACAATTGCCTCTTCAACTTGAGGCAGCCTCCATATTCCTCAAAATCAAGCTCGTCGTCAGGCGGTTTATTCAAACTAGGTTTGGGCTTCTTTTTCTGCTTGGCCTTCTTTTTAACCCCCAAACCTGTTTTAATGTCCTCCACTCCTGTATCCCTGAGACACTGCAGGATAAATCTCAAATACAGGATGTGTCGAAGTAATAATTCCCGTGAGTACGGGGTCGAATCCACAAGGAAGTGGTGGTACCAATTCTATAAACTAAAGATTTAACTAAAGCAATTAAAAGAAATCAGTGTGGTTTTGGGTTTTTGAATTAAAATAATGTAACTACTAAAACGAAAAAATAAAACGAGACGGATTCTATGGAAGGAAACGCTAGGTGGTCATACTGTCCTAATCCCGAATAAGGATTAAATAATAATTACTATGAAGCACTTTATTAACGAAACAAGACTTTTACAACTTAGGTCATACCACATTGTATGGGTCACGTAATGGTGTGTAAATCCAATCAAACACACCTATGGACATGGAGCGCATTCAATCAAAAACCATAATTAATCAAATACCTAGGTCAATTTAGTAATTTCTTATCGAAACTAACCTAGTATTGATTTTAAAGTCAATTAAGCCCTATTGAATCTAATGATTTCTCATACAAATCACAATTATATCAAATTGCTATTAATCTAGAGACTTGCAAGCTACTTTCGTATATGCATAGACACAAGAATAAATAGCAATAGATAAAATAAAATAAACTCAAAGTCGAATCATGAAATAAATTATCAAAGATGTTACATAATCAATATAATCCAAATCCGTTCATGGTCCCATGACCACCCTAACAACAAAACTAGCCACTCATACAATCGAAATAACAAAAAGACAAGATAAAGGATGCGATATAACGCATTCGAAGGTGTCGAGAATCGAAATCCGCTTTGATTCGGCTGAGACTTCTTTTCTGTCAATCTGTCTTTTCTTAATGAACATCGATGGATTTGTGGAACTAATCTTGGAATGGTGTTTAGTGTTGATGCTTGGTGTTTTTGAAGAGTGAAACGAGTTGAAAATTGCATTGTGGCCGCACCTCATAACAAGGAAGAGAACGAGGTAGAGGATCTCGTGGAAGAGGTTTAGGAAATGCCGAAACCAGGAGTAGAGGAAGAGAAGGAAGAGACGCAAACAGAGGAGGACGTGGACAACAGAACTATGTCTCACGAGGAAGAAGAGGCAGATACAACAACCGTCCGAACATTGACAAAAGAATTGTCCAACGCTATAACTGCCACAAATATGGCCACTATAGCAACAAGTGCAGAGGCAACCCAAATGAGGTAAATGAAAATTCTAACTTTGCAGAAAAAGAGCAAGTTGAAGGAGAATCGTTAATGTTAATGGCACACAACTCAACCCATCAAAACCAAAATGTTTGGTTTCTTGATTCTAGAGCCAACAACTATATGACTGGTAGAAAAGACTTATTCAATGAACTTGATGAGAAAGTTCATAGAGAAATCTCATTTGGCGACCTATCTAAAATCCATGTCCAAGGAAAGAAAGATTTCATGATCAAGCAAAAGAATGGAGATCATGCTTTTATCTCCAATGTTTATTATGTTCCAGACATGAAGACAAACATCCTAAGTCTCGGACAACTCTTGGAGAAAGGCTATTATATTAGCTTTCAAAATATGCAACTCACCATTACAGATGCTCGAGGAAAGCTGGTTACTCGAGTCCAGATGATGAGGACAAAATGTTTCCTCTTGCAATTCATCATGATGCGCCAAGGTGTTTGACAGCCATCATCGATGATAGAGACTAGTTATGGCATCTTAGGTATGGACATCTTAATTTTGAAAGTTTAAAGCAACTGGGAAGTAAGAAAATGGTGAAAAGATTGCCAAACATCCATCACTCAAATGAGATGTGTGAAAGTTGTGTTCTCAGCAAACAACACAGAAATAGCTTCGGAAAGGAGGCAAATTGGAAAGCAACCATGCCACTTGAGCTCGTTCACAAAGATGTGTGTGGTCCATTGACGCCGGTATCAAATGGACATAATCAATACTTCCTTACCTTCATTGACGACTACAGCAGGAAGACTTGGGTTTATCTCCTAAAAAAGAAGTCTGAAGTATTTGGTTACTTTAAAGATTTTAAAACTCTTGTGGAGAAGCAAAGTGGCTACTACATCAAAACACTGAGATCAGATCAAGGTGGAGAATACACTGCATGTGCTTTCCAGGAATATCTTAAGCAACAAGGAATCAGACATCAGTTTACACCAGCTTATACTCCTCAGTTAAATGGTGCAGTTGAAAGGAAGAATCAAACAATTCTTAATATGGTCAGCAACATGTTAAAGGATAAAAATATGCCTATAAGTTTTTGGGCTGAAGCAGCATTGTGTACGGTATATCTACTAAATAGATATCCTACGAAGAGTCTTGATACAAAGACACCGCAAGAAGTATGAAGCACTCACAAACCAAGTGTGAGCCCCCATAGAGTTTTTGGCTCCATTGCCTACATCAAGGTCCCAAAAGCAAGAAGAACCAAGCTTGAAGAAAAAGGAGAAAAGTGTATCCTGGTTGGATACGGTGACAGAACTATGGGTTACCGGCTATACAACCCCGTCACCAAGAAAGTAAGCTTCAACAAAGATATCAATTTTTGAAGAAAATGAATCCTGAAATTGGGATCAGACCAAAGATTCCAGAAGTGCAGAGTTAATACATGAAGAAGAGATAAGAGAAGTGGTTACAGAGCCACAAATATCCAGAGATCAGCAGGCTTCTCAACGTGGTTCCCCTTCACTACAAAGGTATAATGCTCCGTTACCAATTGAACGTGAATTCTCAGTTATGACGCCTAGAGGGACACGTAGCCTAGAAAATCTGTATCAAAATACAGAACAGGTGGAAGAAGATATTACTCTGTATTGTCTGCTGACGACAAGTGATCCAGTGAGCTTTGAAGAGGCTAACCAAGAAGAAAAATGGAGAAGCGCAATGGATGAAGAGATTCAATCCATTGAAAAGAACAAGATATGGGAGTTGACTAATTGCTCAAAAGGTCAAAAAACCATCGGAGTGAAATAGGTCTACAAGACCAAAAGAAATGCCAAAAGAGAAGTCTAGAGATACAAGGCAAGACTTGTAGCAAAAGGCTATAAACAAAATGAAGGAGTTGATTACGGAGAAGTCTTTGCCCCAGTTGCCAGACTAAAGACCATCAGATTGCTAATATCATTGGCAGCCAAGAAAAGTTGAAAAATTTACCAACTGGACGTAAAGTCAGCATTCCTGAATGGCTTTCTTGAAGAAGAAATCTATGTGGAACAACCACCTGGATATATGAAGAAAGGCAAAGAAGATAAGGTAAGCAGACTGCAGAAAGCTTTATATGGTTTGAAGCAAGCACCTCGTGCATGGAACATGAAGATTGATGATTACTTCAAAGAGAACGGATTTGAGAAATGTCCGTATGAGCATGCACTGTAATTGAAGAAAGAGACTAACGGAAGCTTGTTATATGCATGCCTATATGTTGATAACTTGATCTTCACCGGTAACAATTCAACCATGTTTGAAGATTTCAAGCGGAGAATGGTGAAAGAATTTGAGATGACTGACATTGATCTAATAGCTCATTTTCTCGGTATTGAAGTTGTGCAAAGCAAAAAAGGTATCTTCATCTCACAAAGTACCTATGCTAAAGAAATTCTAAAAAGATTTGGTATGGAAGAATGCAATCCTGTTACAACTCCAGTAGAAACAGGATTAGAGTTAAGAAAGAATGAAAGAGGAGATGTTGATTCAACCTATTTCAAGAGCTTGGTTGGAAGCTTGGGATACTTGACGTGTACCAGACCAGATATACTCTATGGAGTTGGACTAGTCAATAGACACATGGAGACTCCTGACCAGTCTCACCTAAATGCAGCAAAGAGGATACTCCGTTACATAAAAGGTACTATCAATGATGGTATATTATATACAAAATGTGAGGATTGCAGGTTGATTGGCTATTTAGATAGTGATTGGAGAAGAGACTGGATGAACGTAAAAGCATGACAGGTTTTACGTTTTTTTATGGGAGATACAGCGTTCACATGGTCATCCAAAAAGCAAGTCATTGTGACACTGTCATCATGTGAAGTTGAGTACGTTGCTGCCTGCTCAGTTGTTTGTCATGGTATCTGGATCAGGCATGTGTTGCAGTACTTGGGATTTCCACAAGTTAATCTCACAGAGGTCTATATCGACAATCAGTCAGCGATTGTACTAACAAAGAATCCAGTATTCCATGAAAGAAGCAAAATATTGATATGCGGTATCATTTCATCAGAGCGCATGTGAAGAATAAGGAGATTTGCAATGAAGCGGGGATTAAGCGGTGAAGGGGACGGAGGCAGAGGAAGAAGAAAAAGAACAGAGAAGAAGAAGACAACTAAGTGGTTGGAGGCGAAGGAAGAAGAAGAAGAGAAAAAATATATGAAAACCTAAACCCCCAAAACGGCGCCGTTTGGCGGTTTAAGTTTTTTTATTTTAAAAAACATAACCCCCAAAACGGCGCCGTTTTGGGTGTTTTAAGTTTTTTTTATTTTAAATAACATAACCCCCAAAACGGCGTCGTTTTGGGGGGTTATGTTTAAATTTTTTTTTTCCTTTCTCCTTCTTCCTTTTTGGTAGTGGCAGTCTCCTCTTATTCTTCTTCTTCGTTTTTCTCCTTCTTCTTTTACTACTTAAAATATCATCCGATCTACCTTCGGCCGGCTAACCGACTTCCGGTGGACCGCTTAATCCCCATTTAAGCGGTCTAGGCATTAGGAGGTGCGCCACCCGACTAGCGCCTAGCGCTTTCTACAACCATAGCTCAAACATGATGTGTTTTCAAGACTAAAGTTAATGTTCGGTATGACGAAACACGGAGAATCAAGTTTAAGGGAGGATGTTGAAAATTAAACTTGACCACCACATTCTAGAAGCCAACAAATATTGACTCTAACCACCACATTCTAGAAGTCAACATTAATTGGCTCCAACCACCTTCCAATTATCCATCGGCCATCTCCCAGCTGTCATCAACCATTTGATTTATATATATATATTTTTTTTTAGCTCATCTCATTTCCCTATATAAAGGGATGAAGATTGTATTAAAAGTGTGTGAAGTGGTGTAAGATAATCAAGAGAGAAATAAAAGCTTCTCCTTTCTTTTGTGTGTTCGAAAATCTCTCTCAGAGGTGCACCACAAGTAACCTCAAACCTTCCTATCCCACCAACAGCGGTATCAGAACCATAAATACCACTGTAACTCCGCAAATCTGCATAGGGCACACATATGGAAGCAAGCAGAATAGTAAAGGAGACAACAATTTTTTAAGTGGTTACTCAATCCACTGATTCCTACATCCACGAAGCGCAACAGCACTCAATTCACTATGAGAGAGCTATCACAACAACACTTATATGAAAAACTCACACAGTTTTTCCTCTCATGTGTATTTATACTCTCTGCTCTCTCTCAGTGTTTCCACTCACAGAACCGTACACCTTGGCTCCTCATCGGGGTCACCGCCCCTGATCTCCCGAAACCGCACACCTGGGCTCCTCATCGGGGTCACAACCCCGGATCTCTCGGAACCTCACACCTGGGCTCCTCATCGGGGTCATCGCCCCGGATCTCCCGGAACCACACACCTGGGCTTCTCATCGGGGTCACCCCCCAGATCTCCCGCAACCGCACACCTGGGTTCCTCATCAGGGTCACCGCCCCGGATCTTCCTAGGCCTCCTGCCTGGATACTGAGTAGCTCAACTCGAGCTCTCTTTGTGAACTCACTCACTTGCTTGGATGAGTTGCTAGATTATCACAAATGAGAGGCTATTTATAGGAGATGTTTGGTTACTATTCACAGTTATTGTTCACGCGTATACGTGTGGGGCCTACCAATCGATGCCCTATTCACTACTAGCACTGTTCACCTGGGCCTTATCATGGGCCTACTGCGTGGGCCTCTCATGGGTTCCTCTCTTGGGCCTCTCTTAGGCCTCTTACTTGGGCTCCTCTCACGGGCCACTCTATTTGGGCCTGCATGTGCCTACTCCTAGGGCCTGCTTTGAATCAACTCAGGATTCAAGCTTCACAATCCCAGCAATCATCCACTGGAAGATTGAATCATAAGGAACATCCTTTTTTTATCATCAACGGAAACTGCACGCTCAAACACCTACTGAAGCACCCACTCAACTTCAGTTCCTTTACCTCATCTGGCTTCGCTGATGAGCGTTTCCTTACAAGCTCCCACTAGCTTATAACATTCCCTGAGATGCCTCATCATAACATGCAAGTTCCTCATTTGGGTCCATATGGTCTCCTCTGTCGAGGCCCGCCTGGCCACCTTGCTTGGGCCCACCTGGTCACATCTGCCTGGGCCTGCCTGCCATATCTGTGAAGGCTTTTCTGGCCAACTCTGCTAGTGCTCACCTTGCCAACTCGCTGTTGGCCCACCTAGCCTCCTGTGTCTGCAAATCTCTAAGCTCCTCAGAACATCAACCTATGCTCTGATATTACTTATTAGGATCTCAGCCAGAGCTCTGATACCACTGTTGGTTGGATGGGAAGGTTTGAGGTCACTTATGGTGCACCTCTGAGAGAGATTTTCGAACACACAAAAGAAAGAAGAAGCTTTTATTTCTCTCTTGATTATCTTACACCACTTCACACACTTTCAATACAATCTTCATCCCTTTACATAGGGAAATGAGATGAGCTAAAAACAAAAAAATAAAAATAGAAATCAAATGGTTGATTACAGCTGAAAGATGACCGGTGGAAAATTGGATAGTAGTTGAAGCCAATTAATGTTGGCTTCTAGAATGTGGTGGTTGAAGTCAATGTTTATTGGCTTCTAGAATGTGGTGGTCAAGTTTAATTTTCAACATCCCCCCTTAAACTTGACTCTCCGTGTTTCGTCATACCGAACATTGACTTTAGTCTTGAAAACACATCATGTTAGAGCGCCTTAGTGAAAATATCGGTAACTTGATCATATGTCCTACAAGAGACTAGTTCCACCTGCTTATTCTTCACATGCTCTTTGATAAAATGATACCGCGTATCAATATGTTTGCTTCTTTCATGGAATATTGGATTCTTTGCTTGCGCAATCGCTGACTGATTGTCAATGTAGACCTTTGGGGGATTAACTTGTGGAAATGTCAAGTACTGCAACACATTCCTGATCCAGATACGATGACAAACAGCTGAGCAGGCAGCAACGTACTCAGCTTAACAAGATGACAGTGTCACAATGTTTGCTTTTTGGATGACCATGTGAACGCTGTATCTCCCATAAAAAAACGTAAAACCTGTCGTGCTTTTACGTTCATCCAGATCTCTTCCTCAATCACTATCTGAATAGCCAATCAACCTGCAATCCTCACATTTTGTATATAACATACCGTCATTAATAGTACATTTTATGTAACGGAGTATCCTCTTTGCTGCATTTAGGCGAGACTGGTCAGGAGTCTCCATGTATCTGCTGACTAGTCCAACTCCATAGAGTATATCTGGTCTGGTACACAGTCAAGTATCTCATGCTTCCAACCAAGCTCTTGAAATAGGTTGAATCAACATCTCCTATTTCATTCTTTCTTAACTCTAATCCTGTTTCTACTGGAGTTGTAACAGGATTGCATTTTTTCATACCAAATCTTTTCAGTATTTCTTTAGCATAGATACTCTGTCTGGGAGATGAAGATACATTTTTCGCTTTGCACAACTTCAATACCAAGAAAATGAGCCATTAGACTAATGTCAGTCATCTCAAATTCTTTCGCCATTCTCCGTTTGAAATCTTCAAACATGACTGGATTGTTACCAGTGAAGATCAAGTCATCAACATTTGGGCATGCATATAACAAGCTTCCGTCAGTCTCTTTCTTCAAATACAGTGCATGCTCATACGGGCATTTCTCAAATCCGTTCTCTTGGAAGTAATCATCAATCCTCATGTTCCATGCACGAGGTGCTTGCTTTAAACCATATAGAGCTTGCTTCAGTCTGTATACTTTATCTTCTTTGCCTTTCTTCACATATCCAGGTGATTGTTCCATATAGATTTCTTCTTCAAGAAAGTCATTCAGGAATGCTGATTTTATGTCAAGTTGGTAAATTTTTCAACTTTTCTGGGCTGCTAATGATATTAGCAATCTAATGGTCTCGTAATCAACTCCTTCCTTTTGTTTATAGCCTTTTGCTACAAGTGTTGCCTTGTATCTCTGGACTTCTCTTTTGGCATTTCTTTTGGTCTTGTAGACCCATTTCACTCCGATGGTTTTTCGACCTTTTGGGAGACTAGTCAACTCTCATGTCTTGTTCTTTTCAATGGATTGAATCTCTTCATCCATTGCGCTTCTCCATTTTTCTTCTTGGTAGCCTCTTCAAAGCTAATTGGATCACTTGTCATCAGCAGACAATACAGAACAATATCTTCTTCAACCTGTTCTGTATTTTCATACAGATCTTCTAGGTTACGTGTCCCTCTAGGCATCATATCTGAGAATTTACGTTCAATTGGTAACAGAGCATCGTACCTTTGTGGTGAAAGGGAACCACGCTGAGGAGACTGCTAATCTCTAGGTATTTGTGGCTTTGCAACCACTTCTCTTGTCTCTTCTTCATGTATTAACTCTGCACTTCTGGAAACTTTGGTCTGATCCCAATTTCAGGATTCATTTTCTTCAAAAATGATATCCTTGCTGAAGATTACTTTATTTGTGACGGGGTTGTATAGCCGATAACCCATAGTTCTGTCACCGTATCCAACCAGGATACACTTTTCTCCTTTATCTTCAAGCTTGGTTCTTCTTGCTTCTAGGACCTTGATGTAGGCAATGGAGCCAAAAACTCTATGGGGGCTCACACTTGGTTTGTGAGTGCTTCATACTTCTTGCGGTGTCTTTGTATCAAGACTCTTCGTAGGATATCTGTTTAGTAGATATACCGTACACAAGGCTGCTTCAGCCCAAAAACTTATAGGCATATTTTTATCCTTTAACATGCTTCTGACCATATTAAGAATTGTTTGATTCTTCCTTTCAACTACACCATTTAACTGAGGAGTATAAGCTGGTGTAAACTGATGTCTGATTCCTTGTTGCTTAAGAGATTCCTGGAAAGCACATGCAGTGTATTTTCCACCTTGATCTGATCTCAGTGGTTTTGATGTAGTAGCCACTTTGCTTCTCCACAAGAGTTTTAAAATCTTTAAAGTAACCAAATACTTCAGACTTCTTTTTTAGGAGATAAACCCAAGTCTTCCTGCTGTAGTTGTCAATGAAGGTAAGGAAGTATTGATTATGTCCATTTGATACCGGCGTCAATGGACCACACACATCTTTGTGAACGAGCTCCTTTCCAATTTGCCTCCTTTCCGAAGCTATTTTTGTGTTGTTTGCTAAGAACACAACTTTCACGCATCTCATTCGGGTGATGGATGTTTGGCAATCCTTTCACCATTACTTCCCAATTACTTTAAACTTTCAAAATTGAGATGTCCATACCTAAGATGCCCTAACCAGTCTTTGTCATTGATGATGGCTGTCAAACACCTTGGCGTATCATGATGAATTGCGAGAGGAAACATCCTATTCCTCGTCATCTGGACTCGAGTAACCAGCTTTCCTCGAGCATCTGTAATGGCGAGTTGCATATTTTGAAGGCTAATATGATAGCCTTTCTCCAAGAGTTGTCCGAGACTAAGGATGTTTGTCTTCAGGTCTAAAACATAATAAACATTGGAGATGAAAGCATGATCTCCATTCTTATGCTTGATCATGACACTTTCCTTTCCTTGGACATGGATTTTACAGAGGTCTCCAAATGAGATTTCTCCATGAACTTTATCGTCACTTCTTCTTGTGACTTTCTGCTCATAGGCTTACAATGAACCTACTAGTTCTTCAACAGACATCGTCTCTAGGTCTTTTGTTTCTTCCAGGGCCACAACTATGAAGTCAAACTTTGGATCAAATGATCGCAAGATTTTTTCCGAAATTCTCATATCTATGAGAGTTTCTCCATTTCTTCTTAGCTGCTTCACAACGATCATAATTCGTGTATGGAACTCAGCAATGGATTCATTTGATTTCATTCGTAGGGATTCGAACTCACCTCATAGTGTTTGAAGACAGATCCTTTTCACTTTGTCAGCACCTTTGTAGGTATTGAGAAGGGTGTTCCTAGACTTCTTTCGACGACTTAGCGAATGCTATGATCTCGAACGTTGTTTCGCCCAGTCCTTGATAGATTATAGACTTTGCTTTACAATCCCTCTTTCAATCGACTTTGAGAGTTGTTGTTTGCGCTTCTGTCAGAGTTCCTTCAGCTTCTTTGGATACAGGTTCTGTATATCCATCTTCCACAATGTCCATAACATCTTGAGGGCCTAGTAAAGCTCTCATTTGTATGAACCAATTGTCATAGTTTTCTTTGGTGAGTTTCAGAATGACAACATACGCGTTACCGTTAGCCATTAAGACTTGAAGTGCTTAGAATACTAACCTGGAGTCTGAGCATACCAGTGTGTTCTACTCGTTCCCAGGAGTTCAACGGTGAAAACCTCACCCAAATCGGAGTTCTAGGGAGGCCGCATGCGCCGTCTGAGTTGGAGAGTAATGGACCTGATAAGGTATGCAAATTAAAAAAAGTCACTATATGGCCTGAAACAATCACCTAGAGCCTGATTTGAACGTTTCGAGAAAGTTGTGAAAACTTGTGGTTATAGTCAAAGTCAGGCCCATCACACTATGTTCTACAAACACATTAAAGAAGGCAAGATTGCGATTCTGATTGTCTATGTGGATGATATCGTGCTAACAGGTGATGATACTGAAGAATTGGAGAAATTGAAAGGGAAACTGGCAGCTGCATTTGAAATTAAAGATCTAGGCCCACTAAAATATTTCCTCGGAGGGAAGGATATTCGTTAACCAGCAAAAATATGTACTTGACTTACTTGATGAGACTGACTTACTAAGGTGTAAACCAGCGCATACTCCGATTGAACCCAACCTAAAACTAGAAACTGTCAAGACTGAAGAAGTACGGGACAGAGAGCAGTATGAAATGCTAGTTGGGATGATGATTTATTTATCTCATACTCACCCTGACATAGCATTCGCTGTTAGCATGGTCAGCTAGTTTATGCATTCACCAGGACCAAAACACTTTGATACTGTTTACAGAATTCTACGGTACCTAAAGAGATCTCCTAGGAAAGGTCTGATATTCAAGAAGCATGGTCACCTACAAGTAGAAGCATACACAGATGCAGATTGGGCAGGAAGTGTTATTGATAGACGATCTACTTCAGGCTATTGCACCTTTGTTGGAGGTAACCTTGTCACCTGGCGAAGCAAGAAACAAAATGTGGTTGCTAGAAACAATGCTGAAGCTGAATTCAGAGCTATTGCTCATGGAATTTGCGAAGTAATGTGGATTAAGAGACTATTAGAGGATCTTAAAATCTCTAATCCATTGCCTATGAAACTTTATTGTGATAACAAAGCTACAATCTCCATTGCCCATAATCCTGTCTTTCATGATCGAACAAAGCATGCGGAAGTTGATAGGCATTTCATCAAGGAGAAACTTGATACTGCAATAATCTATATACCTTATGTCACTACAACTGAACAGGTTGCAGATGTATTGACCAAAGGGTTACCAAAGAAACAATTTGATGACTTGATTTGCAAGCGGGCTATGGAAGATATCTTCAAACCAACTTGAGGAGGAGTGTTGAAAAAAAAAAGGAATCCATATGTAAATAATTAAATGTAGTTAGTTTAAGTTAGATTAGTCAGTGGGAAACCAATCTTGAGCAAATCTTGACTTTCTCAATTCAATTTGTATGCAAGCTCCCTATAAAAGGGATGTTTAGTTATTGAATAAAATTGTAGGGAGTGTAAATCTATACCAACAGACATAAACTAGTTGCTACAACATACTGATATATGAAAGGAAAATATTCTACAACATCCTTAAGAAATACTTTGGCCTAGATACAGATGAACCTAGGAAGTTTCAAATCCGAAAAGAAGTCACAAACAGAGTTTTCTCTTTCTTTGAATTCCCGCCATAATTAGAAACTAGACTAATTAAAGGTACATGCAAGCAACTATGATAATTATAGTAAGTCGATCTAATTTAAGATGTTTCAAATCTTTTAAGAAACTCTTCATTATATGGTACTATGTTGCTTAATTTTGGCATCTAGGTTGCATCATATTGGAAAAAGGAAAATCATTGTCATTGTACTTGTAGAAGGACACAAATATATTCTAGTAATTCCTCAAAATGTGCTTCACATAAGAAATCTCTCATGCCAATTTAGAAACTAATCCAAGCATATAGATTCAAAATACTAAAACATTCAAACTTAACATAGCCCTAGTAAACTCAAATGTCTTTTCGATCTATTAAGAAAAACTGAACTTGTTTTCACTGCAAACAATGTGTAAATGTTCAAATGTTGTAAGAAAACTAGAAAAGAGTTTCTCCTAAATCCATATTCATTTCACTGTAAGGTCTATAACAAATGAATAATATGACCAAATACTTTGTATATACATCACCATCAAATATCACTACGAGATATAATAATGATCATAAAAGAATTTAATTAAACCAAAGAAAAAGAAAATAAGAATTACTTCTCGCACATACACCCATTCCATACAGACCCAAAAATCCTTGAAAGTAAACCATGCCAATTCCATGCAGACCCAAAAATCAAACTCAGACCCAGTTCTTGCAAACACGAAAATCATTGAAAAATAAATCTAACATTTAATTATTAAAAAAAGTAATCTGAACCAAATCTCAAGATTTTCTCAAAAACAAATACATACCGTCACTGCAACTTCAAACTTCTCTCAACCTCAGGAAGTTCGGCGTTTAAGAATGGAAGGTGTATACGTGTGAAGTGCGACAAAAAGAATTGAAGAAGAAAGACAGAGATGAGAGAACTGGAAGAGACAGAGAGTCTGGAAGAGACAGAGAAGAAGGCAGAGAGTCTGGAAGAGACAGACAAAAGGTTTGTTTTTTGTTTTTGATTGAATAGGATTAGGAGGTGGTCAATATTCCCACCACAATTAATATATCAAAATATTTTTTTTACATTAATAATAATACCAAATAATTTATATAGAATTTGATTAAATAAAATGTACTTAACACAATAAATAAAATATAATGAACAAATATTATATTATTTTAATAATATAAATTTAAAAAATATTAAAAATAAATAAAGTATTAAATATGTAGTTCTTATAGTTAATTTCCCATACCATCCGCGGATTTTATTAAAAAAATTATTTTAACTTCTTTTGTTGTTAGTATGAAGAAATGATTCAACTCTATTTACTTTTTCTGAAATCTAAATAATTTGGTGTATTATCAATAAAATTGTTCACTCGGTGGTTTATCTGGTACACAATAAAAAAAAAATTAAAAACTTTGAGCTATTTTATGTGATTTATAAAAATTTTAAAATACTTTATAAAGTTTGTTTTAAAAAAAAGAAATACTTTAAAAACAATTTTATATCAAAATAAAATAAGGTAGTGATGACAACTTAATGCAGAAGTAGACAAAAAGAATAAACGGTAGATCTTTCTTAAACGTAAGTAAGTAGTATATGCGTATCACATATGTATACACATTTTTAATTACCATTCATAATTTATTGATATACACACATAATTTGTTGACATACACACACATAAAACTAGTAAGATGTTTGTGAAAAGACATCATCATCGTCTTATTATTAAGAATAGTAAAGAATATTTTTTCCAACCAGAAAATATGACAACGATCTGAAAATCATATAGTAATGCCATTATATATAACATTAATTTACTAAAGATACATTTATTCAAATAAAAATTAAATTCAATGTAGTTATCTATTTATTAAATAAACTCATTGTAAATGTACTAATTTAATTAAAAGCAGGTAATATACATTTAATAAATAAAGATACAATACATTTTTTTTTAGGAAAAAGGCAATAGCCTATGAAATTATATATTCAAATCATAAGAGACATAAAATCGAATGAAATTAGGAGTTTGATAAACCCATACCCTATCAGACATCAAATTAACAACAAAAATTAAGCTAACGAATGAGCAACCAAATTCCCTTGCCTAGTAATGTAAAAAAAACACGAATATCACCCAAAAGAGAAAATAAAAAACAAATATCTTCAATTACCGGATTAGCTAAAGAGAAAGGTGTTGATCTAGAGATACCTTGAACAACTGAAAGCGAATCACATTTGACCGAATCAATACAATAATTCATACTATAACCATATCCAAGGCTGGTTTAAGAGCAATGTATTATCCCATTTCAGATGAAAAAAACACCATGAAACAGATTCAAAAAAGCAAGCAGAATAGAACCAGCATCATCACGAATGACTATACCTATTCCAGTCAAACTCAACTCGTTTCTAATGGCCACATCAACATTAAGTTTACATTTCCCCAAAGGAGGACAACGCCAAACAGGATGAGTGACCACTTGGCCGATCAAGAGCACAAACTGAATAATTTCACCAGGAAGCAGATAAGAGCAGGCAGAAATATCATTTTTAAAAGTTTGTCATCTGCCAAACAGCTTCCGCAAAATCACAACCGAAGAAAGTATGGAACATAGATTCAACCTTTTCTTGACAAAGAGGACACCAAAAAGGAGTCACAACCTTTCACGAAGAAAAAGATTATGTAAAGAAGGAAGAACATTATGGAAAAAACGCCATAAAAAAACTTTTATTTTATGAGGGATATGCTTTTGGGATTTATGCTCTAAAACTTATAATGTGTAAATGTTATAAAGCATGAATAAAAGAAGTTGTTTTTTATTCTATAAATATTGATTTATTTGCATTCGTACACTTATATCATATGTGCAAAATATCAAAGATTGCCGAATGTAACATTAAATTGAGCATATAAATGTCATATATAAAAAGATTCAATTTTAGACGTGCAATCTAAAAAGTTCGTAAAGAACAAACAAAGCTGAGTATTTTGTTTGTGGTTAATCTACAGCTAGGGTCCATTCCGTAATGTACGGTGGTCTTATCCTAGACTGCTTATGTGGTGACATGGGAATAGAAGCACCTTATATAATGAAATTATATAGGATTGGGTCACGATCTATATGAATCTCTCAGCAAGATCCGTTAGATGCAGAGATTTATATATATCGACAAATAATGGTTGTGTAAGGGTGATCTTAATCATGAGTGTCTTACTAACTCCTTTAGGTTGGATCGTGGTTTTTAACATACCGTGGGTGAGATTGAAGTAGCATTCCCAATCAATAACATAGTATCTTGGAGTCAGGTTTAACTTAAGGTTGGGAAGGTTTGAACACAATAGAAGAATCCACTCCTTCTTGAGAGAAGTAGAGTAGTTCCCTTAAGGATTGATTCAGGGCTTGAATAATTAAGAGCGCTCTCCTTCTTCCGTAGTGGAAGATATCATATAATTGTTCATTAGAGAATCAATGGTACTTACCAGAAAAGATATAATTAGAGAGGTATAACAAACTTTATGACCTACCTCTAATTATAAACTACTCGTGGAGGATCATACCGTATGTAATTGCTATATCGATGGACACTGAGATTTCAGATTGTATAATACATCTGCAGTGTCGAGAATGCAGACTCAGGTTTTTAGTAGAGTAACTTCGAGGTTAATAATAATAGAATATTAATTAAAGAGTTTAATTAATATTTCTAAGTATTATTAGAGCTCAAAACTGTGGGTTCATTAGGTCCGCTTGCTAGCCCTTATAGTTATTGGTAATAAGGGTCACGGTTAATTAATTGGATAGTCCAACTAATTGTGTTACGAAAATGACAGGAATAAATTTAGGGAACTAATTAAATAATATGATTATTTGATTAGTATATTAATAATTGAGAATTATTAGTTATTTAATTATTAATAGGATGTTACAAATTTGAACCATAACCAATATAACAGGATTAAAAATAATAAAGATTATTTTAATCCTATAGGTCATTGGTTCAAGTCCTAGTGATGATCAAATTAAAATATAATTTAGAATCCTATTTTAACTTGGTGAATTGAACCCTAGGGTCCTTATATAAATAGATATTTATGTCAGGAAACAAAAGCAACCCAAACCTAATACAGAAAAAATAGGGAAGCGGCCAAAGAAAAAAGAAAAAAAGAGTTTTTTTTTTCTCTTGCAGGGCCGGCCGAACAAAAGAAAAAGACAGAGGGTTGTCTTCTTGATTTCTGTAACCTCCGTCTAGTTATGTCTGTATCCATGACGTGCCTACGCATAAGTTATCAGACTGCGAGTCATAGCTCTGAAGGCTTAGTGGTGAAATCGGAATCGAAGTTTTAAGAAAATAATTAGGTATACTTTAAAGTTTTTTTTTCATATATACGTGTATATACAAAATTCGTTCCGAAAATATGTTTTCAAAAGGAATTTTATTTTTTTGAAACCTTATATATTTTGCTGCGTATTTCGCAATCAAAACCCGTTTTTCCCTGCATATGCAATGACCAAACCAATTTCCACCAGTTTGTACTTTAGGATCAAACGACCCCTCTTGAAACAATCAATGAAAAGTTAATCTCTAACCACTGTTGACATAATATTCTCCGGATTTATTATAAAACCAAACCAACTTGTCTTCACAAGGAATCAACTGTTAGGGTTTTTTCCCCCTGAGAGCTTGTAATTATATGTAAACGTTATAAATATTAATAAAGAAATGTATTATTCATTCGTTATTGTTTTATTTTCAATTTATAAATGTCAGAAAAATCCATGATTACTCTTGTAGTCTCAAACTGAGTATGTGAATCTCAAGAATTAAAGAGTATCATTTTTTTAAAACTTACCTTCAAGCACATTCTTGAGTCTTCTCAAAAGCTTTCCGTCTTCGCATGATTTCTTCGAATCTTCATTATGCCCAAATCATACTCTAACAAAGCTAACTAAAAATTACATAAATATGTGTTTGCTCACGAAATCACAGCCAAAAAAATAATGACCTTACAGCGACCATAACCACTATAGGGTTTCTGGAGGAAAGGGACCCTCAGGAGCAGTCTGAAATATGAGGCTTGGAAGGTCGAGAGACACCAATGGTCGACGAGGTCAACCAAACCGTTTTCGGTTATAAACATTGTTCCTTCGACTTGGATGCCACTTTGCTTTCTCTCAAGTAATTCGAGCTTAAAGTTAGAAGAGTCGGATTTAACGAGATCGAGCTGAGGCTTCCAGCTTCGTTCTAGCAGTCGGACTGGAAAATACCAGGATGCACCTTCTTCTATGAGCTGTCCTTTAAGTAGGGGTTACAGTTTCCCATCCCCTTCTTAGCTCAACAGTTCCTCTAGTTCTTTGATTTGGCATCGAGTCAATTGATGCGGAATGGGTTGAGGCTTCTATTGGCGGTTGAGGTCTACCATGAGAAGAATGGTAAACCTTTACGCTCGAGAACTTGTTCTATTCATATTATATGAAAGAACACGAGAACGAGTGTAGCTGTTATATGATAACGGCTCGGCCTTATAGGTCTCACCTTATATCCGACCTCACGACGAACGATCGGGGGTGGAAGGATATGTATTTTTTGGTTAAGGGTTGTCTGGTGTCAGGTCTCTTCGACTATAGACCTGGGAGATATTGGGTAAGTGGTCGAGCGTAAGAATCCTTTGCTTGCTAATTTTATTATTCTTTTACTAACTGCTTGTTTTGCTTGATCAGAGGGTGTGAACCGATCTTAGGTTGTCAAGGGATTGGACAGTCACGGTAGAACAAAGGATTTATTGACTGTCAAACCGGCTGAAAGGAGTTGGAAGTGGCTATTAAGCGAGGCCAACTTGAGGTCGACCAGACTGTGGACCTACTCCGAGCTCAACAAGAAAGGTACCCTCTTTCTTCTCCATAAAGATTTAGTCAATTTTCCTTGGGTTCCATGTGGGTTCGAGCTATTTTCTGGTGCTGAATTTCTAACTTCGGTCTCTGACATCGAGCATGCTTTCTCCACAGACGCCATGTTAAGCTTAAATATAAGCATCTTCGATGCCTCCGAGCTGATGAAGCGTCGACAGAAGAAGGCTACTGCCAAAAACAATAAGTCTAGCCATACTCTTCAGATTGTTGATGCTCCTGAAAGTTCTTTGACTCCTTTTACGGTGTCACACCCAGATTCCTCATCCTCGATTAAGCTGCCAAAGAAGAAGCAAAAGTTGATCAATGTCGAGGAACTTGAGACGAACATCACCTTTCATTTTCCTATTAGAGCGTCGATTGTATCTGACCCTAAATATCTTTTGGATGGGGTCTGCTAGTTGTTTTTCTCTAAGGATGTAACTCGGCTAAAAGAGATGGACCGACCAAGGTGCTCGACTAGGGTCTCTCCTCTGCCTACTTCTTGTCAAGGTTGTGTTTTCTAGTTTTTGTATCCTTTTTTTGCTAACTCCTTATTTTTCTATTAAGCTTTTAAGGCTCAGCACTACTTAAAAAGGTGCTGGTGTCAAATGTGAAGAATGTGAGGGATCTCAAGGAGTTGCACACTGCTTTTAGGAGGGAGGTTGACGCCTTGAAGATTTATGAACTCAAGGCTGAAGCTAAGGTAGAGAGGTTGAGCCCAACAACAGAGCTCAAATTGAGAAGCTTCGACAGAAGGTTATAGAGCTCATATCTGTTGATGCAGTACTTCGTCAAGCTCATAAGGAGGAGGTTGATGCCCTTTCTTTTCCTACGAAACCCCACGAAGCAATAATGTATTTTAAGGATATAGCCAACCACTTAAGAAGGTCGTGACGATATCTGTGGACCCTCTTGTAAGACGAAGGCTAGCTCAATATAGAGTTCAAAGAGGGTTGGACTAATCACTGGAGGCCGGATGAAGATATAGCAGCCTGGGAAGAACTCCATGCTTTGGAGGTCGAAGAAGGTGGAGATGTCGAGCCGGAGATCGGGGAGGGCACTATTGTCCCAATGGTCAACGATGATGATAGAAGAAAGAAGAGCACCAGAAAGAAGAGGAGAAGGTCGAGCCTCAAGTTTAGATTATTTTTTTTATTTTGTAAAAAATGGGCCATGAGCCTTTTTTTTGTAACTTTGACTTTTATTTTTATAATGGTCGCCGATGATGACTTTTCTCTATAAAATCTTTTTTGTAGTATATTGTCGAGCATAAATTTTATATTTTTTCAAACAATATATGTCAAACAAATTGTGTTTGAGCAATAAATTGAACAAAACATTCATGAAATTTAATATGCATACAAAATTTGTCGAGTGAGCTTAAGTAATCATTAAACACTTTATAAAATGTCTAACCAACTTAAGAGTATTAAATGGCTCGTTTGTAGTGCGAATATATTGAAAGGGCTCATGTGTAGAGTACATTGAAAGGGCTTATGTGTAGAGCGAAAAATATTTTTGGCTCTGTTGAATGAAGCTTAATCAAAATTTGTACATCGAGCAAAGCTGTAACATGTGCACTTGATTGCTCCCTTAGTCTTAAGTTTTAGAAGTGTTAAGACTTGAGACTAACCATTCGTCGGGCACAGCTATAGTAGGTACACTTTGCATACTCGTATTTATAGCGACGTTCCTAATGTTGATCAGTGGATGGTCAACCGCACTTAGCTTGCCTTGAGTGTAGGGTTGTTGTTGCGGCTTCGACCTGTCGAACGCGGTTAATTCACCATTAGTTGTTATAGCCAACGGCCCTCCGACGCTCAAGTCAGTAATCTTGTGCAGAAAATAATAAAGAGAGAAAATTGAGTTTACAAGTGATACAATTTAGGTGGATAGCATTCAATTGTTGTTGATTTCTCTACCGTCAATGTCACGGAGTTTGTATGCTTCATGTCCGACTACCTTTCTTATTTGGTAGGAATCTTCCATATAGGGCTAAGCTTGTCTACGCCTTGTTCTTTGTGTTCTTAAATACTCATTGTAGGATCCAATATCCTTCTTTGAAAACTCTGATGCGTATGTTCTTGTTGTAATGTCCGAGAAACCATATGCTAATATGAAGCTAAACAGATGGATGCTCCGTCTCGACGTTCGTCGAGTGTTCTCGAGCTCGCATGTCAGCGCTTGTGAGTTTGAGTCCTCGGTGGAGAGTTCGTACCTGGTAGTATGTAGTTTGACTTCTACCAGGAAGTATGGCTTCGGACCCGTATGTTAGGGAGAAAGATGTACGTTCGATCGGCACTTTAAGAGTAGTTCTGTAGGACCAAAGTCTGCGCACAGCAGCCTTGCTGCTGCTCACAGTAGCCTTGCTGCAGCTCATAGTAGCCTTGCTACCGTACTAAGTTGTGTGCGCGCAGGCTGGCCGCACGCTGTAGTGCCTGGCTGCTGCGACCAAGGCGCTGCAAGCTGCTGCTTTCGGCATGGCCTAACTATACAGCTTGCTGCATTGGCCGCTTCAGGCCTGGCTGTTCTGCTAGCAGCGGCCGTGCGCTGTAAGCATAGCTTGCTACTGCGCGGTTGTTGCCAAGTTTATAGGGGCTGTCGTGTTGCGTCTTGGCTGCCTTCATTCTTCAATTCTTTGAGTCTTCGATTCTTCAATAAATTACAACAGTCTATTCTTATATTTACAAATAAAAATAAAACCTAACAACTAATTAAGAAGGAAATTATGGCAACAATAGGCCATCCTTCTTGTTACAATTTCAAAATAAAAATTTACATTGAAATTATAGGACCAAAATTGAACAACAACAATTCATATAAAACATATATATATGTACACATTCCAATATAAATATATATGAGAATACCTACAGTGACATCTCTTTCTAAACATGCATATACAATAAAAAAGAAAAAGATTCACATATTACATTAATTAATCAATTGTTCAACCTGACTCTAATACTAATTGTAGAAAAAACGCTTGAAAATACGTAGCGAAATAAAAAGTTTTTGGTATAGGTTTCAAAAATTTTCCTTTTTATATAAACCTTGACGCTTGATTAATAATGTAAATAATAAAAGATATTGTACATTTTTCTATGATGATCTAAATTGTGTAGAAATTTATTTTGCGCAAGATCTAACAATCTACTCACGAATGTGAATCACCTTAGAGTATGTGCTCCCTTTTCCTTGAATTGTATGTTACCTGAGGATGGAGAAAATAAAATCATTTCCGTTGATGACAATAAAAACCAGAAAGATCTAAAGAACGTTTGATCACTTTTGAGTTCTCAACTATTTTAGTGAAGTACTCGCGTAATCCAAGATCGACGTTTGTATACTAAGTGTTTTTAATGCAAAAACTTTTAGTACACTGTCAAAACAAAAACATTCTCTCTCTCTTTCTTGCTATGACAGAATTCACAATCACACTTTGTTTAAGCTTTGACTGAAATTTCTTTCTCAAAAAACTTATCTTGACGCAATCTCTTCCAAGAGAATTAGTGTTGGCTGAATTCTCTTTGTCAAGGACAATTATTATTACTGAATTCTACAAGTATGTATAGTTAATTCATAGCTATTTGTTTTCAATTAGAACTCCTAGTTGTAATTGACTATAACCACATAGTTATATTACAACTAGAATTCTAGTGTTGTGCTATGTCAAGACTTCTTATTTAATTAATAAATATAATTAATATATTTACCTATCAATTAAATAAAGTCTTATTTTTATCATACTTCCAATAAAAGTATGATACTAAGAGTCCTCTCATAATTTAAAGGGATATTAACTAATTAAATAATTAATTAATTAAAAAAACAAAATCCTTGAGCCATTAAATAGCCTTAGCCGCCAGTATCAATTAATATGGGCTATTATTTTATTTTTCATTTATTAACTCTATTGGGCTTTAATTAAAAAGTTCACATGTGAACTAGACCCAATCTTTTAAATAAAAGAAATAAGTCCACATACCTAATTAATACATTAATATAATCATAGAACCCATTTAATTAAAATGTGTAATTATGTATTTAATATATTAATGAAATGTTAATTGCACCCCATAGGGCCGCCCAAGACTTCCAACAGTCTTGGTCGCCCATTCTAGGTGATTGAAGAGTGACCGCGGGTCTTGTTCACACATGGTCGCACATCTTCAAGTCCTTTGGGTTCTTAAACCCAAAAATAATTCTGAATGGACCCAGCAATTGGTCCGGTAGAATATATTAAGTGACTCATGCAAGTTTGTGTATATTGGGGATCTTGGCGGGCTTTCTAAATTTAAGCTCCAATAGACTTAACCTAATCACAATCATCACATGATTTATTTAGATTCAATCTATTAGTTTTAGTTCATTCCATTAAAGAACCAAAATTGAACTCTTAAATAAAGATAGAATAAGATAGTGTTTCTCATTCGTACCCTAGACAATCTTATTAGGAGATGGTGTATCATATTGAAGAATACCAGTAATCGTCAAGAGCTCGTAGACCATCTATAGCTCTCCAAATTGCCAGTTTTAATCATACGACTATACTTTTGAACTTGTATATTTTGATTTTTCCAGAAGCCATGTTTCAATAGACACTATTGAAAACTTAATGTTAAGATTTAATATCCAATACCTCAAAAGACACATATGATGGTATTCTACTCTCATTTGATAAATGGAGCCACGATGTCCATATCTATAAATGAAGTCTTCTATGATTAACAAGTGAATATCACCAAACCATTAAGGATAGACTATTACATAATCGTACTCATTAATAGTTCAAATGATATCAGTTGCAACCATAAGTCCATCATTTATCTCAGGATTGATATAGACTCTCCGATTGTCCTCACGTGAAAACTTTGATCCATTGACGATTCTGGATAAAGTGTTTCACTGTGATCCTATTCAGTACACCCGGTGCACTAGATCTTTTTGCCCAAAGACACTGCACTTTTGATGATTCCAGACTCATCATAACACTTTTGATCCCACTCAAATGCTAGTAAAAGAATCTACAACTTTAAACAAGATAATGACGCCCAACCTTTATCTTAAGTTGTGAATGTTATTCAAGACTGACTTAAGAATTATGTGTACCTCATACATATCCAGATGCATGAACAATTCTTTATATCTTATAGTCTTTTGACCTTATAATTATTCACATTTAACAATCATAATTTTACATTATAAAAACTATAAGATTTAGTCAACCAAAATCACTTTATTAATATGAACAAATTATTAAATTACAATATTACACTACTATTGAGTATAATCCTAACACAGTGGGCTAGACCGTGACCAAAAGCAAACTAAGTCAAAGTAGACCAAGTCTGGGTAATGGCTAAGTGGGCTTAACCGCTCCGAGATATCCAAAATTCCTGAGATCTCGAAGCACGATCTCCTCACCTATCTCAATAGGCTACAATCCCCCTTCTATAAATACAAACCAAAGCCTCAAAGGCAAGGGTTACACGATTTTCACCAGCACTCCATACTCAGCTCGATTTCACATTAGCTATACACTGTCTACCCACTGCTCGACATCGTCGAACTTAAGACCTGACATTGTTGTTATGGCTGTAATTGACTCCAATTCGCTACAGTATACCCAATATGATTTACACTTGATGTCTAGTATAACTTGCTACGCTGGATAATTGACCATTACAGGTTTGGTTTACTTTATGCGCAAGTTACTAATTCGAGCTTATTCACTAACTTGCGCATCGGAGTTCATTTGACTGGCACTAGTGATGCACAAAATTATACCTCGCAAATGCACGAATCTATATATTAGTATAGTTTCAGAAAGTATAATGATCGATCCCACAGAGATTGGAAATTTGATTACTACTTTAATTCTAATTTAGTAAAGACAGAAAAGTAAAGATTGAATTGATTTAAGAAGATTAAGATAGATCTAAAACTAAATTAACAGATAAATAATATAAGTTGTGAAAATATGGAAGAAAACTAGGTCATCAATGATCCAAACGCACCACTCAATGCAACCAATCTTAATTATGGTGATTATCTTTTGGTCAAGGACTTAACCAAGTATTCCTATTATTATTACTATTACCGTCTGGTCATGGACTAAGCAGATAATATTGAGAATCTATTAAACTCTAATAACTTAAGAACAATACCTAATTTAGCGATCAACGTATAAATTAGAATTAGCACGTAACAACGATAAACTAATCCTTTGGCTTCTCAAATAATTACAATTCAAAACCTAAATCAATTACATCATCTTATTAATAGTAGGCAAGAATTATAATATATGTAGGAAAAATCATTTGAGAATACGTAGCGGAACGTAAATTTTATGGTATATGTTTCAAAATGTTTTTCCTTTTTATGAATCTTGACCCTTAATTAAATAACGTAAATAATAAAAGATATCGTACCTTTTTCCGTGATAATCAAGATTGTGTTGAAATTATTTTCCGCAAGATCTTCCAATCTAATCACGAACGTGAATTACATTGGAGTGTGAGCTCCATTTTCTTTGAATTGTATATTACCTGTGGATGGAGAAAACAAAATCTTTTTCTTTGTTAGTCATAACAAAATCAAGAAAGACCTAAAGAACGTTTGATCACTTTTGAATTCTCAATTATTTCAGTCAAGAACTCGCGTGAACCAAATTCGATGTTGTACATAAAATTTTTTTGAGGTAAAAGCTTGTTGTATACTATCGATGCAAAACGTTCTTTTTCTTTTCCTTTCTTGCTTGACCGAATTCTCTCACACTATTTTCTTTTTAGATGGCCGAATTTTCTCTTGCTTCTTGTCAAGCATGTGTGGTGTGGCCGAACCCTCTCTTTTGAGAATATGTATGACCGAATTCTCTTAAAAGAGAATTAGGCAAAAATAAATTCGCTTAATCAAGAATTATTTCCCTATCCAAATTATCCAAGTGGATAATTCAAAAGCCTTTTTTTTTTTTCCTATTAGAATTCCTTAGTTGTAATTAACTACAAACATATAGTTATCATACATCTAAAACTCTATTATTGTGATATATCAATTAAATAATTGAAAAATATGCTATTTTAATCTTATCATACTTCTAACAAAAGCATAATACTAGGAGTCCTATCCTAGTTGAAAAAGATTTTAATTAATTAAATAATTAATTAATTACCATTTAATTAATTTAATAAAATAAAACAAAACCCTCAAGCTATTAAAATATCCTAGCCGCCCATACTTATTTAAATGGGCTAACTTATTATTTAATTTATTTACTCCATTGGGCTTTAATTAAAAAATTCACATATGAATTAAACCCAATGTTTTAAATAAAAGAAATAAGTCTACATACCTAATTAATACATTAACATAATCATGCAGCCCATTTAATTAAAATGTGCAATTATGTATTTAATGTATTAATGGAATGCTAATTGCACCCCATAGGGCCGCCCAAGACTTTCTACAGTCTTGGCTGCCCCTTCTAGATGATTGAAGAGTGACCGCGAGTCTTGTTCACACATGGTCGCACATCTTCAAGTCCTTTGGGTTCTTGAACCCAAAAATAATTCTAAATGGACCCAGCATTTGGTCCGGTAAAATATATTAAGTGACTCATGCAAGTTTGTGTAGATTGGGGATCTTGGCGGGCTTTCTAAATTTAAGCTCCAATAGACTTAATCTAATCACAATCATCCCATGATTTATCTAGGTTCAATCTATTAGTTTTAGTTCATTCCATTAAAGAACCAAAACTGAACTCTTAAATAAAGATAGAACAAGATAGTGTTTCTCATTCGTACCTTAGACAATCTTATTAGGAGATGGTGTATTATCGTGAAGAATACCAGTAATCGTCAAGAGCTCGTAGACCGCCTATAGCTCTCCAAGTTGCCAATTTTAATCATACGACCATACATTTGAACTTGGATATTATGATTTTTCTAGAAGCCATGTTTCAATAGACACTATTGAAAACTTAACATTAAGATTTAATATCCAGTACCTCAAAAGACATATATAACGATATTCTACCCTGATTTAATAAATAGAGCCACGATGTCCATATATATAAATGAAGTCTTATATGATTAACAAATGAATAGCCCCAAATCATCGATGATAGACTATTACATAATCGTACTCATTGACAGCTCAAATAATATCAGTTGTAACCATAAGTCCATAATTTATCTTAGGATTGAGATAGACTCTCCGATTGTACTCAAGTGAAAACTTTTATCCATTGACAGTTATGGATAAAGTTTTCACTCTGATCCTATACAGTACACTCGGTGCACTAAATCATTTTGCTCAAAGACACTGTACTTTGATGATTTTAGATTCATCACAGCACATTTGATCCCACTCAAATACTAGCAAAAGAATCTACAACTTTATACAAGATAATGGCGCCCAACCTTTATCTTAAGTTGTGAATGTTATTCAAGATTAATTAAAGAATTGTGTCTACCTCATAAATATTCAGATGCATGAACAATTCTTCATTTCTCATAGTCGTTTGACCTTATGATTATTTACGTTTAGCAATTATAATATTAAACTATAAAAGTTATAAGATTTATTAAACCAAAATCACTTTATTAATATGAAAAGATTGTTAAGTTGCAATATCACACTCTTGCGATGAGTGTAACATCCCAAATTTCGAGTCATTAATTTTGGATATGTGGATAAAAATATTTGAGAGTTGAGGGGTATAAATGTAATTAAATGTATATTTATTTTATGGTTTCCAGGTGAACCAAATTGAACGGTCGAAAACGAAGCACGAAGAGAGAGTGAAAACTGAGACAGTGAGTATTGCGACCAGTCACCGCGACCACAGATCGCGATGACTGGCTCACGATGAAAAAATGAAAATCCTGGCAGTGAGCATCGCGACCAAAGCACCGCGAGGTGTGCTCGCGATGAAGGCGGTGGAGTTGCTCCAGAGGGCAACGCGACCAGGTCACTGCGACCACAGGTCGCGACGACCAAAATTTTATAAAAAAATAGGAGACGTGAAGTCTCCAGAAAACAGAAGAGAAGAAAAACAGAGAGAAAAGAGACCGAGAGAGAGACCGAGAAAGAGAAGAAAAAAGAAGAAGAAGAAGAGAAGAAGAAGAAGAAGAAGAGAGAGAAGAAAAAGAAGAAGAAGAAGAAGAGAAGAAGAAGAGAAAAGAAAGAAGAAGAATGGAAGAAGAAAGGAAGGAGAAAGAAAAGGAAAAGAAAAGAGAAAAAGGATTTTATTTTGTGTTTTTGAGTTGAATTCTGAGATTTGTTTTGAGTATTAGAAAAATATATGTTCATACGTTTATTGATTCTAATATTTGATTCAATCGTATTTTGACTACGTTGAAATGAAACAAATCGTATAATTTTCAAGAAAACAAATACATATGTTTTACGAATATTGTCTGAAATTGAATTTGTTGTATTAAATTAAGATTTGAGAGTAATAATTGTTGATTACGAAAGAAACAGAAGGATTTGATAGGAAATTTATGAATTATGTATTACGAATATTGGTTGCAAATTTTGATGCTTGAATTTCATTTTGATTCGTGAATTATTGTTGATTAATTGGAAAACGAATATAAAGTGATTATTGCTGCATCTCGCGGGGCAAACCTGGTAAGGTCCAGTTTAGGCGAATCCCGGAGATAGATATTGCATTGTATCCATGATTGCTGCATCTCGCGGGGCAAACCTGGCAAGGTCCAGTTTAGGCGAATCCCGGAGATAGCCATTGTACTGATAGTGATGACTGCTGCATCTCGCGGGGTAAACCTGGCTGAGTTCAGTTTAGGCGAATCCCGGAGATAGCCAGAGTACTGTATCCATGACTGTTATATCTCGCGGGGCAAACCTGGTATAATCCAGTTTAGGCGAATCCCGTAGATAGATATTGTACTGGTATTCCTGACTGCTACATCTCGCGGGGCAAACCTGGCTGAGTCCAGTTTAGGCGAATCCCGGAGGTGAACGTTACAACGTTACATCGATGTTACAGATATCGAATTGTATGATGAGTGCACGGTCAGAATGGAGAATGAAAGTGAACAAAATGTGTGTTTGAAATGTTATAAAATTAATAAAATGATTAGAAAAGAACGAAAAAAAATAAATATGTGTATGCTTTATTGATTGAATTTAGATGCTTTTATTAAACTGTTTTATATGTAATTTTAGAAAATTGAAATGTTTTTATACAATCTTATTTGAAATATTTTTAGTATGAAATAATTAGTGATTTTGATACTTGAGTTGAGTGTACATCTACTAGGCATTATTGCTTAGCGCGTTGATTTTATTACGCGCGGGTATCAGAGATACAGGGAGAAACAAAGAATTGAGAAGAAGTAACAGCAGATTGAAGGTCCAGAGTCACAGTTTCTTTTGAGTAGTTACAATTGAATATTATTTGGATATTGTATTTAGTCAAGCATGCATATACAGAAATCTGTAATTTGACATGTATATATATGTATTGTAATAAATGTTTTATAATTTATATTCTGTATAAGTGTTTGTAAATATTAATTATATATATGTTTTATTTGAAACTGTTTGGAAGTCGCACTAAACAGCAGAGTGCGCATTGATTTGAAATGTGGAAATAGAAGTGTTGAAAGTATATTGTATTATCTTTGTTTTATTGAAAATAGATTTTGGGAAATCCGAAAAAACAAAGGAAACTCTGCTGAAATTTTAAAAAAATCTGTAGTGCTCCTTAGGTCGATCCAATCGGGTCGGGTCAGGGGGTGTTACAATGAGCATAATCCTAACTATGAGTGGGCATTTTCCAGTTGGGTTGGGTTGTGCTGAAAATTTGTAAACCCAATTCAATTAAATATAAATAACCCAACGCAACGCAACCTAATTTTGGTTAGGTTGGGTTGAGTTTGTAACACCCCCTGACCCGACCCGACTGGATTGACCCAAGGAGCGCTACCGGGTTTTCAAAACTTTACTTAATTCACTTTATAAATTTCAACCCAGTGAAAATCATATAACTTATAGTTTAAAAATATGTTTCTAGTGAGCCCATCAAATTGTAGTTTTCAAAAATTTCGTCAGAGTTTCCTCTATTTTTCTGATTTCTCAAAACCTGTTTTCAACAAAACAAATATAATACAATATACTTTCAACACTTCTATTTCCACATTTTCAAATCAATGCGCACTCTGCCGTTTAGTGCGACTTTCAAACGGTTTCAAATAAAACATATAAAATTAATAGTTACAAACATTTGAAAAGAATATAAATCATAAAGCAATTATTTCCAACATATATAACTGTCGAATTACAGATTTCTGTATATGCATGCTTAACTAAATACAATATACAATTCAAATTCAAATATAACTACTCAAAAGAAACTGTGACTCTAGACCTTCAATCTGCTGTTACTTCTTCTCTATTCTTTGTTTTCCCTTGTATCTCTAATACCTGCGCGTGATAAAATCAACGCGCTAAGCAATAATGCCTAGTAGATGTACACTCAACTCAAGTATCACAATCAATAATCATTTCATAATAAAATATTCCAATACAATCGTATAAAAACATGTCAATTATACAAACAGTTTAATAAAAGCATCTAAATTCAATCAATAAAGTATACAATATTTAGTTTTCAATTCTGTTATAATCATTTTATTAATTCTATAACATTTTATTTATACAAACATTTTGTTCACTTTCATTTTTCATCTGTAACATCAGTGTAACATTCACCTCCGGGATTCGCCTAAACTGACCTAAGCCAGGTTTGCCCCGCGAGATGTCACTGTCAGGAATACCAGTACAATATCTATCTCCGAGATTCGCCTAAACTGGCTTATACCAGGTTTGCCCCACGAGATATAACAGTCATAGATACAGTGCACTGGCTATCTCCGGGATTCGCCTAAACTGGACTCAGCCAGGTTTACCCCGCGAGATGTAGCAGTCATCACTATCAGTACAATGGCTATCTCCGGGATTCGTCTAAACTGGACCTTGCCAGGTTTGCCTCGCGAGATGCAACAGTCAGCAATATCATCAATGCAATAGCTATCTCCGGGATTCGCCTAAACTGGACTATACCAGGTTTGCCCCGCGAGATGCAACAGTCATCATTATTTATCTCCGGGATTCGCCTAAACTGGACTCAGCCAGGTTTGCCCCGCGAGATGTAGCAGTCATCACTATCAGTACAATGGCTATCTCCGGGATTTGCCTAAACTGGACCTTGCCAGGTTTGCCCTGCGAGATGCAACAGTCATCATTATTTATCTCCGGGATTCGCCTAAACTGGTCCTTGCCAGGTTTGCCCCGCGAGATACAGTAGTCTCAACTCGTTATATTCAACAATAATTCACAAATCAAAATTACATTCAAGTATCAGAAGTTACCAACAATATTCGTAATACATAATTCAGAAAATTTCCTATCAAATTCTTCTTTTTCTTTCGAAATCAACGATTATTTCTCTCAAAGCTTAATTTAATACAACAAATACAATTTAAGACAATATACGATATTCTGAAATAAGTCATTTCAATGTAATCAAAGTACGATTGACTCAAAATATTCGAATCAATAAACGTATAAACATATATTTATCAAATATTCAAAACAAATCTCAGATTCAACTCAAAAACACAAAATAAAATCACAAAGGTTTCGAAAAGGAGTGTACACCTACCTGTTTTCCGTTTTTTGCACAGTTTCCTTTTTCCTTTCTCTTTTCTTTTTCTTTCTTCTTTTTTTTCCTCTTCTTCTTCTTCTTCTTCTTCTTCTACTCTCTCTTCTTCTTCTTCTTCTTTTCTTTCTTTTCTCTCTTCTTCTTCTTCTTCTTCTTTTCTTTCTTTCTCAGTCTCTCTTCTCTCTGTTTTTTTTTTTTTCTGTTTTCTTCTTAGGGCTTTCTGCGACGAATTATTTTTTTTTAAAATTTTTCGGTCGTCGCGACCGTCATCGCAACCTGTGGTCTCGGTGACCAGGTCGCGGTACTCACGGGAGCAATTTTCACCGCCTTCATCGCGAGCACCCATCGCGGTACCCTGGTCGCGATGGTGGTCGCGATGTTCACTGCCAGGATTTTCACTTTTTCATCGCGAGCCAGTCATCGTGATCTTTGGTCGCGATGGCCAGGTCGCGTTGCTCATTGCCAAGGATCAACATCCTTCATCGCGAGCGGCTCATCGCGATCTGTGGTCGCGATGGCCAGGTCGCGATACTCACTGTCTCAGTTTTTCACTCTCTCTTCATGCATCGTTTTCAACCGTTCAATTTGGTCTACCTGAAAATCATAAAAATAAACATACTTTTAATTACATTTACACCCCTCAATTCACAAAAATTTTATATCCACATAATAAAAATTAATTATCCAAAATCCGGGATGTTACAGAGTTGATCGGGTTGGGCTTTGAAGTCTAATAAAACTAATTTTATTTTATATATTATTTAAAATATACGAATTCAAATTTTGGTATATCTAAATTCACTTTTAAAATAATTTTTCACTCTAATATCATATCATATATAGTTTAAATTTCTTAGAAGCTTCAAAATCAAAACACAACATATAATGCATATTTGATTTAATGTTTGTTGCATAAATTAAAAAAATAAAAATACAAAATTAACAATTTATAAAAGTTAGAAAGTCTCCATTTAAGTCGCTCATCTATTTTACAATTATAATCATTTCGTCGAATATCTCTTGATTGAACAATCTATTATTTATTTCAATAAACATAATAGTTAAAATTTATATACAATTGTTACACTTTTATATATGAAATTCTTAATCAAATCATAAATTAATGCATTAAGAAAAAAAATATTTTAAAGTATAATCAATGACAATAGAATTACTACAAAAAGAATAAGATAATATAATTGTATATTTTCAATAAATGTGTTTATATATTATATATTTTTTGTATAAAATAAAAATATTAAAAATTATGTATATATTTGTCACATATATCTTTAAAAAAAAATAAAGTTCATGATAAAACTAATAAAAAGTAATACACACAATTATTTATTTTATTTTATATTATCAATATCGGGTTGATCAGGTAGGGTTGGTTACATTTTATTAACCCAACCCTACCCAATCTTAAAATTAACCTAGCCCAACCCAAGCAAATCAGGTTGGGTTGGGTTGGATTGCGGGTTGGGTGCCCACCCATAATCCTAACAATATACGAACAGTGAATAAAACTAAACCTTAATAGAATTAAAAATAATAGTTGTTCTACACATTGATTCCCTAGTTATGGATTAGTTATACATCATGAAAAAATAAACAATAAAAAAGGAAATAAGATAGAAAGAACTTATGGTGATCATCCAAAAGCTTCTTAATCTTATTTGTATTTGGCTGAATTCCTCTTAGCAAAGTAGGAATGCCCTTGATTGTCTTCTCTTTCAAAGTTTCTTGATCTATGATGCATGAAAGATGGGCTTTAATGGTATATGGAAGGGGGAATGGTCCCCTTAGTGGCTTGGGAGCCTCCCTTTTTTGTCCTTTACCAAATTAGGGTTTTCCTTCTCTCGATGAGTCTCAGACTTTTCAAAAACGTGCCGCTACGACTTGTATCGTGACCATGCGGTCTTACGAAAACAAGCATAACTTTCTCTAGAAAACTAGGAATCATAAATCGTAAAATTTTTCGAAAACTAGAAATCTAGAGCTTTTCAGAAATAGTGGCTCGCTGTTGGGATTTATGCCCTAAATTTTTTAATTGTAAATGTTATTATAAATAAATAAAAATAAATTATTTATCATTCAAATGAAAGTGTTTTTATATCTGTTCATACATTTATGTATTATGCAAGTAACATCTGAGATTGCAAAATGTAATCTCCAAATGAGTATCTAAAAGTCTTATACAGTAGGATTCATTTTGAGACATGCAATTTAAAGAGTTCGTAGAAAGCAAACAAAACTGGGTAATTTGTTTGTAGTTGATTTACTGCTGCAGTCCATTCTGTAATGTATGGTGGTCTTATTATAGACTGCTTATATAGTTGACATGAGAATGAAGGTACCTTATATGATGAGATCATATAGGACTGGGCCACGATGTATATGAATCTCTCACCAAAATCCGTTAGTAGATGAGATTTTTATATATCGACAAACGATGGCTGTATATAAGTTATCTTAATCCTGAGTGTCTTATCGACTCCTTTAGGTTGGATCGTAGCTTTTGACATACCATGAGTGAGGTCGATGTTATATTCTCGATCAATACCTCCGTAGCTTGGAGTTGCGGTTTGGCTTGTGGCTGAGAAGGTACGAACACAATAGTAGAATCTACTCCTTCTTGACTGAAGTAGATAAGTAGTTCCCTTAAGGATGATTCAGGGCTTGGACAATTATGAGGCTTCTCCTTCCGCGAGGAAGTATGATTTAATTGTTCATTATAGAATCAACGGTGCTTAAACTAGAGAGGTATAACAGCTATTATGACCCAGTTCTATCTATGAATTACTTGTGGAGGATCACACTATATGTAATAGTTATATCAATGGACACTGAGACTTCAGATTGTATAAACACATCTACAGTTCTGAGAGTTCAGCCTCAGGTTTTTAGTGAAATGACTTCGAGGTTAATAATCATGAAATATTAATTAAATAGTTTAATTAGTATTACCAAGTATTATTAGAGCTCAAAAATGTGGATCCATTAGGTCCACTTGCTAGCTCTTATGATTGTTGGTAACGAGAGTTACGTAAATTAATTGGATGGTCCAATTAATAGTGTTACGAAAGTAACACAATTTAATTAAAGAGAATTAAGTAAATAATATGATTATTTAATTAATAATTTAATAATTAAATAAAATTAATCATTTTTAATTATTAATTATTTTAATTATTAAATAGGAGGTTACAGGTTCGAATCATGACAAGGACAAAAGGTATTAAATAATGTGATTATTTAATAGTCTTAGAAGTCAAATATTCAAACTCTAGGGAGACTAAAAATAAATAGGATTTAGAATCCTATTTTGACTTGGTCAAATAAAACCCTGGAGCCCTAGTATATATATGATAAAATTGACCAATGCAATTAACCTAGCAAAAATAAGTGAACCGCTATAACAAAAGGAAAGAAGAAAAAAGAAAGTTTTTCTAACCCTTTTCCCTTTGCAGGGTGTGGCCGGCCAAGGGAAGAAGACAAAGAGTTGTCTTCTTCACTTTTCTGCTATCTCCATCTCTCCATCTGTGACGTGCCCACAAACGCATTATTAGACCGTGGGTCATAACTCGAAAGGCTTGGTAGTGAATCGAGAAGTCAGAGAATAAAAAACGCAATAAAGGTAATTGTAGTTAAAATTTTTACTCGCATATATATAGGAACTCGATCCTTCTGAAAAGAGTTTTCAAAAGAAAAAAAAAAATTTAAACCCATTCCACTACCTTTTATTTGATAAAACATATTTTTCTCCCTTCGCTCGCAACCCAGTTCATCATGTGGAATATTTGGCGGCCTTCGAAACATGACAACTAGATATAACAAATCTTCCAATTCTTCAATTTTAATCCTTTTAGCTCCAAAACTCTTCTATTAAGTTTAATTCCTTATTAGGGATTATTTCAGTCTTTAGACGCAAAAATAAAAGTTTAAAAAATAAATTAAACATTATTAAATAAAAATTAAGTTCAAAAAATAAAATAATAACAACTGAAAAAATAAAAAATAGATAAAAATAATTAAAATTACTTTTAATTAATTTATTTTATTTTTCAAAATAATAATTAAAAATTTAAAATTTTTAGAAATAATAATGCATCCTCTCCTGGTATGTTTTTAAAAAAAATTAAATTTTTATCATTTTAATAATTTATTTTATTTTAAATTTTAATTTATTATAATTTATTTTCGTATATATAATTTATTTTTTATTTTAATATTAATTTGAAGTGTTGGTTTGAATTATTAAATTTTCATAAATTAGTTATAATTGGACTATTTTTTTATTTTTTAAAGGTTTTTAATTTTATTGTTAATTATTTATTTATTTATTTTTAATATTTAAGGATTTTTTTTATATAAATTTTGTGTATTTTATAATTTTAATGTTTTTTGTTGACACATGTTAGATTCTTATTGGATGTACAAGTTAAGGTTAATTGATTAAATTTTAAAAAATAAAGGGTAAAATCGTATTTTCAACTTAATCATTTAAAGTTAAGAACAAAATGGTCAATATCCATATTCTATTATGTTTGATTGCCAAAAATTTGGTCAGAAGGATTAAAATGATGATTTTTTAAAATTTAGGAACTACACGAGCCAAAAAAGGAAACAACGGTCAAAAAGTAATAATTCGAGAAAAGATAAGGACCAAAATGAATTTTGCACGATGAAATACCCCAAAACCTATCTTTTGCTAGTCCTCGAGTAAAACTGAAACAAACAAAATTAAAATCTAAAATCTAAAAATAAAAAGAAAACTAATCTAGCAACTTTCGTAGGGAAACACAATAACACTTAGCATGTGCCACAAGCCTTCTAAAATCTAAAAATAAAAAGAAAACTAATCTAGCCACTTTCGTAGGGAAACACAATAACACTTAGCATGTGCCACAAGCCTTTAAACCCCTAGGTGTACCTAGGAGGAGGAATATAGTTTCCTGAGAGTTTACCAGCTACGATACCCACAAACGTCTTTATGCAATGCTAATGCATTAAAAAACACTTTAAACAAGCTAATAAAAACCAATGAATGCAAAAACCACTAATTCTAAACTAAGTTATGTCATTCAAGTAATTGCATCATGTGTTAATTGTAAGTCACTACTCAAAATATATTAGCTTGAAAACAATCACACTCAAATACCATAAATAGAATTCATCTCAACTCTAGGCCTTACATAATATCGTTCTAATTTCCACTCGAAACCTAGGTAACACTCTTATCAAGCATATGCGGATAAAAGTTATGCCAAAGAAAATCAAGATAAATCGCGTATGGATTTTGACAGAATAAAAGCTCAATTTCATCAAAAATAAATCTCATTAGTGGAATTAAATACTAAGAACGTAGTTAGAACATATCACATACGTTTACTTCAAAGCTAGACTTCCCAAAAGATCAGTTAGTTCTTTATCTTGGTTGTAACGTAAGGCTTAGGTGAATAGTTAAGAACAATGGGATAAGATGACAAAGAACGTAAGATCACATCAAGGCAATTACTTGGGGTATTTCAACACCAAGACCAGCTTTTTAGGATTAAATATTTGGCATCCAAGATTCTTTTATTTGTTCTTCATCTTCTTACTCTCTTTGAAGTGATTTTGAACTTTTGAACCAAGGCTTTTACTCATACACGTTTCTTTTCATTTTTTTTCAATGAGTGTACTACAATCTTTGCTTTGATATACCCAACTAATCATAGTGGAACTCACTTTGTGTATTCTTCTTTTAATCACATTGTCATGATCCCAAGCTATAGGGTATGACCAAATCATAAGTTTAATGGGTTAGGATAATGTGGATTTGGGCATGTACGCTACAAAGTCAACACTAATCTGGCATCAGTGATTGGACAAAGCATGCCCACGACATTGGCCTCCAGCGCTTGGCATCCAATATACGAGCCTAGGACAGCTGTGAGAACCAAAATCCCATAGACGTCAACAGCAACACAACAGGGGAACCACTTGCTTTTAACCCTACAGAACATGTACCCGCAGCGTCGACGGTAGCGCCAAATATGCAAAGTGTATTCCCCTCGACTCACAAGCAACCGACCATCTTAGTGAGCAACCCTGAGACAAATCTACAGTAGATCTAAAAAATGACAGACGTCAATATCGTTCCATCAGCAGTACAAGCAACAACTAAGGTAAGCTCGACCTCTACCTTTATTGACCTCGATTTGGCACGGATATTTACAAAGATAAATGCTTTAATTCAGCGTATTCCTGCAATACCGGCCCCAATTAAGAAATGCGATGCCAATAGCTTCGCCGGTTCACCATTTGTCAATGCCATCGCTTTCGTGTAAATGCTAAGAAAATTCAGCTTCCCCAACATAAAGCATTTCGATGGCACAACAGACCCAGTCGACCATGTCGCACAGTACAGGTAATACATGTTCACAACAGTCATTCTAAGATATCTGTGAAAGGTCTGCATGTGCAAAGGATTTCACTCCAGCCTTGTTGGACCAGCCCTACAATGATATACTAACCTCATCAACAACTCCATCGCTTTGTTCGTTCAACTCAACAACACCTTCGTCGAGCAGTTCGTTAGCAGCATGAAGTTGGAGAAACAATCCAATGGTCTTTACACAGTCAGCCAACATCGATGCGAGCCACAATGTGACTAGTCGAATGCTTCAATAAAGAGAAGGTGTCGATACCGCACTGCAATCAAGCCACTGTAATATTCACATTCAGGAAAGGGCTATTGTATGACTCCGACCTCTATAAGGAGCTAACAAAGTACCCTTGCAAGACGATTGAAGATGTCATTGCCAAAGTATGGGCGAAATCAAATGAGAAGAGGACGAAGTGAACTACACTCCCTCTAGATACAGTAAAAATGAAGACAAACATAGACAATGCATTGAGTGAGGATCTACCAAGTGCAGAGAGGAGCCGTACCCTACTGTTGAGCGTAGAAGCAACATACCACTTGACAATCGGAGACCTCACGAATGGCAACCTCAACAACCATAAATGCAAAGTGTAAGAGTCATTGACTATAATCTTAACATCACTCCAAGAGAGGTCATCGCAATAATGAAGAACCTTGGCAACTAGGTGAGATGAAGTGGCCAGGAAGAATTTCAAGCCCAGCTGAAAATGGAGACACCTTAAAATGGTGTGATTTCCACAGAGATCATAGGCACAGAACAGAGGACTGTATAACCCTCAAATTTTAAGTAGTCGAGCTCTTGAAAAGAGGACACCTCAAAGAATTTCTCACCGACAAGGGTAAGAATACTTTAGCTCGACGGGACGAGCGACTACAGGAGGATAACCTAACACCTCTAGAACCTCCTTGACATGAGAGGAAAAATAACTTCATCAAGGGAGGATCCAAAATCGTGGCTCAGTCCTATATGATCTCATTATATAAGTTGCCTTCATTGTCATGTCAATTACATGAGCGGTTTAAGATAAGACCACTGTACATTACAGAATGGACCACAACAATAGCTCAACCACAAACAAAGTACCCAGTTTTGTTTGCTCTCTACAGACTTTTTAGATTGGATGTCTCAAAATGAATTCTACTATATATGATAAACATATATTCATTTTGAGATTATATCTTGCAATCTCGAATGTTAATTGTACAAATATATAAATGTATGAACAAATATAAAACACTTTTATTTGAATAATAAATATTTAACTTTTATTTATGCCTAATAACATTTACAGTTACAAGCTCTAGGGCATAAATCCCAACAATCTCTCACTTACACTAAAGCGGATGGGATATGTTTAGTAATCCTAGACCCTCTATGTGACCTTAAAACACTTTAGCCATTAAGGTCTTCGTAAATGGATTAGCCAAGTTGTCCTGCGACGTGATCTTCGTCAAGGTCACGTCTCCTTTCTGCATTATCTCTCTGATAAGATGATATTTCCTCTCTATATGCTTCCCTTTCTTGTGGCTTCTTGGTTCCTTGAAATTAGCCACAACTCCATTACTATCACAATAAAGTGTCATGGGCTTATCCATATTTGGAAGAACATCCAGATCACTCAGGAACTTCCGGAGCCCTACAGCCTCCTCAGCTGCTTCGCAAGTCGCTTGCATACTCGGCTTCCATGGTGGAATCAGTAATGCGAGATTACTTGATACTCCTCCATACTATGGCTCCACCATCAAGGGTGAATACTAACCCAGACATTGATTTCCTAGAATCCTGATCTGATTGAAAGTCAGAATCTGTATATCCTAATGAGATCAAATTCGGATAGGAATATACTAGTATACAGTTTCTTGTTGTCCAAAGATACTTGAGAATATGCTTAACAACAACTCAATGATCTAATCTTGGGTTGGATCGATATCTGCTGGCTACTTCTATTGCGAAGCAGATGTCGGATCTCGTGCATAGCATAACATACATAAGATTACCTATTGCCGACGTATAGGGAATTCGTTTCATATCTTTAATTTCTTGAGGTGTCTTAGGACATTGTTCCTTAGACAGATGAACTCCATGCCTAGAAGGTAAACTACCTTTCTTGGAGTTATGCATCGAGAATCGCACTAGTATCTTGTCGATATATGATATTAGAAACAATGCTAACAGTTTGTTCTTGCGCCCCTTATTAATTGGATCCCTAACATAACTTGTCTCTCCCAAATCTTTCATTCATAATTGGTTAGCAAGCTAACCCTTTACTTCTGATAACGTTCCTATGTCATTCCCAATGAGTAGGATATCATCTACGTAAAGGACTAGAAATACTACTTTTTTGTCAATGATGCGCTTATACACATAAGGCTCATAAACATTTCGCTCAAAGCCATAGGCTTTGATAGCAGTATTAAACCTAATGTTCCAAGATCTAGATGCTTGCTTAAGTCCATAAATGGACATTTTCAACTTGCAAACCTTTTGCTCTTGATCTTGAGATATGAATCCCTCTGGTTGCATCATGTAGATATTATCGTCAAGATTGTCATTCAAGAATACAGTTTTGACGTCCATTTGCCAAATTTCGTAATCAAAATAGGAAGCTATAGATAAAAGTATCCTAATAGACTTAAACATAGCTACTGGTGAGAAGGTCTCATCGTAATCAATACATTCTTTCTGGGTATAACCCTTTGCCACTATCTTTGCTTTGAAGGTCTCTACCTTCCCATCTACACCTCTTTTTCTCTTGTAGATCCACTTACATCCTATGGGTTTTATCCCATTTGGTAAGTTTACAAGTTCCCAAACTGAGTTGGAGTGCATGGACTCCATATCGAGATTCATGGCTTTAAGACATTCTTTTTTGTCAGAATCTTCTATTACATTTCTAAAAGTCAATTAATCATCCACATTATCATCGAAAACGACACCCTGTGCCTCTCTAATACCTAAATAGCGATCAGGTTGTTGTACAACCATCCTACTACGTCAAGGTGGTAGTGAATCCTGACTAAGAATCCTCTGACTGTCAGATGTTTGTGGAATAACAACTTTGTTAACAACTGTTGTTGATTGAGTACTGGTTATACCAGATTCTAGCTCTTTTAACATAATCTTACTTCGAGACATATGATTGCTCATATAGTCTTCTTTAAGAAATGTTACTTTTGTCAATGCAAACACTTTGTTTTCATGAGGACTATAAAAGAATCCTCCTCAAGTTTCCTTTGGATATGTTCTTCAGTATATGCACACCTGTGAACGAGGTTCCAGCTTTCCGCTTATGTTCTTCAGTATATGTACTGGACACCTCCATATACGAAAATGTCGTAAACTAGCTTTACGTAGAGGAGTCTTAGTAATATATTTGGATGGAACTATATTTAATGTGTGAGCCGCAGTTTATAGTGCATATCCCCAAAAGAAATTTGGTAATGATAAGAAACTAATCATAGATCTCACCATTTCACCAGGGTCCTGTTTTTCCTCTCCGCGACACCATTCTGCTGTGGTGTTCCCGGAGCAGTGAGTTGGAATACTATCACATGCTCAACCATGTAGTCTTCAAACTCTTGGTCTAGATACTCACCTTCACGATCCGATCGTAGAGCTTTGATTGTTTTGCCTAATTAGTTTTCAACTTCAGCTCGAAATTCTTTAAACTTTTCAAAGGTTTCCGACTTACGTTGCATTATGTAAACATATTTGTATCTTGAGTAGTCATCAATAAATGTAACATAATACTCATAATCACTTCTAGCTCTAACACTCATAGGTCCGCAGACGTCTGAGTGTATGAGCTCTAGTAGTTGTGTAGCTCTAAGCCCTTTTCCTATAAAAGGTTTCTTAATCATTTTACCTTCCAGATAAGACTCACAAACCGGTAAAGTGTCGATCTTCAACTGACTTAAAGGTTCACTTTTTACAAGTCTATCTATCCTGTCAAAGTTGATATGTTCAAGTCTTAGATGCTACAGATATGTTTTATTATTTAGAGAAACTTTATGTCGTTTTGTTTTAGGTTTTTCAACTTTAAACAATTCAGTATTAAGCAGTAATGTATGAATTAAAGGTCTTAAAACATACAAATTGTTTTAAGTCATACCAGAACAAATATTCAAACCATTTCTCGAAACAATAACTAACTTATCATTAAAAGAAATTGAATAAAATTGTTCAAGCAATCTGGATACAAAAAATCAAATTCCTTGTAAATCCAGGAATGTAATAAATATTGTCTAGTGAAAGAAAACAATTATTAAATTGTAGTCTAACTACTCCCACTGCTCATGCTAGAATGACATCCCCTGTTCCCACGCATACAGTGAAGGACCCCTTCTCCAGCTTTTGCCAATTTTTAGTCTACTATAAGAAGAACAAACTTGATTAGTGGCCCTTGAATCTACTATCCAAGGTGAAGAATCATCTTCCCTAAACATGATTCAATGACAAGTAAATCTGATTTACCTTTCACTTTCTTTTTGGCTGCGAGCTCTTCGAGGTACTTCTGACAGTTCCTCTTCCAATGACCAACCTTGTCACAATGGAAATATTTTCCTTTCGACTTGTCAGTTTTAGTGCTCTATTTCTTTTGTTGTGTGGGCTTTTTCTTTGGCTTTGCCTTAGCCTTCCCAGCAGACCTCTTCCTCTTCTTAACTCTAGAAGAAGATAGCTAAGCAACATTTGCTACGCCGGTCTGACCCTTATTGTCCTTTTTCATGGACTAATCATTCATCAATTGAGTGAGAGTGAACTTTAACTTGTTCATCTTGTAATTGCTTCTAAACTAATTAAAACTCTTCGGAAGAGTCGTCAGTATGATGCTTACTTAGGGTGGCCTCGTCAATAGTCCTACCATTGACTTCACCAGTGTTGAAATAGGACATCATCTTAAAGACATGTTCTCTAACAGATGCACCATTCTTCATAAAGTCAAGCATAGCGGAACGAATAGCTTCATGTCACTTTTGCTCTGAGGATTGTCCAAATATGGCCTGCAATGACTCCATTATCTCAAATGCAGAAGTCATTGGCTCGTGCTTCGCCGTAAGCACCTCGGTCATGCCGGCCGGCAGAAAAGTGAGGCCCTTTTCATCAGCCGAAACCTACTTATCGTAGGATTCTTTAACAACCCTTGGCGCGTTAGGAGTAGGCTGCAAAGGACATTCCTCTGTTAGCACAAATTTAACATCTTTGCAGACAATGATTATCCCCGATTCATGTTGTATTTCCACTTAGTATAGTTATCCCCGGTTAATTTTTCATTCGCGAGGATGGAAATTAAAGCAGAAGACATAGCTGAAATTTAAAATATAAATCTAAATTAAAATCATTCATTTAAAATATGTTCGGCATAAAATTAAACATGATACATGAACATATTTTAATGAACTAAAAATCCCTAAAAATAGTTACTATGCCGCGATAATCCAACATACTACAAGTAAATGCCTAGGTAGGCTAGGTCAAATCCTTACATGTTAGATTGAGACATTCTCAATCGAATGATACACCAGAATAAATCTTTATTCTTATATCATTCAACCATCGCTTTAATTCAGCCAGGATATTTAATTAACAACTTAATTATGTCCTTTGTGAGTGTGACCCACCTGTTTTAGAATCCATGAACTTAACTTGAGAGTTGCCTAGGTAGGCTAGGTCAATCCCGAAATATATTATGAAAACCTATTCATTAGGAAGTCAACCTTGGTATTGACTCTCATGGACACCTTCAGTAAGGAGGACGAAAGTAAAACTGTCTCGAGGCACCACTTGAATCTCACGGTATTGAACTAACGATGCAGACTGCGAGATATAATGTCATATATCCCTCTCCCACTCACTATTTATAGTTTAGGGTTTTCTAATTAACTTAGAGTTTCTAAAACTTTATGTTTCTAGTCATTACTTAGATTCTACGGCTAATTAAAATCTAAGTTTACTAGATATAATAAATTATTTGATCTTTAACACTTAAAAATCTAATTTATTATTCAATTTCTAATTTACATATACTAGAAATTATTTGTGAAATTACCAAGTTTTAACTATTAAAACTAAATCATATTATTTGGTCTAATTATTGTTTAGGCCTTAATCATATTAATCCTAATTAATTGATGCACCTAACTAATCCAATTAAATAATTTAATTATAAGATTAGTTTAATAATGAGAATTACCAAGTTGTTACTCCTAAAAACTAATCTCATTATTTGGTTCAATTTTCAATTAAGGATTTAATCATATTAAACTTAACTAAACAAAAGAACCTAACTAATCTAATTAATTAAACACTTTAATTAAAGGATTAGTTAATTAATGAGAATTACCAAGTTTTTACGCCTAAAAACTAATCTTATTATTCAATTTCCATTTATCAAGATGTTTATTATTTTAATCACATTAAAAATTAAACAAATTAATCACGGCAATTATGTATGACATGTTAGAATGCAACTGTAGGCACACATAATCTAGAAGGCATGTATATGTATGATCATGCTTTAAAGTTTAAACTACCATAAATCATTTCATGAAATAAATTTAAAGCATACATGAATGACCAAGTAACATGGGTTATTTAACTTAAACAAATCTAATTAAAATTATATTCCAAGGCATTCCTTGGTCTTTAAGTAATCTTCTTCAATTCCAACTACTTCTTGTATTGGGTTTCCTCTCAAGTTAAACTTGATTTAATCTAAGTGAACCATTTCATGGGTTGAGCCATGAGGCCCATCACTTAAATTCTAGCAGTCTATAACTATCCAAGAAGCCTAACGGATTATCCTTTCGCAAACTTCAAGTCCACACGCGCGCAAGAATTGAACGTAGCAGGCTCGAATGCTTTAGGACTATCCGAATGACTTCTATGGGCTGCTATCTTTTGTACCAAGGCCCACACGTTACCCTAACATGTATCCGAGGTCCAAACGAAGCCTAAGACAGCCCTAACACATGTGAAGTCACGGCTACCAGCAGTGACAACCGCACGTAAGCTCGCCCTAGCCGCGCTTCCACGAGCATTGTAGGCAGTTCGCCCATAGTTTTTCGCTCCGATGTTTTGTCATTTTTCCGGAACAATATTCAACAATATTTCCCAAAAGGTTCCTAGCAAAAATCTTTCGCAAAAAACTACAGGAACAGCCCCCAAGCGTCGTGGTAGCAGCTAGCACGCACGGCAGCCCGCGTGCAGCCGTCGCTACGCTCAAGGGGCTGTCGCCCCTTTTGTTGGTTTTTATTTTTTTCGTACCTTCTGCAGTCACGATCTTCATTCGCATCGCAGAATATTACACTAAAACAATTGAACAAAAACAATATACAAATAGCCATAAACAATTGGCTTTTCAAAAAACAAAAACGAATCCTAAAACCCATGACACTATACAATTAACGACCATTCATACTTTTAATATATACAATCAACATCATAAATAAAATATATCATACAAACCCTAGATTATGTCTACACATGTCATACATCAAGAATAAAAAAAATAAAAGAAAATTAAGGAAACAAAAGATTGTAGTTTTCTTTTCGTGTATATATAAATACTTCAGAACCTGTCTCTAATATCAATTGAAGAGAAAGAAAACTTGTTTTATCATATAAAAGGCAGTGGAATGGGTTTGAAAAAATTTTCTTTTATTTTTGAAAACTCTTTTCAATAAGGAACGAGTTTCTATATATACGCGATACCTTTTGTTGCGTTTTGATTCTCTAATTTCTCGATTGACCACCAAGCCTTCCAAGTTATGACCTGCAGTATGATAACGTATATGTGGGCACTTCACGGATGGAGAGATGAAGGTAGTAGAAAAGTGAAGAAGACAACTCCTTTGTCTTCTTCCATGGCCGGCCGCACTTTGCAAAGAAAAGGGATCAGAAAAAAACTATCTTTTTTCTTCGCTCCTTTTATGCGACCGCTCCTTTCTTTTTGCTAGGTTAATTGCATTTTGTCAGTTTTCCTTGTAACATATCATATATATGCTAGGGTTCTAGGGTTTTAATTTAACAAAGTTAAAATAGGATTTTAAATCCTTTTATTTTTGATCTCCCTAAAGTTTAAATCTTTGACCTTTAGGACAATTAAATAATCATATTATTTAATTCTTTTGTCCTTGTCATGATTCGAACCTGCAACCTCCTAATTAAAAATTAAAACAATTAATAATTAATAATTAATAATTTTTATTTAATTATTAATTATTAATTAAATAATCATATTATTTAATTAAATTGTGTCATTTTCGTAACACTTTTAATTGGACCATCCAATTAATTTACCGTAACCCTCGTTACCAACAACTATAAGGGCTAGCAAGGGGACCTAATGGACCCACAGTTTTGAGCTCCAATAATACTTAATAATATTAATTAAACTCGAAGTTATTCCACTAAAAACCCAAGACTGCACTCTCAGAACTATAGACGTGTTTATACAATCTGAATTCTCAGTGTCCATTGATATAACTGTTTGCATATAGTGTGATCCTCCACAAGTAGTTCATAGTTAGAGTTAGGTCATAATGTCCGTTATACCTGTAACACCCCCTGACCCGACCCGTCTGGATCGACTCAGGGAGCGCTACTCGGATTTTCAAATACTTTCTTAAGTCACTTTATAAATTGTAAACCCTTTTAAAATCCAATGAATTTTAAAATAGTTTTCTAGTGAGCCTTCAAAATCCATATTATTATTTATTTATTTATTTTTTTTTAAAAAAAAAATTTCGGCAGAGCGTCCTCTGTTTTTCTGATTTTCCAAAACCTGTTTCAAATAAACAAAACTCAAATATAGTAAAAACCACACTTTAAATCCCTTATTCAATCAATTGCGCACTCTACCTGTTTAGTGCGACTTTCCAGTAATTTAAAATACAATAATCCATAAGTCATTATTTACAAACTGTTGAGAATGAAAAACAGAAATCATAAAATAATTTAATTACAAAACACAAATATAAACCACAATTACAAATATCTGTATATGCATGCAATCTACACATTTATACAACAATATCGTTATATATCTACCCAAATGTAGTGACTCTGGGTCTCTGTCAGCAACTCTCTCTTCAATCTTTGACCTCCTCAGTATCCCTGTGACCTACGCGCGATAAAAACCGACGCGCTAAGCATATAGCTTAGTGGGTGTACACTAAACTCAAGTATCAAAATCGTAACATAACTTTTCATAATATAAATATCACAATACGAACATGAAGAAAACGTTACTAATTTAGATCATATGAAGTCAGGTTAGTAAAATCAACTAAATCAATAATTCGTACTCAATTAGCTTCTTAATTCGGTTCCAATCAGTTTAACGTAAACACTAAAATAAACGTATAAAATCAATTTCTAAAGGCACTTATAACATATCATTCAATTCACTTCAATTCTGGCCCTCTGGAATACTCAACATAAATCAGGACTGGAATATAGATTCGTTCGACCACAGTGACTATCTGTCGAACATAACTCCCACCCTAGGACGAATTCTAAGAGTGGTACGTATCTCCCTACCCTAGGACCGAGGGTTCGGACCCTAGAGAGGTACATATCTCCCTATCCTAGAAACGAATCCTTAGGAAGGTACGTGTCTCCCTACCCCAGGACGAATCCGTGAGGAGGTACGTGTCTCCCTACCCCTGGACGAATCCATGAGGAGGTACATAATAAATCATCAATAGCAATATCAATGTCGGTGCAGTACTGCTCACTGAATCCAGCTGGTATACCAACCTCCGATATCCATTTCTATGTCTACGTATCCTAGGGCCTTTACGATACAACATTTCAAATATCAATTGTAATGTACAAATCGACGTTTAATACAACAAATCGAAAATTCAAACGAGCTTATGAACAGATACATATATGATTTCATGAAATGTAAACAATTTGTTCTAACGATGTTATGAAACAATTAATTTCAACGAGATCATCATAATCGAAATACGATTAAAATAAAGTAAACTCATTCAAATGAAAACAATATAAAACACATAATTACGAAGTGGTTCCAATAAATCTCAGATTCAGGCTAAAATACGTAATACGTTCATAAAGATTTTGAAAACGGGTGTACACCAACCTGGATACCGTTCCTACACGTTTTTTTTTCTTTTTCTTTTCTCTTTTCTCTTCTCTTCCTTTCTCTTCTTTCTTCTTCTTCTTCTTCTTCTCTCTTTTTCTTTCTCTCCCTTTCTCTGCTTCTCTGCTTCTTTTCTGTTTTTGGCTTCGACGATAAGCTTTTTTTTTTTTTTTTATACAAATTCGGTCATCGCGACCTGTGGTTGCACCACCTGGTTGCGGTACTCACTGGAGCGATTCCACCGCCTTCATCGCGATCACCAATCACGGTACCATGGTTGCGCTAGTGGTCGTGTTGCTCACTGCCAGAAGTTGATATTTTCACCGCGAGCTAGTCAGCGCGATATGTGGTCGCGGTGACTGGTAGTGGTGCTCACTGTCCCAATTTTTCACTCTTCTCTTCGTGCATCGTTTTCGACTGTTCAAATTGGTCCACCTGGAAACCATAAAAATAAACATACATTTAATTACGTTTTCTACCCCTCAAATCATAAATTTTTATATCCACATATTCAAAATTAATGATTCGAAATCGGGGATGTTACAATACCCCTCTAGTTATATCTTTTACTTTAAGCACCGTTGATTATATAATAAACAATTAAATCATGTCTTCCTCACGGAAGAAGGAGAGATCTCATAATTGTCCAAGCCCTAAATCAACCCTTAAGGGAACTACTCATCTACTTCAATCAAGAAGGAATGGATTTCACTATTATATTCATACCTTCCTAGCCACAAGTCAAATCGCAGCTCCAAGATATGGAGGTATTGGTCGAGAATACTACATCGGCATCACACATGGTAAGTCAAGAGCCACGATCCAACCTGAAGGAGTCGATAAGACACTCATGATTAAGATCACCTATAACAGCCATCGTTTGTCGATATATATGAATCTCATCTACTAATGGATCTTAGTGACAGATTCATATAAATTGTGACCCAGTCGTATATGATCTCATTACATAAGGTGCCTTCATTCTCATGTCAACTACATGAGCGGTCTAGGATAAGACCACCGTACATTACATAATGAACCGTAACAGTAGATCATCTACAAACAAAGTACCCAGCTTTGTTTACTCTCTATGGACTCTTTAGATTGCATGTCTCAAAATGAATCCTATTGTATATGACTATCATATACTCATTTTGAGATAACATCTTGCAATCTCAGATGTTACTTGCATAGTATATAAATGTATGAGCAAATATAAAACACTTTTATTTGAATGATAAACGTTTAACTTTTATTTATATCTAATAACATTTACAATTATAAGCTTTAGGGCATAAATCCAACAAGCGGTATCCTCGACCTATCACCAAATCATACGATTCCTAACTAGATAGGGAGTGCGAGAGATTCGAGGACATCAACGAGTCTCCAAGGAGTGTTAAACTAACAACCTGAAAAACAAGCCCTCGACATAATAACAATTACAAAACTCGACCCCCCGGCTCGACCAACATCAGCCATACATGGAAGAGCTCAACAAAGTATAAATACAACCAGATTACCCAAAACACAAGGTTCAAAAGTTGGATATCTATTCAAAAAATTAAAGTTCGATTGATTGACTTCTTAGGTTGAGATCATAATTGCTTTACATGGTCACATGCAGACATGACTGGGATCGATTCAAACGTTATGGTACATGAACTCTAAGTTGACCTCGACTGTAAGCCAGTCAAACAAAAGCGCAGGAAGTTCGCACCCGAACAAAATAAAATAATCAATGAAGACGTCTAGAAGGTAATCAACATCGACTATGTGAAAGAGATCCACTACCTCGATTGGTTGGCTAACGTCATCGCCGTTCACAAGAAGAATGGAAAATGAAGAGTCTGTATCGACTTCACAGACCTCAACAAGGTTTGTCCAAAAGATTCATTTCCTCTACCTTACATCAACATACTGGTAAATGCCATGACTGGACATGAACTACTCAGCTACATGGACGCCTTTTTAGGATACAAGAAAATCCTTATGCATCTCAACTACCAAGAAAAGAAAACCTTCATAACCGATTGAAGAATCTTCTGCTACAAAGTCATGCCATTCGGACTGAAGAATGTAAGGGCCACCTACCAATGACTCACTAAAAAAAATGTTTAGGAAAATGTTAGGTCAACAATTGAGGTTTACATCGACGACACACTCGTCAAATTCTTCCTCCCTGAGTAGCACTTCGTGTTGGGATTTATGCCCTAAAGTTTGTAAATGTAAATGTAATAAGACATAAATAAAAGAAATAGATTTTCATTCGATAAATATTTGTTTATTTAAATTCACACGCTTGAATTATGTGTGCGAAATATCCAAGATTGCAGGATGTAATCTCAAACTGAGCATATAAATGTCCTATATATAAGGATTCAGTTTGAGACATGCAATCTAAAGAGTCTGTAAAGAGCAAACAAAGCTGGGTATTTTGTTTGTGGTTAATCTATAGCTACGGTCCATTCTGTAATATACGGTGGTCTTATCCTAGACTACTCATATAGTGACATGGGAATGAAGGTACCTTATATGATGAGATTATATAGGATAGGGCCACGATTTATATGAATCTCTTACCAAGATCTGTTAGATGAAGAGATTTATATATATCGACAAATGATGGCTGTATATGGGTGATCTAAATCCTGAGTGTCTTATTGACTCCTTAAGGTTAGATCGTGGCTTTTGATATACCATGAGTGAAATCGATGTAGCATTCTCGATATTAACTCCGTATCTCTGAGTCGCGGTTTAGCTTGTGGCTGCGGAGATTTGAACACAATTGTGGAATCCATTCCTTCTTGCGAGAAATAGATGAATAGTTCCCTTAAGGGTTGATTTGGGGTTTGAATAATTAAGAGCGCTCTCCTTCTTCCGTAAAGAGAGATAGGATATAATTGTTCATTAGAGAATTAATGGTGCTTAAAAGAAAAGATAAAATTAGAGGGGTATAACGGACATTATGACCTAGCTCTAATTATGAAATACTCGTGGAGGATCATACCATATGTAATAGCTATATCGATGGAGACTGAGATTTTGGATTGTATAATACATCTGCAGTTTCAAGAGTACAGCCTCGGGTTTTTAGTAAAATAACTCTGAGGATAATAATCATAGAATATTAAATAAAGAGTTTAATTAATATTTCTAAGTATTATTGGAGCTCAAAACTGTAGTTCCATTAGGTCCCCTTACTAGCCCTTATGATTAATGGTAACGAGGGTCACGGTTAATTAATTGGATAGTCCAATTAATTGTGTTACGAAACTATACGATTATATTAAGAGAATTAATTAAATAATATGATGATTTAATTAACAAATTAATAATTAAATAAATATTAATAATTGAGAATTATTAACTATTATAATTACTAAAATAAGGTTACAGGTTCAAACTATGACTAATACAAAAGGATTAAAATAATAAAGATTATTTTAAGTCCTGGAGGTCAAAGGTTCAAACTCTAGAGGTGATCAAGATTAAATAGGATTTAGAATCCTATTTGACCAATACTAAACCCTAGAGTCCTGATATATAAGCTAATATATCAGGAACTAAAACCTAACCTATACAGAAAAGAAACAACAAAAAGGTGCGACAATACTGAGAGAGAAAAAAAAAAAAAGTTTTTTTCTTCATTTTTTTGCAGGGTACGGCCGACCAAGTTAGAAGACAAGGTGTTGTCTTCTTCTATTTTCTATAACCTCTATCTCTGCATCCGTGACGTGCCTACACACGCGTTGTCAGACCGCGGATCATAGCTCAGAAGACTTGGTAGTAAATTGGAGTCTTGTGAATCAAGAAAAACAATCAGGAAATTGTAGTTTTTAATTTTAAAACGCGTGTGTCCAAAAACAAAGATCTTATTTGAAAAGAGTTTTCTAAAACAGAAGAATTTTAAACCGTATTTTTTTATTATTTTGCTGCGTTTTCAAAAAACCCATTCAATTTTTCCTTCACCTCGACCATCTCCAGTAATAATTCAAAGTCCTACGAAGGTATGACATGAAACTTAACCCCTTTAAATGTTCATTTGGGTGTTATCGGGAAAGTTCCTAGGCTACCTCATCACACATCGAGGAATCGAAGACAACTCGGATCAGATCCAGTCGATCATGGGAATTCCTTCACCACGTTCGGTAAAAGACGTACAAAAACTTAATGGTAGAATAATCGAACTCAACCGGTACATTTCAAAATCCTTAGAGGGATGTTATCCCTTCTTCAACCCCCTTCGAAAAAACAAAGGGTTCGAATGGATAGAGAGTTGTCAGACTGCTTTACAATAACTAAAGACATATCTGTCGAGCCCACTACTGCTATCCAAACTAGTGGATGGAGAAACGCTCTAGTTTACCTCGCTATCTCAGAAATAGCCGTTAATGCAGTGCTCATAAAGGAAGTGGAGAAAAAAAAATGTCAGTATACTACACCAGCAAGTCTCTGCTTGACGCTGAGAAACATTATAACTAGTTGGAAAAATTGGCCCTAGCAATTACAACGGCCGCCCGAAAGCTACGACCTTACTTCTAGTACCGTCCCATTGGCGTGCTCAACACTTTTCCGTTAAAAAAGGTTTTCCATAAGCTTGAACTCTCGGGTTGACTGACAAAATGGGATGTTGAATTAAGCAAGCATAACATCTTCTATCGACCTTTGACAGAAATCAAGTCTCGCGTACGTGCGAACTTCGTGGCAGAGTTCTCTCAAAGCACTATTCCGCAAGCCGAATACAAACTCTTAGAATTAACTGAGAGCACGACATCTACATGGACCCTTTTAGTCGATGGGCCGAGCAACACCAAAGGAAGCGGACTAGGCTTAGTCCTCTAATCTCCCGAAAATGACATTATCAAGCAGTCAATCAGGTGCCGTTTCAAAAAAACCAACAACGAAGCCGAGTACGGAGCCCTTATAGTAGCGCTCCTGCTTGCCAGGAGCATGAACATCAAGTGGATCATGGTGAGATCCGACTCACAGCTCATAGCCAGGCAACTCGAGGGGACTTATCAAGGAAATGACACCAAAATTGCAGTTTACCTAACTGTTGCAACAAAGCTACGCTCGATATTTGAACAGTTCGACCTCATGCATATCCCCATATCAGAGAATACTCGCGCCGATGTACTAGCAAACCTCAGCTCAACTATACAAACGACTAATCCTAAGTCCATACTGATTGTCTATCTTCAGTTGTTAGTTGTATGGGCCAATAAAGAGGAAAATGTCACTCCAATAGAGATAAAAAATACGTATATGACTTCTAACCTCGACTACCTCAACAATGACATCCTTCCAATCGACCGTAACAAAGCTCAAAAGCTCAAAGCGAAGACCATAAGATTCAACATCATGAAAGGAAAGTTATACAAGAGATTTTTTCTGGACCCTACCGTTGATACCTCGACCCTGCAGAAGAAAGGCTTATACTTCAAGTAATACCCGAAGGCGACTGTGGCAACCATTCATGAGCAATGCAGCCTGACTTTACTAACTTCGTTACAAAATGTGACAAGTGCCAAAGATATGCTCAAGTGTCGCATTAACCTCCAGGCTGATTAAACTCAGTTACCTCACCATGGTCATTCATAAATTGGGGCATAGACATCATGGGAAAAATACCGATCGCAGCAGGAGGAAAAGTCTATATGCTTGTCTTAACAATTTACTTCAGCAAATGGGTCGAAGCCGAGACCTACCAAAGAACAAGAGATTTCAAGGTAAAGAACTTAATCTAGAAGAATATAATGTGCATGTTCGGCATGCTCAAAGAGATTGTCATGGAAAAATGGCTCTTAGTTTATTTCGTTCGACTTCTAAGACTTTTACGAAGAGTAGGGCATAAGGCTCAGTTGTTCTACCCTACAATACCCACAATCGAACGAACAAGCAGAATCTACAAACAAAACAATTGTAGGAACTCTAAAAAACAAGCTTGACGCTGCTAAGGGACTTTGGGTCAACATGTTTACGCATGCCTTTGGGCTCGCGTGTGCCCTGTTGTGCGACGTATTAGACGCATGGCTACTTGATAACGCGTTGGCCAAGTTAGGGTTTAGAGTTTGTTTTTCAATCAAATGTAATTTACTTGTTATTCTAGGATGGACCAAAATTGTTGCTATTTACTTTATATTTTATTGTAAATATTATAATATTTATTATTGTTTGATAACATGCCATATAAAATAGGAGTGTCACTCATATATCTCTTTTGGTATTAACATGAATTGAATGATTTAGATATTTAATTGGCATCTAGATAACTTGGTAAATCATTCGTTGGAATTCCATCACACGCCTTAAATAATTGAGTGGGAGAAGCTGTTAAAACACTTATGGCCTCTGACACGCTCACAACGCGTGAGATAAATCTCAAGTGCAGGATGTGTCCGTTACGCCTTTTTGTACCCGCAAGTATACGAGGTCGGCACAAGTAATAAAATGATGAGTAAATTATCATCTCTACAAGGATATTTAGGTGTTGAGTACTAAAGTTAACTAAGTCTATTTCTATTTGGACAATCGGATGGTTTAAAATATGATAACGAAAGATAAAACTAACAAACATAAAACGTAAAATAAACAACCAAATTGAGAGATGAGCTAGGGTATTTGAATTCACCTAATCCATCCAATTGAATTTCTTGAAAGCACATTGTTATAGTTTAATTATTCATGTTGATGATCGTGTTTATCTAAATTATCCAAAGTCCCCTCTCGAGGTAAATCGGACATTTTCCACATACACTAATATCCAAGTTCATGAAAATACATTAGTCACAATAAACACCCTATATGATCACACAAGCAAATTAGTATATCTCTATCTAATTCTACTTGTGGTGGACATTACATCAAGCACGTTATGGGCTTCTCCTCTCGGTACATAACACACAACCAATTTATCAACTAAATGTAGGCCTTCACATTCAAAAGCATTAAGCATAATAATACCACTCAACAACATAATAATCAACCACAACAAATTAAACAATTAATTCATTCAAGTTTCATAGAAAAGGATCCATCAAAACCCTAACTTACAAGTTTAGTTCATAATCAAGATTTACAATTATTAAACTAAATTAAACTAACTAAAACAATTAAAATAAAGCGAGACATATTAAATGGAGGATAATGCTAGGTGGTCACACGGTTCCAATTCCGGATAAGGAAATAAATTGCTTATTATGAAGCACTTTATTAACATTATACGAATTGAGTAACAATATGCTCAAAATAATTATCATGAAATAAATCATAAAATATATTCACAAACAATAAAATCCAAATCCGTTTATAGTTCCGAAAATCACCTAACAAGAGTTCTAACTACTAATAATCATCAATGAACAATCAAAGAAAGAATAATGAGATGAAATACAACCCATCGAAGCTCTTAAGAATCGAAATCCCGCTTTGATCCGGCTAAAAGTTCTTCGCTTTCGATATTCGTCTTCTTCGACGAACAATCACGAAACTAGAGATGTGTTGGTGTTTTGTGATGTTGGGTTGTGTTTTGGAGGAGCAAAATAGGTGAAGAATCACCCTTGGAGGCAACTTGAAGCTACCCAGTTGCTGTTATGTCCGAGCTCTCCTCTCCTTCTCATGGTGGCTTCGTTTTCTATTTATAATGGCAGCTAGGGCTGCTGATTTTTTTGGCCACCGTGACCAGCGGTCGCGCCCATTGGTCGCGGTGCCTACTGGTCCATTTGGACCTTCTGCATCGCGAGCTGTAACGCGAGCTGGGATGGGTCGCGGTCTTCCTCGCCATACTCCTTGGACCAGTTTGCTTTCTTCACCGCTAGCTCACCATGCCAACACAGGTGACCATGCAGGTTGCGAGGGCTACTGGAGCTGCTGTCTTCTCTTCACCGCGAGCTGGTCACGCGAGCCATGGTCGCGCTCGATTCCTAGCGTTGCATACTGCCTGGTCTGTTCTTCTTCACCGCGAGAAGGAGCGCGAGGCAACCGTTTTTCTTTTCTAAACATCAAAACGACGCCGTTTTGCACCTAGCTCTTTGGTGCCAAAATGACGCCGTTCCACTAAAACCTCTGGTTCCTTAGGTGCAAAACACACCGTTTCACTAAAGCTGGTGGAACTTTATAAAATTACAGTTTTAACCCCAAATTCGGAGATGCTTACATAAAGGCCCTTATTACCAAGTTACTGAAATTATACTTTTTCCCCCAAAATATATAAAATCTTCACTTGGGTCCCTAAACCTGCACACTAAAGAAAAATATTAAAAACAACCGATAATTACTCGAAAACGGAACAAAAGTAGGTAAAGACAGATATAAATGGAGGCCCATTTTTTATCACGAAATGGAGCCAACAGTGTCGAAGTAATAAAATCCTATGAATACGGGGTCGAATCCACAAGAAAGTGATGCTTAACTAATACTAAAGCCAAAGATGTTAACAAATGCAAAATTGAAATCAGAAATTGGAGTTTGAATTATAAAAAGAAAACTTTAACTAAAACAATTATCTATGATAAAATTGGCCAAGGGTGAGATGGTGTTAGGTGGTCAAATGGTCTCAATCATGAGCACGAGTATTGTAATTAACTAATTAAAGCACAATATTTCAAAGAATTAAATTGTCTCTAACATTGGCATATCAAATTATATGGGTCATGCATTAATGTTGTAAGTCTAATTAAATTCACCTAGTTGGTCCTAGAGTGGAAATAATTAAAAACTCATTATTAGTTCTAATTCCTAGGGTAATTAAGCCACTTTCATGCCTTAATCAACCTATTCACTATTCCCTAGAATTAAAATCAACACAATTATAACCTTATGATTTCTCAAACAAGCTGTAATTTCCTTATTAATTGCAATTCAACATTCATGTAAACACTTTCATAATGCAAACAATAAGAATTACAAATTAATATAATCAATTATCTAGAAAATAAAGTTCTTGATATATATATATATATATATATAAAGTTATAGTCAATTACAAACTCTAAAACTCAATCATGGTCCATTGACCTCCTAACTATGAAATTAGTTCATCATATCAGCAATCAAAACAAAGAAGAGAGATAAGGAACAGATAAAACTCATTCTAAAAGCATAAATAGTGAAAAAATCCCGCTTTGGTCCGGCTGAAACTCCTTCTTCTTTGATACTTTGTCTTGTCCAATGGAATGATTGATAAAGATGATGACTTTGTGTGAATCTTATGTCTTTAATAAGAAGAACCAAGAAAAGATTAAGTGAGAGTGTTTGTCGTGGTTTCCCTAGCCTCTGGAATAGTTTTTGTGCCAAATGGCCGAACCCCCCTTCTTTTTCTCCACTTTTCCCTTTATACTAGGCTGAAATTAGGGCAACAGATTCCTGTTGTAACCACCTTTCTCGACCCTGGGTCGCGAGACTCAGGTCACGGTACTCACTGGTCTAATTCGCATTTAAATGCGCACTGATACGAAAACGGGCATAACGTCCTCTAGAAAATTTGTAATCATAAATCGTAAAAGTTTTCGGAAACTAGACATCTAGATCTTTCTATAAATATAAGGCGTGAAATCTAGTTCATCCTATGAAATTTATTGAAGCCTTCTAAACATGACAGGTTTGCATTGAAAAATCTTCAATTCTTCCAAGTTTGCCATATATTTCCTAATAATCGAACATAACCTGCACAAGCTCGAAACATACATTAAACCCACCAAATTCACTTGAAAACAAGATCAAAAGATGAGGCAAAAGGGAACAAAAACATAACATATTCATTCTGATCAACTCCCGAGGTTAGTTGAGCTTTATGTTTTGCGTGATAACTCTCCAAGGGATTTCCATGAATGGAATTTAGTCAGATACTTCCCTACAATGATAGACTAGACAATTGACTCGAGCAAGATCTACTGTTAAAGGAGGGATTTTTTCGTGAGGGAATTATTATTGAAGGTCGAAACTTTGGTAATATACTCAATGTAATTTTATTGATATCCTTCTAAGAGTTCTTGTCAATAAAATCACAAGGCTAAATTGAAAACGTTGGTTATTATGTTAACAATTGGGTGGGACTCAATCTAACTAGTAGATGATGTGAACTCCCGAATGCAGCGTAACATTTATAGGTGTTTGATCACCATTGAGTTTAATGATTGAATTATTTATTTTAATTCAAGCTAATTATTCGAAAGTGTTTTTTTCGATTATTTACTTAATTTTTTATTTTATCCAAAAATATTGACCTCATCCCTAATCAATAACCTAAAAGATAACACTTTAATTGGTGATAATTATGTCACATGAAAAAGAAAAATTGGGCTATTGCTGCAAGCTGAAAAATATAAATTTGTTCTATCAACTCCTAAACCGCCTATTCCTAATGATGAATCTACTGAGGTGCAAAGAGAGGAATATAAGCAGTGGGAGTCCTCTGATGACATAGCCAAATGTTACATTATGGCCACTGAAGGGAGTTTTAGAAAAGATTTTGATTATCGTATAACATGCGGAATTGGGTTTCAAAAATTTTCTTATATTGAAAACCTTTTTCAATCAGGAACGAATTCATGTATATACGCAGAAAAAGAATTTAGTAACTACATACTTTTTTCTTGATTTTCTTTTTCGGATTCTTCGATCTACCACCAGATCTTCCGAGCTATGACCCGTGGTCTGACAACGTGTGTGTGGGAATGTCACGGCAAGATATGGAGGTCACGTGAAAAGAACGCCGGCCGAATCCTGCAAAAGAGAGGAGAGTAAAAAAAAACTTTTTTTCTTTTCTCTCTTTCTTTGGCGGCCAAATTCTCTTTCTTTTTCACTTGTGTGCTAGGTTAGGTTTTTCCTAACTATATAACACTTATATAGTAGTCCTTTAGGATTTTAGTTCGACCAAGTCAAAATAAGATTCTAAATCCTATTTATTTTTAGTCTCCCTAAAGACTTGAACCTGTGATCTTCTAGACTATTAAAATAATCTAATTATTTTAATTTTTTTATCCTTGTCATTATTTAATCACATGACCTCATATTTAATAAATAGAATTAATAATTCATAATTATTAATTTTTAATATTTTATTAAATATTTAATTAATTAAATAATCACATTATTTAATTATTCTCTTTTATTTAAATCGCATTATTTTCGTAACACTATTAATTGGATCATCCAATTAATCTACCGTGACACTCGTTACCAACAACCATCAGGGCTAACAAGGGGACCTAATGGACCCACCGTTTTAAGCTCCAATAATACTTAGTAATATTAATTAAAACTCTTTAATTAATATTTCACGATTATTAACCTCGAAGTTATTCCAATAAAAATCCGAGGTTGCACTCTCAGAACTATAGACGTGTTTATACAATCTGAAGTCTCAGTGTCCATTGATATAGCTAATTGCATATAGTGTGATCCTCCACAAATAGTTCATAACTAGAGCTGGGTCATAAAGTCTGTTATACCTCTCTAGAAATATCTTTTCCTTTAAGTACCATTGATTATCTAATGAACAATTAAATCATGTCTTCCTCACGGAAGAAGGAGAGCACTCATAATCGTTCAAGCTCCGAATCAACCCTTAAGGGAACTACTCATCTACTTCAATCAAGAAGGAGTGGATTCCATTATTGTGTTCTAACCTTCCCAGCCACAAGCCAAACCTTAACTCCAAGATACGGAGGTATTGGTCGAGATTCCCATCAACCTCACTCATGGTAAATCAAAAGCCACGATCCAACCTGAAGGAGTAGATAAGACACTCAGGATTAAGATCACCTATAAATAGCCATTGTTTATCGATTATATATATATATATATATATATATATCTCATCTATTAACGGATCTTGGTGAGAGATTCATATAAATCGTGGCCCAATCCTATATGATCTCATCATATAAGGTGCCTCCATTCTCATGACAACTACATGAGCGGTCTAGGATAAGACCACCGTACTTTACTAAATGGACCGCAACAATAGATCAATCACAAACAAAGTACCCAGCTTTGTTCGCTCTCTATGAACTCTTTAGATTGCACTGTCTCAAAATTAATCCTCTCTGTATATGACCATCATATACTCATTATGAGATTACATCTTGCAATCTAGGATGTTCTTGCACAATACGAATGTATTACTGAATATAAAACTTTTATAAACTTGAATGATAATCTGAATAATTCTTATTATTGTCTTTAACAATTTACAATTACAAGCTGTAGGGCATAAATCCCAACAATCTCCCACTTGCACTAGAGCGGATGTGACATATCTTATAATCCTAGACCCTCTAGGTGACCTTTAAACACTTTAGCCATCAAGGTCTTCGTAAATAGATCAGCCAGGTTATCTTGCAACGTAATCTTCGTCACTGACCACAGTCTCCTCGCTGCATCATCTCTCTGATGAGATGATATTTCCTCTCTATATGCTTCCCTCTTTTATGGCTTCTTGGTTATTTGGAATTGGATATAGCTCCACTATTATCACAATAAAGTGTCATTGGCCTATCCATATCTGGAACAACTTCCAGATCACTCAAGAACTTTCGGAGCCAAACAGCCTCCTTAGCTGCTTCACAAGCTGCTACATACTCGGCTTTCATGGTGGAATCAGCAATGCAAGATTGCTTGATACTCCTCCAAATTATGGCTCCACCACCAAGGGTGAATACTGACCCAGACGTGGATTTCCTTGAATCCTTGTCTAACTGAAAGTCAGAATCTGTATATTCCAATGGAATCAAATTCGTGGGAATATACAAGCATATAGTTTCTCGTTCTCCGAAGATAATTGAGAATATGTTAAACAGAAACCCAATGATCTAATCTAGGGTTGGACTGATATCTATTGGCTACTCCCACTGCGAAGCAGATGTGGGGTCTTGTGTATAGCATAGCATACATAAGACTGCCTACTGCAGACGCATAGAGAATCCATCTCATATCCTCAATTTCTTAAGGTGTCTTAAGACACTGTTCCTTAGACAAGTGAACTCCATGTCTTGAAGGTAAACTACTTTTCTTGGAGTTCTGCATAGAGAATCACACAAGTATCTTGTCGATATATGATGCTTGAGACTAAAGCTAACAGTTTGTTCTTACGATCCCTTTTCAATTGGATCCCAAGAACATAACTTGCCTCTCCCAAATCTTTCATTTGGAATTGGTTAGCAAGTCGACCCTTTAACTCTGACAATGTTCCTACGTCATTCCCAATGAATAGGTGTTATGCCTTTTTGTACCCGCAAGTATACGGGGTCGGCACAAGTAATACAGAATAAGTAAATTATCGTCTCCACAGGTATATTTAGGTATTGAATACTAAAAGTAACCAAATCTATATCTATTTGAATAAATCAAGAATGGTTTGTAAGAAGAAAATTAAATATGAAAATACATAAATATAAAAGTAATGCAAACAACCAATATGAGAGATTAGCTAGGGTATTTGAATTCACCTAATCCATCCAGTTGAGTTTCATGAAAGCACATTATTGCAATTTAATTATCAATGTTGATGATCGTGTTTATCTAATTTAACCAACATATTCTCTCGAATTATGCCGAAGTTATTATTACACATTAATATCTATCTCTCGATGATTATCGCATGCATAACAATTTATTAAGCATCATAAACACATATAATGATCACACAAGTAAATTAGCATATCTCTATCTAATTCTACTTATGGTAAACATTACATCGAGCACGTTGTGGGCGTCACCTCTCAGTTCATAACACACAACCATAATATCAATTAAATGTAGGCCATTACATTCAAAAGCATTAAGATTAATAATGTCACTCAACAAAATAATAATCAATCACAATAAATCAAACTATCAATCCATTCAACTTTCAAGGAAAAGGATTCATCAAAACCCTAACTTACAAGTTTAAGTCATAATCAAAGATATATAACCAAACATGTTTTTCAATAATAAAAGAGAGTTACAAGCAAGAAAATAAAGAAATAGAGGGATAGAAAAACTCTAGGTGCGATGAACTCTCGTCCTCCTCCTGTTGCGAATTCGTCTAGCTTCCACTTTCTCCAAATCCAAGCTTGATGATGAGAGTTCGGCTCAAGGATCGAATCTGAATCTGCCTTGTCCGCATTTACTATTCACAGGCTGCGCACTGTTCACGTGTGCGATATTGTTCATATATACTATACTTATTCACATATACTGTACTATTTATGTATACGCCCACATCTTCAATTTAATCCACCAAGGTTCTTCAATTACGACCCAAGCTCTTATTACCTGCACACTAGAATAAAAACATTAAAAATAACCGATAATTACTCGAGAATGGTACATAAGTAGGTGAAGAAAGGTACTAATGAAGATCTATTTTTGATCAAGAAATGGAGCCAACAATAGGATATCATCTACGTAAAGGACCAGGAAAACTACTTTCTTATCAATGATGTTCTTGTATACACAAGGCTCATCAATGTTCTGCTCAAAGTCATAGGTTTTGATCGCAGTATCAAACCTAATGTTCCAAGCTCTAGACGCCTGCTTAAGTCCATAAATAGACCTTTGCAGTTTGCAAACCTTTTGCTCTTGATCTTGGAATACGAATCCCTCTGGTTGCATCATATAGATGCTTTCGTCTAGATTGCCATTCAAGAATGCAGTCTTGACGTCTATTTGCCAGATTTCGTAATCAAAATAGGCAGCTATGGATAAGAGTATTCTAATAGACTTAAACATAGCCACTGGCGAGAAGGTTTTATCATAATCAATGCCTTCCTTCTGGGTGTAACCCTTAGCCACTAGCCTTGTCTTAAAGGTCTCTACCTTCTCGTCTACTCCTCTCTTACGCTTGTAGATCCACTTATATCCTATAGGTTTTATCCCATCTGGTAAGTCTACAAGTGTTGGGATTTATGCCCTAAAGCTTGTAATTGTAAATGGTTAAAGAAAATAATAAGAATTATTCAAATTATCATTCAAGCTCATAAAATGTTTTATATTCAATAATACATTCGTATTGTGCAAGGACATCCTAGATTGCAAGATGTAATTTCGAAATGAGTATATGATGGTCATATACAGAGAGGATTCATTTTGAGACGTGCAATCTAAATAGTCCGTAGAGAGCGAACAAAGCTGGGTACTTTGTTTGTAATTGATCTATTGTTGTGGTCTATTCTGTAAAGTACGGTGGTCTTATCCTAGACCGCTCATGTAGTTGACATGAGAATGGAGGCACCTTATATGATGAGATCATATAGCACTGGGCCACGATTTATATGAATCTCTCACCAAGATCCGTTAGTAAATGAGATTCATATATAATCGATAAACGATGGCTATTTAAAGATGATCTTAATCCTGAGTGTCTTATCGACTCCTTCAGGTTAGATCGTGGCTTTTGATTTACCATGAGTGAGGTTGATGAGAATCTCGACCAATACCTCCGTATCTTGGAGCTGCGGTTTGGCTTGTGGCTGGGAAGGTTTGTACACAATAATGGAATCCACTCCTTCTTAATTGAAGTAAATGAGTAGTTCCCTTAAGGGTTGATTACGGGGCTTGAATGATTATTAGCGCTCTCCTTCTTCCGTGACGAAGACAGGATTTAATTGTTCATTAGAGAATCAATGGTACTTAAAGGAAAAGATATTTCTAGAGGGGTATAACGGACTTTATGACACAGCTCTAGTTATGAACTATTTGTGGAGTGCAATTAGCTATATCAATGGATACTGAGACTTCAAATTGTATAAACACGTCTACAGTTTTGAGAGTGAAGCCTCGAGTTTTTAGTGGAATAACTCCGAGGTTAATAATCGTGAAATATTAATTAAAGAGTTTTAATTAATATTACTGAGTATTATTGGAGCTCAAAACTGTGGGTCCATTAGGTCCCCTTGCTAGCCCTTATGGTTGTTGGTAACGAGGGTCACAGTAGATTAATTGGAGGGTCCAATTAATAGTGTTACGAAAGTAATGCGATTTAAATAAAAGAGAATAATTAAATAATGTGATTATTTAATTAATTGAATATTTAATAAAATAATAGAAATTAATAATTATGAATTATTAATTCTATTTTTTAAATATGAGGTCATGTGATTAAGTAATGACTAGGGCAAAAGAATTAAAATAATTAAATTATTTTAATAGTCCAAAAGGACACAGGTTCAAGTCTTTAGGGAGACTAAAAATAAATAGGATTTAGAATCCTATTTTGACTTGGTCAAACTAAAACCCTAAAGGACTACTATATAAATGTTATATAGTTAGAAAAAAACCTAACCTAGCACACAAGTGAAAAAGAAAGAGAGTTCGGCCACCAAAGAGAGAAAAGAAAAAAAAAAAGGTTTTTTCTGACTCTCCCCTCTTTTGTAGGATTCGGCCGGCGTTCTTTTCACGTGACCTCCATCTCTTGCCGTGACGTGCCCACACACACGTTGTCAGACCACGGGTCATAGCTCGGAAGATCTGGTGGTAGATCGAAGAATCAGAAAAAGAAAATCAAGAAAAAGGTATGTAGTTTCTAAAATCTTTTTCTGCGTATATACAAGAACTCGTTCCTGATTGAAAAAACGTTTTCAATATAAGAAATTTTTTGAAACCCAATTCCGTATGTTATATGATAATCAAAATCTTTTCTAAAATTCCCTTCAATTGGTATCAGATGTAGGTTCTTAGTTCATGTATATACGCAAAAGAAAAAGAAAAAACTATATCTTTCTTGTTTTTTTTTTTATTTTTCTTATTGATTCTTGATCTATTGATATATTATAGTGTAGGCACAAATCTAGAATGTATGATTTGTTTTATTGTTATATGATTTGATTGTATGATTATAAAAGCGTAATTGATCGTTAATTATATGGTGTCATGGGTTCTAGGTTTCTTTTTTCGTTTTTTGTTTGTTAAAGCCGAATCTGTTATTGGTTACTTCATACATGTTGTAATTAAATGTTTCGAAACCATAGCAAACGGTGTCCGATTAAGGCGATTCGAAAATCGGTGGAAAGAAGAGATCTGGACGACGACAACTTCCAAACGGCATTGACAAATCATGCCGGACGCGCCCTCACCTTCCGCCGAAAGCCGGCAGAGTGACAGACTCGAAACAGGGCAGTGTACTTGTGCGCAAGGGACTATCATGGCAAGTTTTGGGGCTGTTCCTGTGGATTTTTTGCGAGCGATTTTGCTGTGTATTTTTTGGCAAATATTGGTGAATATTAATCCAGAAAAGTGGCAGAAAATCGAAGTGAAAAATCATGGGTGAAACGACCTACGAACGCGTACTGAAAGCGCGGCTCGCGCGTGGGCAGCGCGTACCTTGCGTCTTGACCTAGGGTGCGTGTTAAGGTAACACGTGGACCTCTGGAAAAGATGTTGACTTTTGACAAAAATCAAGTTTGACTTGATTAGGAAAACGAAGAGAAGAAGAATTCAATTCGAAGAAGAACTCTTGAAGACCAAGGAATTCCTTGGGAATACAATTGTAATTAGCGTTGTTTAAGTTAGATAACCCATGTTACTCGGTCAATTACGTATGCTTTATTTATTTCCATGTGATGATTATATGGATATTAAAGTATTGTCATACATATAAATGTCATCTAGATTAGGTGTGCCTACACATGCATAATTGTCATATTATATTGTTTTATTTTAATGTGATTAAAATAGGAAATTTTTTTCGTAAATGACAATTGAATAATGGATTTAGTTTTTAGGTGTAAAAACTTGATAATATCTATTAATTAACTAATCAACAAATTAAAGAGTTTAATTAAAAAGATTAGTTAGGTTCTTATCATTAATTAAGATTGATTAGATTAATTACTTAATTAAAAAGAACCAAATAATGAGATTAGTTTTTAGGAGTAAAAACTTAGTAAATCTCATTAATAACTAATCTATATTAAAGTGTTTAATTAAAGTGATTAGTTAAATTCTTTGTATTGATTAAGATTAATTAGATTAATTACTTGATTAAAAAGAATCAAATAATGAGATTAGTTTTTAGGAGTAAAAACTTGGTAAGTCTCATTAATAACTAATCTATATATTAAAGTGTTTAATTAGATTAGTTAGGTCCATTTAATGTTATATTTAATTTGATTAAACATTAATGACATAATTGGACCGAATAATGTGATTTAGTTTTAATAGTTAAAACTTGGTAATTTCACATTTAATTTCTAGTTGATTTAAATAGTTTATGTAAATTAGAAATTGAAATAATAAATTATATTTTAAGAGTTAAAATTGAATAATTTATTATATCTAGTAAACTTAGATTTTATATTAACCGTAGAATCTAAGTAAAGACTAGAAACATAGAATTTTAGAAACTCTTAGTTTAAAGAAAATCCTAAATTACAAATAGTGAGTGGGAGAGGGATATATGACATTATATCCCGCAGTCTCCATTGTTAGTTCAACACCGTGAGGCTTGAGTGGCGCCTCGTGACGGCTTTGCTTTCGTCCTCCCTACGGAGGGTGTCCACGAGAGTCAATACCAAGGTTGACTTCCTAACGGATAGGTTTTCGAAATGTATTTTGGGACTGACCTAGCCTATCTAGGCACTCTCAAGTTAAGTTCATGAATTATGAAACGATGGGTCACACTCATAAAGGACTTAATTAAGTTGTTAATTTATTGTCCTGACTAAACCAAAGCGGTGGTTGGATAATATAAGAATAAAGAGTTATTCTGGTGTATTGTCTAATTGAGAATATCTCGATCTAACATGCAAGGATTTGACCTAGCCTACCTAGGCACTTACTTGTGGTATGTTGGATTATTGCGGCATAGTAACTAATTTTAAGGATTTTTTAGTTCATTAAAATATGCTCATGCATTATGTTTAATTTTATGCCGAACTATAGCATTTGATATGAATGTATGAAATGAATGATATTAATTTAGATTTATGTCTTTAAATATCAACATTATCTTCTGCATTATTATTTCCTCGCATAACGAAAGATTAACCAGAATAACTTTATTAAGTGGAACCAATACAAACACAATCATGGTCTGCAAAGACCTTAAATTTGTGCTAATGGAGGAATGTCCTCCAGAGCCTGTAACCAACACATGACCAATTACCAAGGATAAGACCGGCAAAGTAAATGTTGTTAAGCCATCTTCTCCTGGTTTCAAGAAGACGAAGAGGTCTACTGGTAAAGTAAAGGCTAAGCCAAAAATAAAGAGCACCTACGACTGACTAAGGAAAAGGAAAAATGTTTCCATTGCAAAGAGGTTAGTCATTGGAAGAGGAACTGTCTACAGTACCTCGAGCAGCTCTCCAATAAGAAGAAAGTGAAAAGTAAGTCAGATTTACTTATCATTAAATTTTGTTAGTGGAAGATGATTCTTCACCTTGAATAGTAGATCCAGGGGCACTAACTAATTTTGTTCTGCTTTACATTGAAATGATTATTGGCAAAAGTTGTAGGAGGGGTCCTTCACTATGCACGTTAGAACAGGGGATGTCGTTCCAGCACGAGCAGTGGGAGTAGTTAGACTACAAATAATTATTCATTTTCTTTTATTGAACAATGTATGTTTCATTCCTAGATTTACAAGGAATTTGATTTCTGTATCCAAATTACATGAAAAAGTTTCATAAAGTTTTTTAAATGATAAATCAGTTATCATTTTAAGAAATGGAATGAATGATTGTTCTGAAATAAATGAAAATGACTTGTATGTTTTAAGACCGTTGATGCATACAACACTGCTTAATACTGAATTGTTTAAAGTTGAAAAACCTAAAACAAAGCGACAAAAGATTTCTCCAGTTGATGACACGTATCTGTGGCATCTAAGACTTGGATATATAAACCTTGATAGGATAAACAGACTAGTAAAAAATAGATCTTTAAGTCAGTTAGAGATCGGTACCTTACCTGTCTGTGAATCTTGTCTGAAGGGTAAGATGACCAAGAGACCTTTTACAGGAAAAGGGATTAGAGCCACGCAACCACTTGAGCCTATACATTCAGACGTCTGCGGACCAATGAATGTTAGCGCTAGAGGTGGTTATGAGTATTATGTCACATTGATTGATGATTACTCTAAATACGCATATGTTTACCTAATGCAATGTAAGTCGGAAACTTTTGAAAAGTTCAAAGAATTCCGAGCTGAAGTTGAAAATCAATTAGGCAAAACAATCAAATCACTACGATCGGATCGTGAGGGTGAGTATGTCGACCAAGAGTTTGAAGACTATATGGTTGAGCATGGGATAGTATCCTAACTCACAGCTCCAGGTACACCACAGCAGAATGGTGTTGCGGAGAGGAAGAAATAGGACCTTGATGGAAATGGTGAGATCTATGATTAGTTTCTCATCATTACCATATTCTTTTTGGGGATATGCACTACAAACAGCGACTTACATACTGAATGTAGTTCCATCCAAATCTGTTCCTAAGACTCCCCTAGAGTTGTGAAATGGTCGTAAAGCTAGTTTACGATATTTTCGCATATGGGGATATCCAGTATATGTACTGAAGAATAGGAGTGGAAAGCTGGAACCTCGTTCACAAGTATGTTTATTTGTAGGGTACTCAAAGGAAACACTGAGGTGGATTCTTTTATAATCCACAAGAAAACAAAGTGTTTGTATCGACAAATGCAACGTTTCTTGAGGAGGATTATATGAGTAATCATAAACGTCGTAGTAAGATTGTGTTAAAGGAGCTAGAACCTGGTACGACCAGTGTTCAGTCAACAAGAGTTGTAGATGATGTTATAATTCCACAAACATCTGATAGTCAGATAATTCCTAGTCAGGATACACTACCACCGAGGCATAGTGGAAGGGTTGTTCGATAACCTAATCGCTACTTAGGCATTGGAGAGGCACAGGGTGTCATTTCTAATGATAGAGTGGATGATCCATTGACATTTAGACATGTAATGGAAAATTCTAACAAAGAGGAATGGCTTAAAGCCGTGAATCTCGAGATGGAGTCCATGTACTACAACTCAGTTTGGGAACTTGTAGACTTACCATATGGGATAAAACCTATAGGATGTAAGTGGATCAACAAGCGGAAGAGAGGAGTAGACGGGAAGGTAGAGACCTTCAAGGCAAGGCTAGTGGTTAAGGGTTACACCCTAGAAGGAAGGCATTGATTATGATGAAACCTTCTCGCCAGTAGCTATGTTTAAGTCTATTATGATACTCTTATCTATAGCTACCTATTTCAATTACGAAATCTGGCAAATGGACGTCAAGACTGCATTCTTGAATGGCAATCTAGACGAGAGCATCTATATGATGCAACCAGAGGGATTTGTATTCCAAGATCAAGAGCAAAAGGTTTGCAAACTGCAAAGGTCTATTTATGGACTTAAGCAGGCGTCTAGATCTTGGAACATTAGGTTTGATGCTGCGATCAAGACCTATGGTTTTAAGCAGAACGTTGATGAGCCTTGTGTGTACAAGCAGCATGATGAACAATAAAGTAGTTTTCTTGGTCCTTTACGTAGATGACATCTTACTCATTGGGAATGACGTAGGAATATTGTCAGAGGTAAAGGGTTGGCTTGCTAACCAATTCCAAATGAAAGATTTGGGAGAGGCAAGTTATGTTCTTGGGATACAATTGATAAGGGATCGTAAGAACAAACTGTTAGCGTTGTCTCAAGCATCGTATATTGACAAGATACTTGTGCGATTCTCCATGCAGAACTCCAAGAAAGGTAGTTTACCTTCAAGATATGGAGTTCATATATCTAAGGAACAGTGTCCTAAGACACCTCAAGAAATTGAAGATATGAGAAGAATTCCCTATGCTGTCTGCAGTAGGCAGTCTTATGTATGCTATGCTATGCACAAGACCCGACATCTGCTTCGCAGGGGGAGTAGCCAGTAAATATCAGTGCAACCCAGGATTGGATCATTGGGTTGCTGTTAAGCATATTCTCAAGTATTTTCGGAGAACTGAGAAAACTATATGCTTGTATATTCCCATCAGAATTTGATTCCATTGGGATATACAGATTCTGACTTTCAGTCAGACAAGGATTCAAGGAAATCCACGTCTGGGTCAGTATTCACCCTTGGTGGTAGAGCCATAATTTGGAGGAGTATCAAGCAATCTTGCATTGCTGATTCCACTATGAAAGCCGAGTATGTAGCAGCTTGTGAAGCAGCTAAGGAGGTTGTTTGGCTCCGAAAGTTCTTAAGTGATCTGGAAGTTGTTCCACATATGGATAGGCCCATAACACTTTATTGTGATAATAGTGGAGCTGTGGCCAATTCCAAAGAACCAAGAAGCCACAAAAGAGGGAAGCATATAGAGAGGAAATATCATCTCATCAGAGAGATAGTACAGCGAGGAGACATGGTCGTGACGAAGATTGCATCACAAGATAACCTGGCTGATCCATTTACAAAGACCTTGACGGCTAAAGTGTTTGAAGGTCACCTAGAGAGTCTAGGATTACGAGACATGTCCCATCTGCTTTAGTGCAAGTGGGAGATTGTTGGGATTTATGCCCTAAAACTTGTAATTGTAAATGGTTAAAGAAAATAATAAGAATTATTCAAATTATCATTCAAGTTCATAAAATGTTTTATATTCAGTAATATATTCGTATTGTACAAGAACATCCTAGATTGCAAGATGTAATTTCAAAATGAGTATATGATGGTCATATACAGAGAGGATTCATTTTGAGACATGCAATCTAAAGAGTCCGTAGAGAGCGAACAAAGCTGGGTACTTTGTTTGTGATTGATCTATTGTTGCGGTCTATTCTGTAAAGTCGGTGGTCTTATCCTAGACCGCTCATGTAGTTGACATGAGAATGGAGGCACCTTATATGATGAGATCATATAGGACTAGGCCACGATTAATATGAATCTCTCACCAAGATCCGTTAGTAGATGAGATTCATATATAATCGATAAACGATGGCTATTTATAGGTGATCTTAATCCTGAGTGTCTTATCGACTCCTTTAGGTTAGATCGTGGCTTTTGATTTACCATCAGTGAGGTTGATGAGAATCTCGGACCAATACCTCCGTATCTTGGAGCTGCGGTTTGGCTTGTGGCTGGGAAGGTTTGTACACAATAATGGAATCCACTTCTTCGTGATTGAAGTAGATGAGTAGTTCCCTTAAGGGTTGATTCGGAGCTTGAACGATTATGAGTGCTCTCCTTCTTCCGTGACGAAGACAGGATTTAATTGTTCATTAGAGAATCTATGGTACTTAAAGGAAAAGATATTTTTAGAGGGGTATAACTGACTTTATGACCCAGCTCTAGTTGTGAACTATTTGTGGAGGATCACACTATATGCAATTAGTTATATCAATGGACACTGAGACTTCAGATTGTATAAACACGTCTACAGTTTTGAGAGTGACAGTCCTCGGGTTTTTAGTGGAATAACTCCGAGGTTAATAATTGTGAAATATTAATTAAAGAGTTTTAATTAATATTACTGAGTATTATTGGAGCTCAAAACTGTGGGTCCATTAGGTCCCCTTACTAGCCCTTATGGTTATTGGTAATGAGGGTCACGGTAGATTAATTGGAGGGTCCAACTAATAGTGTTACGAAAGTAATGCGATTTAAATAAAAGAGAATAATTAAATATTGTGATTATTTAATTAATTGAATATTTAATAAAATAATAGAAATTAATAATTATGAATTATTAATTCTGTTTTTTAAATATGAGATCATGTGATTAAATAATGACTAGAACAAAAGAATTAAAATAATTAGATTATGTTAATAGTCCAAAAGGTCACTTGGTTCAAGTCTTTAGGGAGACTAAAAATAATTAGAATTTAGAATCCTATTTTGACTTGGTCAAATTAAAACCCCAAAGGACTACTATATAAGTGTTATATAGTTAGAAAAAACCTAACCTAGCACACAAGTGAAAAAGAAAGAGAATTCGGCCACCAAAGAAAGAGAGAAAAGAAAAAAAGTTTTTTCTGACTCTCCTCTCTTTTGTAGGATTCGGCCGGCATTCTTTTCACGTGACCTCCATCTCTTGCCGTGATGTGCCCACACACACGTTGTCAGATGCGGGTCATAGCTCGGAGAATCTGGTGGTAGATCGAAGAATCAGAAAAAGAAAATCAAGAAAAAGGTATGTAGTTTCTAAAAGCTTTTTCTGCGTATATACAGGAACTCGTTCCTGATTGAAAAAAGGTTTTCAATATAAGAAAATTTTTGAAACCCAATTCCGCATGTTATACGATAATCAAAATCTTTTCTAAAATTCCCTTCAACAAGTTCCCAGACTGAGTTAGAGTACATGGAATCCATCTCGAGATTCATGACTTTAAGTCATTCCTCTTTGTCAGAATCTTCCATTGCATGTCTAAATGTCAATGGATCATCCACACTATTATTAGAAATGACACCGTGTGCCTCTCCAATGCCTAAGTAGGTGATCAGGTTGTCGAACAACCCTTCCACTACGCCTCGGCGGTAGTGTATCCTGACTAGGAATTATCTGACTATCAGATGTTTGTGGACTAATAACATTGTCTGCAACTCTTGTTGACTGAGCATTGGTCGTACCAGGTTCTAGCTCTTTTAACACAATCTTATTATGAGGTTTATGATTACTCATATAATCCTCCTAAAGAAACGTTGCATTTGTCGATACAAACACTTTATTTTCTTGTGGATTATAAAAGAATCCAACTCGTGTTTCCTTTGGGTACCCTACAATAACATTTGTGAACGAGGTTCCAGCTTTCCATGCCTAGCTTTACGACCATTCCACAACTCTAGAGGAGTCTTAGGAATAGACTTGGATGAAACTACAGTCAGTATGTTAGTCGCTGTTTATAGTGCATATCCCTAAAACAAATATGATAATGATGAGAAACTAATCATAGATCTCACCATTTCCATTCTGCTGTGGTGTACCTGGAGCTGTGAGTTGGGATACTATCCCATGCTCAACCATGTAGTCTTCAAACTCTCGGTCGAGATACTCACTCTCACGATCCGATCATAGTGATTTGATTGTTTTGCCTAATTGGTTTTCAACTTCAGCTTCGGAATGCTTTGAACCTTTCAAAAGTTTCCAACTTACATTGTATTAGGTAAACGTACGCATATCTAGAGTAGTCATCAATAAATGTGACATAATACTCATAACCACCTCTAGCTCTAACATTCATTAGTCCGCAGACGTCTGAATGTATAAGCTTAAGTGGTTGTGTGGCTCTAATCCCTTTTCTTATAAAAGGTCTCTTGGTCATCTTACCCTCTAGACAAGATTCACAGACAGGTAAGGTACCGATCTCTAACTGACTTAAAGATCCGGTTTTTACTAGTCTATTTATCCTATCAAGGTTTATATGTCCAAGTCTTAGATGCCACAGATACGTGTCATCAACTGGAGAAATCTTTTGTCGCTTTGTTTTAGGTTTTTCAACTTTAAACAATTCAGTATTAAGCAGTGTTGTATGCATCAACGGTCTTAAAACATACAAGTCATTTTCATTTATTTCAGAACAATCATTCATTCCATTTCTTAAAATGATAACTGATTTATCATTTAAAAAACTTTATGAAACTTTTTCATGTAATCTGGATACAGAAATCAAATTCCTTGTAAATCCAGGAATGAAACATACATTGTTTCAACGTGCATAGTGAAGGACCCCTCCTACAGCTTTTGCCAATAATCATTCCAATGTAAAGAAGAACAAAATTAGTTAGTGCCCCTGAATTTACTATTCAATGTGAAGAATCATCTTCCACTAAACAAAATTTAATGATAAGTAAATCTGATTTACTTTTCACTTTCCTCTTATTGGAGAGCTGCTCGAGGTACTGTAGACAGTTCATCTTCCAATGACCAACCTTTATGCAATGGAAACATTTTTCCTTTTGCTTAGTCAGTCGTGGTGCTCTTTATTTTGAGCTTAGCCTTTACTTTACCAGCAGACCTCTTCGTCATTCTTGAAACTAGAAGAAGATGGCTTAGCAACATTTACTTTGCCGGTCTTACCCTTGGTAATTCGTCCTGCGTTGGTTACAGGTTCTGAAGGACATTCCTCCGTAAGCATAAATTTAAAGTCTTTGCAGACCAAGATTGCGTTCGTGTTGGTTCCTACTTAATAAAGTTATCCCAGGTTAATGTTTCGTTTGTGAGGAAATAACGCTGATATTTAAAGACATAAATCTAAATTAATATCATTCATTTAATACATTCATATCAAATGCTATAGTTCGGCATAAAATTAAACATGATGCATGAGCATAATTTAATGAACTAAAAAATTCTTAAAATTAGTTTCTATGCCACGATAATCCAACATCCCACAAGTAAGTGCCTAGGTAGGCTAGGTCAAATCCCTGCATGTTAGATCTAGACATTCTCAATCGGATAATACACCAGAATAACTCTTTATTCTTATATTATCCAACCATCGCTTTGATTTAGTCAAGACAATAAATTAACAACTTAATTAAGTCCTTTATGAGTGTGACCCATCGTTTCAGAATTCATGAACTTATCTTGAGAGTGCCTAGGTAGGCTAGATCAGTCCCAAAATACATTCCGAAAACCTATCCGTTAGGAAGTCAACCTTGGTATTGACTCTTGTGGACACCATCCGTAGGGAGGATGAAAGCAAAGATGTCACGAGGCGCCACTCAAGCCTCACGGTGTTGAACTAACAATGAAGACTGCGGGATATAATGTCATATATCCCTCTCCCACTTCACTATTTGTAATTTACGGGTTTTCTTTAAATTAAGAGTTTCTAAAACTCTATGTTTCTAGTCTTTACTTAGATTCTACGGCTAATATAAAATCTAAGTTTACTAGTTATAATAAATTATTCAATTTTAACTCTTAAAATATAATTTATTATTTCAATTTCTAATTTACATAAACTATTTAAATAAACTAGAAATTAAATGTGAAATTACCAAATTTTAACTATTAAAACTAAATCACATTATTTGGTCCAATTATGTCATTAATGTTTAATCAAATTAAATATAACATTAAATGAACCTAACTAATCTAATTAAACACTTTTAATATATAGATTAGTTATTAATGAGACTTACCAAGTTTTTACTCCTAAAAACTAATCTCATTATTTGATTCTTTTTAATCAAGTAATTAATCTAATTAATCTTAATTAATACAAAGAATCTAACTAATCACTTCAATTAAACACTTTAATATAGATTAGTTATTAATGAGATTTACCAAGTTTTTACTCCTAAAAACTAATCTCATTATTTAGTTCTTTTTAATTACTAATTAATCCAATTAATCTTAATTAATAATAAGAACCTAACTAATCTTTTTTAATTAAACTCTTTAATTTGTTGATTAGTTAATTAATGGATATTATCAAGTTTTTACTCCTAAAAACTAAATCCATTATTTAATTGTCATTTATGAAATTGTTTCCTATTTTAATCACATTAAAATAAAACAATATAATATGACAATTATGCATGACATATTATTATGCATGTGTAGGCACACCTAATCTAGATAACATTCTTATGTATAACAATGTTTTAACATCCATATAATCATCTCACGAAAATAAATAAAGCATACGTAATTGACCGAATGACATGGGTTATCTAACTTAAACAACTCTAATTACAATTGTATTCTCAAGGCATTCCTTGGTCTTCAAGAGTTCTTCTTCGAGTTGAATTCTTCTTGTCTTCGTTTTCCTAATCAAGTCAAACTTGATTTTTGTCAAAAGTCAACATCTTTTCCAGAGGTCCTACGTGTTACCTTAACACGCACTCCTAGGTCGAGACGGAACCCTAAACAACCCTAATGCGTGGAAAAGTGCGGCTGCCAGCAGCGTAGCCACACGCACATAAGGTGCGTGCAGCCCTCGCGCGAGCCACTGCTTTCGCTCGCGTTCGGGGGTCGTTTCGCTCATGATTTTTCGCTCTGATTTTCTGCCACTTTTCTAGGTTAATATTCACCAATATTTTCCAGAAAATACACAGCAAAATTGCTCGAAAACAATCCACAAGAACAGCCCCAAAACCTATCATGACAGTCCCTTGCGCACAAGTGCACTGCCCTGTTTCGGGTCTGCCACACAGCCGGCTTGTGGCGAAAGGTGAGGGCGCGTCCGGGATGATTTGTCAATTCCATTTATGCGGTTTTCTTCTTCCGGATCTCTTCTTTCCACCGGTTTTTGAATCGCCTTAATCGGACACCGTTTGCTATGATGTCGCATCAGTTAATTACAAGATGTACGAAATAGTCAATAAGAGATTCGGCTTTAACAAAAAAAACGAAAAAAGAAACCTAGAACCCATGACACCATATAATTAACGATCAATTACAATTTTATAATCATACAATCAAATCATATAACAATAAAAGATGTAGTTTTTTCTTTTTCTTTTGCGTATATACATGAACTTAGAACCAAAGGCTCTGATACCAATTGAAGGGAGTTTTAGAAAATATTTTGATTATCGTATAACATGCGGAATTGGGTTTTAAAAATTTTCTTATATTGAAAACCTTTTACAATCAGGAATGAGTTCCTGTATATACGCAGAAAACGAATTTAGTAACTACATACCTTTTTCTTGATTTTCTCTTTTTGATTCTTTGATCTTCCACCAGATCTTCCGAGTTATGACCCGCAGTCTGACAACGTGTGTGTGGGCACGTCACGGCAAGAGATAGAGGTCACGTGAAAAGAACGCGGGTCCAATCCTGCAAAAGAGAGGAGAGTCAGAAAAAACTTTTTTTCTTTCTCTCTTTCTTTAGTGGCCGAATTCTCTTTCTTTTTCACTTGTGTGCTAGGTTAGGTTTTTCCTAACTATATAACACTTATTTATTAGTCCTTTGGGGTTTTAGTTTGACCAAGTCAAAATAGGATTCTAAATCCTATTTATTTTTAGTCTCCCTAAAGACTTGAACCTATGACCTTTTGGACTATTAAAATAATCTAATTATTTTCATTCTTTTGTCCAAGTCATTATTTAATCACATTACCTCATATTTAATAAATAGAATTAATAATTTATAATTATTAATTTCTATTATATTATTAAATATTTAATTAATTAAATAATTACATTATTTAATTATTCTCTTTTATTTAAATCGCATTATTTTCGTAACACTATTAATTGGGCCATCCAATTAATCTACCATGACACTCGTTACCAACAAGCATAAGGGCTAGCGAGGGGACCTAATGGACCCACAGTTTTGAGCTCCAATAATACTTAGTAATATTAATTAAAACTCTTTAATTAATATTTCACGATTATTAGCCTAGGACTTATTCCACTAAAAACTCGAGGCTGCACTCTCAGAACTGTAAACGTGTTTATACAATCTGAAGTCTCAGTGTCCATTGATATAGCTAATTGCATATAGTGTGATCCTCCACAAATAGTTCACAACTAGAGCTGGGTCATAAAGTTAGTTATACCTCTCTAGAAATATCTTTTCCTTTAAGTACCGTTGATTCTCTAATGAACAATTAAATCCTGTCTTCCTCATGGAAGAAGGAGAGAGTTCATAATCGTTCAAGTCCCGGATCAACTCTTAAGGGAACTACTCATCTACTTCAATCAAGAAGGAGTGGATTCCACTATTGTGTTCAAACCTTCCCAGCCACAAGCCAAACTGTAACTCCAAGATACGGAGGTATTGGTCGAGATTCTCATCAACCTCACTCATGGTAAATTAAAAGCCATGATCTAACCTGAAGGAGTTGATAAGACACTCAGGATTAAGATCACCTATAAATAGCCATTGTTTATCGATTATATATGAATCTCATCTACTAACGGATCTTGGTGAGGGATTCATATAAATCGTGACCCAGTCCTATATGATCTCATTATATAAGGTGCCTCCATTCTCATGTCAACTACATGAGCGGTCTAGGATAAGACCACCGTACTTTACAGAATGGACTGCAGCAGTAGATCAATCACAAACAAAGTACCCAGCTTTGTTCGCTCTCTACGGACTCTTTAGATTGTACGTCTCAAAATTAATCCTCTCTGTATATGACCATCATATACTCATTATGAGATTACATCTTGCAATCTAGGATGTTCTTGCACAATACGAATGTATTACTGAATATAAAACTTTTATAAACTTGAATGATACTCTGAATAATTCTTATTATTGTCTTTAACCATTTATAATTACAAGTTTTAGGGCATAAATCCCAACAGCCACCATGTCTGATGTGTTGCAACAACAACATGAAGGCATGAGCACTGCTATAAATATTATGATGTCTCTAGAGGAGATGTTTGTTGTCAAGTCTAGGACAACTAAGAGAGAGGCAGTGATTGCTTTTATCAATCTTAGGATGAAATCTGAACAAGCCGTAAAGGATCACATGATGAAAGTCATAGCACATCTTAACATAGCTGAACTCAATGGTGCTGAGATAGATGGTGAGACCAAAATTGACTTAATTGTTGTCTCACTATCAAATTCATTTGATGAGTTCAAGTTAGACTATGCCTTGAACAAAAAGGAATACACCTTGCAGGGCCTGATGTAAGATGTTCAAAGAGCTGAGAATATCCTTGTAAAAGGCAAGGGTCACGAGATTCACTTGGTTGGAAAGTTTGCTACTGTTAAAACTAATAAAAAGGTTAAGAAACAACAGAAGAAAAAGAAACTTAGACCTACCATGAAGGAGACCAAGGAAGTAACCAAGATCAAAGGAAAGTGCTTCCTTTATGGTGAAAAGGGACATGGGAAAAGAAAAGGCTGAGTGAAGGGGAGTTCAACTTGTGCTTAGGCAATGGAGCATTGGTGTCTGCTCGTGCAGTGAGAGATATTAGAATTAGTTTAGATTCTTTTAGGCATTTGGATTTATTTATGTAACTCAATTCAAAAGAAATTTAATTTCAGTTTCTTGTTTGAATAATATTGGTTATTTGGTTACTTTTAATAAAGATTTTATTATTAATAAGAATAACAAAATTATTTACGGAGGTACATTAGAAAACAGTCTTCTTCATTTGCAAAGAAACATCTCTCATTTGTCAGACACAGAATCAATAGAGCCTAATCATAAAAGAGTTAAATTATCAAAACATGAAACCTACCTATGGCATTTGTACCTAGGTCACATTAACCTGAATAGGATTAAAAGATTAGCTAGTGATGGACTTTTAAGTGACTTAAAGGTTGAGGATCTATCAACTTGTGAATATTGTTTAGAAGGTAAAATGACCAAATGGTCTTTCACGACCAATGGCGCAAGAGCTGTTGAATGTTTATGTAACACCCCCCGACCCGACCCGGCTGGATCGACCTAGGGAGCGCTACCAGTTTTCAAAACTTTCTAAATTCATAAACATTTCCAAAATCATTGTGAGCCCATAGAATAACGTTTCAAAGCATTGAAAAACCATAGAGTTTATTATTTTGAAAATCATTTTTGAGTGAGCCCAATCAATAAAATTTTTTTTTATAAAAATTTCGGCAGAGTTTCGTTTGTTTTTCGGATTTTCCCAAAACCTGTTTTTCACAAAACAATTCAAATACAAATTCAATATCAACACTTCAATATCATTTTCAAACAATTGCGCACCCTGCCGTTTAGTGCGACTTTCCAACAACAGTTTATAAAATAAAACGATTCGAATTTTAATATTTACAAACACTCTAATAATAAAAGACAGAAATCATAAAATATTTAATTACAAAACATATTACGAAACCCATTTACAAATCCTCTGTATATGCATGCTTTCAGAATATATACATATAACAACAATATAGCTACCCAACTGTGATAACTCTGGAACTCTATCAGCAAATCTCTCTCTCTCTTCAGTCTTTAGCTTCCTCGGGATCCCCTAGATATGGCCACGGTTCGGTTCGAACCGGGCGGTTCGAACCGAACCGGCGGTTTTGAATCGGAACCTTAGGTTCCGGTTCAAAACCGGTTCCGGAACCGGGACAATCGGTCCCGGTTCCGGTTTCCTAAAAAAAAATAACCGGAACCGCCGGTTTGGAACAGGCGGTTCACGAACCGCCCGGTTCGGGCGGTTCCGGTTCGGTTCCCGTTTTTTTTTTTTTTAAAAAAAATTAATTTTTTACTAATATATATATATAAACAAATATATATATATATATATATATATATATAAACATATATGTATATATATGTATACTAATATATATCCCAACATATATGTATATATATATCCTAATATATATATATATATATATGTATACTAATATATATATATATATAGGAACTTTTTAATTTTTTACTAATATATATATATATATATATATATATAATATATCCCAACACTGTTGGGCCATATAATAATTTATAATAAATATGAGTAAATGGCCCAATACTATTGTTGGGCCACATATCACTTAAATCATAACCCAACAAATACTCATCCCTTTTATAAGCACTCAACTTCCTACACTTCTCTTTTTTTTTCAATGTGGGACTACTTATAAGTACTCAACTTCCTACACTACAATTTTCTTTTCAATGTGGGACTACTTACTATCATTTTATATAAAACTTCATCTCCTACACTTCTCTTTTACTTTCAATGTGGGACTAGTGTAGACCATTTTTGACTATATTCTCAAATCCCACATTGAAAGTGTACAAGACTTGAACCATCTTTACTTATCTATATATATAACCAATCCCACATTGAAAGTGAATATATTTTGAAACTACCTTTGCATATATATATATATGTACACACTTCTAAAGTTTTAATTATCCATCCACAATGATTTATTACCTTTAGTTTATTACCTTTGGTTTATTCATTAGTTTAATTTTTTTAACTTTTTATTAAATTTTTTTCATTTTTTAATTTGAAAAAAAAAATTCAAAATTTTTTTTTATTTTCGGTTCCGGCGGTTTGGAACCGGCGGTTCAACCGGCGGTTGAACCGCCGGTTCCAAAAAAACCGGGGAGGAACCGAACCGGGCGGTTCCTCCCGGTTCCAACCGGAACCGGGACCGGGACCTCCCCGGTCCCGGTTCCGGTTGATGAAAATTTGGAACCGGAACCGCCGGTCCGGTTCCTTTGGCCATGTCTAGGATCCCCGGTACCTACGCGTTAGAAACAAAACTAACGCGCTAAGCATATAGCTTAGTGGGTGTACAATAAACTCAATTATGAAAAATAATCATAAATAACCTTTAAATGGAAAGACATATCACAATATATTTCAATTCTAATCATTTATAAATCAATTTAACTTTAAAATCAAATCATAAAACAGTTTCCATCACTTTAATTTCCACAATAAGAGCAACATATAAAATCGATTAATAAAATCATTCAAGTCACTTCCCAATTCACTTCAAATCTGGCCCGCTAGAATACTCAAAATACTAGGACTGAAATATGGGTCAAACTCCCACCCTAGGACGAATCCTAAGAGTGGTACGTATCTCCCTACTCTAGGACCGTGGGTACGGAACCTAGAGAGGTACATAACTCCCTATCCCAGGAACGAATCCTTAGGAAGGTACGTGGCTCCCAACCCCCAGGACGAATCCTGAGGAGGTACGTGTCTCCCTGCCTCTGGACGAATCCATGAGGAGGTACATAATAATCATCAATAGCAATCAGTATCGGTGCAGTACTGCTCAGTAAACCCAGCTGGTATACCAACCTCCTATATCCATTTCTATGTCTAAGTATCCTAGGGCCGTTTCCGATAAACTAGATTCACAATAAATTTCACAATAGTTACTCAGTAAACAATAGTTGCACAATAAACATACAATTCACACAATATTCTTCAAGAAACATAATCAATAGTTATACGAAAATCTAAATCAAGTATTTCTAATGAAATCGAAATATTCGAAAACACGATAAAAATGCAATCTAACATAAAATCATTCCAAAATCAACAATAGATATATCAATCATCGATTTTTCATATAAAATAAATAATTTTCATACAAAAATGGAAAACGAGAACTTTCAACGAAATCGAAAACGAAAACGAAAACGAAAACTTAAACGATAACAAAATACTTTTCGTCAAGATTCCGAAAACGAAGTACACCAACCTGGATACCGTTTTTCGTTCGAGAAATCGCGGTTCCACGATTTTCTTTTCCTTTTCCTTTCCCTTTTCTTCTTCCTCTTCCTCTTCACTTTCTTCTTCTTCTTCTTCTTCTTCTTCTTCTTCTTCTTCTTTCTTCTTCTTTCTCTTCTTCTTTCTCTTCTTTTCTCGCTCTTTCTCTCGGCCTCTCCTCTCTCTTTTCTGTGTTCTGTGTGTTTTCTGGGTTCTGCGAGAAGCTTCTTTTTTTTTTATATTTTTCGGCTGCCGCGACCGTCGTCGCGACCTGTGGTCGCGCCACCCGGTCGCGGTACTCACTGGAGCGTTTGCACCGCCTTCATCGCGAGCACATTTCGCGGTCCCTTGGTCGTGCTGGTGGTCGCATTGCTCACTGCCAGATTTTGCCATTTTCATCGCGAGCAGTTCATCGCGACCTGTGGTTGCGGTGACTGATCGCGATGCTCACTGCCAAAAATCACATTTTCCACCGCGAGCAAGCCATCGCGACCTGTGGTTGCGGTGACCAGGTCGCGATGCTCTCTGCTTCAGTTTTCAATTTTTCATACTTCAATTTTGACCCTTCCAATCACAAAATTTATTTTCACATATATGAAATTAATTATCCGAAATCCGGGATGTTACAATTCTTCCCCTCTTAAGAAATTTCGTCCTCGAAATTTACTTCAATGAAACAGTTGCGGATACTGTTGTCGCATCGTTTCTTCACTCTCCCAGGTAGCCTCTTCGACTTTATGATTCCTCTAGAGGACTTTCACCAGTGGCACTCTTTTATTTCTTAGTTCTTTAATCTCCCGGTCAAGAATCTGCACTGGTTCCTCTTCATATGTTAGGTCTGGTCGGATTTCAATACTTTCGGCCTGAACTCTGTGGGAAGGATCAGATCTGTATCCTCAGCATAGAAACATGAAAAACATTATGAATCTTTTCTAATTCTGGAGGTAAAGCTAGTCTATAGGCTACTGGTCCCACAC